>WKFP01015421.1:2646138-2677380 GCA_011057875.1 Pterocles orientalis
CTGCTGCTTCGTGCTCACAGCTTACATTGGTATTTTCCTGTAAAATCCAAGCTCACACACAGTCCCTGGGGTTTACCATGGGGTACGCTGACCACGGTCAGCCACAGGCAAGGTCCTGCTTGCTTATCTCATGGGAAAACAACACAGCTTGGTTCCAACCTGGATCCTACAGCGGAGGTTTGGTGGCCTTTTCCACCCCCCAGCACAAATCCCTCTTTCCTACAGAAGGTGAAGCTGAGCCCCCTGCTCTGAGGGAGGAAACTCCCATTTCCAGCTCATTTCATCAGCCCTTTGCAGCCGCAGGGATCGGCACTCTCCTCGCCTGCCCGCGAGCCCCGCCAGCGCTCCAGGGAGAAGGAAAGATCCAACCCTCCTCACCTGCGGGACAGAAATAGAGTTGTTTTTAAACCATTGTTAAGCACAATTATTTAAGAGCTTCCAAAAGCCCCTAAGCTCTGCTCTTACTGCTTCCCCCAGTCCTCAAATTACATCTTCAAATTAAATTTGCACCAGCCACTGCTGGGAGGGGTGGATGAGGTGTTTTGGTTTTGTTTTTTTTTTTTTTTATTTTTATCAGGAAAGGACATAGAGCCAGAAAACACAGTGGCAAAGCCAGCTGTCCTTTAGGCAGCTGATTTCACAGATAAGTTACTTCCCAGCTGCGCGCAGTATAGATCTGATCTTGCAAGTGGCCCCGCGGGGACATGTCCCGCTCCTGTGCAGAGCGGTGTCGGTACAGGACAAATCAATGCAACGCTACGGCCAACAAAACTCATCTTAACGCACACGGGTTTTAGCCTTGATGGAGCCTCTTGAAATCAATGGAAATATTTCCTTTGCCACATGTGTCTGCTTCATGCTGGTCACTCTGGCTTGGGGGGCCCTCCCCTTCAGCTGCACAAAGTCACCCCAGTATTTAATGGTGCACTGGGGTGCAGACGCTGCGGGACCTTGGGGCCACAAGAGCGTGGCACAGGAGGGGTGTGGGACCCTTGGAGGGGACAGGAATTGAACAGAAAGCAGGGGTGTGCTTCTCAGCTGCGGGCTGGGGAAGGGCTGTGTGTGGGCAGCAATGCGGGGACCTACCTTCCCCCTGTCCCTCCAGCAGCTCCTTGAGCAGGAACACAAAAAAGCTGACCGGCAGCTCCCATGGGAAGGCCAGGCTTGATGGAGGGAGATAAATAAATCATAGAATCACAGAATCATTAAGGTTGGAAAAGACCTCAAGGATCATCAAGTCCAACCGTCAACCCAACACCACCTAACTCACTAACCCATGTCCCCAAGCACCACATCTACACGTTTCTTGAACACCTCCAGGGATGGTGACTCCACCACTGCCCTGGGCAGCCTGTTCCAATGCCTGATCACTCTTGCAGTGAAGAAATTTTTCCTAATATCCAGCCTAAACCTCCCCTGGTGTAACTTGAGGCCATTTCCTCTTGTCCTATCCCTTGTTACTTTAGAGCAGAGCCCAGCACCCACCTCACTGCACCCTCCTTTCAGGTAGTTGTAGAGAGTGATGAGGTCTCCTCTCAGCCTCCTCTTCTCCAGACTAAACACCCCCAGCTCCCTCAGCCGCTCCTCATCACACCTGTGGTCCAGACCCTTCCCCAGCTTCGTTGCCCTTCTCTGCACCTGCTCCAGCACCTCAATGTCCTTCTTGTGGTGAGGGGCCCAGAACATAAATTAATTTCCACACCTCAGGAAAACCATCGTCCTGCAGCTCCTCCAGGCTTAGTCCTCATCAGCAGAGCATGTATCCATCAAGGGCTGCCAGAAGCACCAGGGATGGCTGACACGTCTGGTCCACACAGATGTCCTCAAGAAAATCCCAGAGCCGTGGTCTTAGGAAGCAACTAGCCTGTGGACTGGGCAAGACTTCAGCTTGTGCAACAGAGGGATTAAGAAGAGTCGAACTGTTTGTTCTCTCCATCATACTTGCACTCCAAAGTTAAAGATGCTAATAATAGACTTCAGTGCTTGCAAACATCTTCAGAAAGCGAATGCTCTATTGGAAGGTGGCACAGCTGATGGCTGTCCTGGGCAGAGGGCTCAGGGCTGCTGTTGCCGTGCCCAGACACTTGTTGCTGCCCTGCACCAGCTTTGATGGCAGCTGGTGTCGCACCGTGCTTCAAATACTTCAAATAGCCCAGCCACCCCAAATGTCTTGGCAGGGGACAAGGGGCTTTCAGCACTGCAGATACATCACACTGCTATTTCTGGGCTGTTCTATAAATACACTTTTTCTCTGGAAACAGCCCTCAGGGGTGCAGAGGCCAAAACTCTTCCCAGCACTTGACCCCTCCTTTTTGGAGCCAGTCCCTCTGCTTCCCTAGAAAACCCCTTCCTGGATTAAAAAGCTGGTTCTCCCCAAATACAAGTCTTGATGGAGCTGAGGGCAGCAGGACAGCAGCCCTTCCCTCCAACCCCTGAGCCCATTCCCCCAGCATCTGCCCTGCGGCACAGTCACACACCATGAGCTGAAATGAGGTTTGGGGATATCTCCTAGGGAGAGGGGCCCCATAGCAGGTCTGGTTGGGGCAGTTTCAGCCTCTTTCCCCATGCCAGCAGAAAAATGAAGCCCATTTTGGGGGATACCAGGACCACCCAAGCACCACTGCCCCCTTGCTTTAGGATTGTGGCTCTCAGCCCCTATATGGGCTCCATGTACTAATCACTGACACACTGAAACACCCAGTGCCGAAGGGACAAGGCAGGGCATGGCAGGGGACCAGGCAGCAGGTTTTGTGCCCCCTCCTCCTCCATCCAAACCAGCTGATGGCAGCACATGGGCAGCAGGCTCAACCTTGGTGCAGCGGAGACGCCACGATTGCAAAGGGATAAAGCTCTGGCCCTGGGAGGTTTGTGTGTGTTCTCCATCCTCCTGCTGCCTCCTTCCCCTGGGATACAGGACACATGGATTTACCACCCCGCAGCACCTCGTGCAGTGTCAGATTTATACAGCCTGAACCACTATTTACACTTCAATTTTGTCACCGCTCGCGCACAAACACAAATCACATCGCTTCCCCCAAGACGCTCACGGGCAAGGTTGCAAGGTTTTTCTCCTCTGGCATTTAAGGGTGGATTGCAGCCATCCAAGCAGCCAGATATTAAAAACAAACAAATTGGGGGAAAAAAAAAAAGACCTAGCAGCTCTGATTGAAGATGAACAGACATTTGGATTTTCAAAGAGATAGTGCTTTGACTTAAGCACACGAATGACTGATCACATTTGTAAGACTGTTTATCTGCTTTGTTCTCAAATTATATGATTCACTTTTAAAAACCCATTCCCAAGCAAGTGATGGACATTTTGGGAAATCTGGCATAAAAGCACGAGACAGACGTGAGTCACACGCCAAGCGATGAAACGCAGAATCACCCACCAAGTGCCAGCTCTCGTGCCTGCTGCTTTGAACACAGCTTGAAACAGAAATGCAAATATCTATTTTTTTATTCACGACCCAGCTCAAACCACTTCAGTCTGATGGCAGAGACGCAGAACAAGCAGTTCACCAGAATAAACATTTACTCAAGTGCCTGAAAACCTCCAGTATCCCATAGGAAGAAGGAAACTTTTTCCCCAAAACAAAAAATTCTGTTTTTTTTTCCCTCCCCTCCCAGAACTGCCAGAAAAGGCCATGAAACCTTTCCCCAGATTTCTCTCACAAACCCAGAGGACTGGGGGGTTCCTCGCCAGCTGCCCGTGCCCTGTGCCGAGACAGTGGGATCATCCACACCCAGGCTCCGAGGCACGAAGAGCAGGACAGACGTCCGCAGTGGACCACGTGGGACAGATGAACGGACACAGCCGCAGGATGGAGCCTGGCAGAGCACCAGTATCAGGAAGGACATGGTGGGGACCGAGCTGCCCATCCCCACCAAACCCTGTGCCGTGAGGACAATGCCACCAGCCTCCCCCCCCCCCCCCCCCCCCCCCCCCCCCCCCCCCCCGAAGCCTTTCTTCCACCCAGCTACAGCCAATTTCTCAGGAAAAATCCAAATCCTTCATCCCATCTCCCATGGGGCAGGTTGGAAATGGGGAGCTGGGTGCTGGCCCCTGTGTTCCCTGCACAGCCCTCAGCTGGCAAGAGCATTATCAAGGAAAAAAAAAATGCTGCTAATTTTATTAGCTTTTCTTTTCCTCCTTGCACTTGGAGGAAGCAGCAGCACCCTCAGCACAGCGGAGTCACATCCTTTCCCCCACAGCTGGCACAGGGATGAGGAGGGGGCCGATGGTCCCGCATCCTGCAGAACAAAGCCCTGGGGTCCTGCTCAGTGCCCTGCAGCACCACGGGAAGGTCTGATGAACCTTGCTGTGAAACAGCAGCTATTACATTGTGTGCCTTATTATGCTTAACTCAGAAGGATAAAACCATTCATTCAGGTAGAAGATGGATTCCTGATCTGATGTCGTGCAATCAGACGGCCAAAATTCAGCACTGATCTGTGCTAATCCAGGGGGAAAACATCGCAGCTCCTGTCACCACCCTCCCGGGGTTCCTGTGTCCCCATACACACTTGCACTTTAAGCGCATCAGTGGAACCTGCCAATCCCACAACGATGGGATCTCCGCAGCTCTCAGCAGGTTGCACAGCTCATCCCAGGTTTCGGAGGATTGCAGAGGCGGGGGCCACCCATGTCTGCATGGAAAAGCAAAGGGAACGAGCAGGAGCCAAGGGATGCTGCAGGGGGACACAACCCCCTCCTGCTGCCAGCCCTGTGCACTGGAAATCCCTGAGCTCTGGTTTCCACCCAGATCCCAGGTTGTGGGATTGGGGCCATGAGCAATCACCACCCATAGTCCCCCCACCCCAGCACCCCCCAGGACCATCCCCATTACATACTGGGAAGCCCAAACCAGCTGCACTTACTGGCAGGGGGCAGGTGGGGCTGTGCATCAGACAGGATGAGTTCTTCTCTCACCACTGGGGTTTGGATGAAGACCTACAGCCAGCGAGACAGGCAACCTCTCATTCATCCGGTATTTGTGATATCCATCTGATTTGTGGTGGAGGAGCTTCCAAAAGCTGCAAGAGACCAGCTGCAATGAGCGCTGGAGCCCTGCTGCCAGGGGAAGCTGTCCCAGCCCAAGGGGACCGTCCTCACCCAGGCAGGAGCTGCCTCTCCTGCCATCACCTACCTAAGCAGGGCTCTCGCTGCCTCAGCATCAACAATCAGGTTTCTGGAGAGCTTTTTGCCTCCGGCGTAGCTCTGACTTCCTCTTCCCTGCCATTTTAGTGACTTCAGATTTTCGCCCCACACGGCAGCTTCCTTCAAAGCCCAGGATTCACAGAGCAGCGCCAGCAGCTTCCTCCTCAGTCACATCTCTCTCCACTTGCCGGCAGGTTCATCTTCTGCAATGGCTTCAGGAGGGTCACAAAGATGTTCAGAGGCTGGAGCACCTCCCATATGAGGACAGGCTGAGAGAGCTGGGGTTGTTCAGCCTGAAGAAGAGAAGGGTCTGGGGAGACCTTGGAGCAGCTTCCAGTACTGAAAGGGGGCTACGGGAGAGATGGGGGGGCTCTGGATCAGTGGGTGGAAGGATAGGACAAGGGGAAAGGGTTTTAATCTGAAAGAGGGTAGACTTCGATTAGATATGAGGAAGAAAAGTTTTCCTGTGGGTGGTGAGGCAGTGGCCCAGGTTGCCCAGGGAAGCTGTGGATGCCCCATCCCTGGAGGGGTTCAAGGCCAGGCTGGATGAGGCTTTGAGCAACCTGGGCTAGTGGCAGGTGTCCCTGCCCATGGCAGGGGAGTGGAACTGGATGATCTTGAGGTCCTTTCCAGCCCAAACCATTCTATGATCCTTTTCCTGGAGCATGCACCAGTCCACCCAATTGCCAGATAACCAGCTTGACTGGTATTAACAAATTTCCCTTGTTTCCCCCCCTTTTATAGTATTTTTTTTTCCCTAACCCGTAACTCATTTGGTTCCCACCCCTCCTCTTCTCCACTTCCAGGTCCATCCCCCAAACACAAGAGACTCCAGCTCACTGTGGACGCCCAGCCCAGCCCCCAGCTCGCCCCACACTGTCACACATCGTGTCACACTGGTTTTCAGGTGGACGCCCTCTACAACCTACAGCACTCCCCCCCCTTCATTTACCAATGCAAGACAAACACAGAGCTCCACTGTGCTGCAGTACAACAGCAAAAAGGAGTCTGAAGGTTCCTAAACGAACCAAGACAATCGGTAGGTGAATCTCCTGCTGTCCCTCTTCTCTCACCCCGTTTCTGGTCCATCTGTCCTGAGGTTGTACAGCTCTGGCACATCGCTGCCTCCTGGCTAGGTGGGCTCCCCAAAGCCGGGAAGCCACTAGCAGGGGTCTGCAGCATCCCCTCCTGTCCACGGCGGGCACTCGGTACCATCGCGTGATGCTGCTTTTTTATATATGTGCCTGGATGTTATGAAACAAACCCGAAATTCAGAACATCTGTTCTGCTCAGCTGCGAGACGCCACGTCAGTACGTACGCAGCACTTGCTCAAAAGGAAGGGTGATTTTAATCTGCACGTAAACTTTTAGAAGTTGTAGATGGTGGTCTTTTATGATACCCTGAAAGAAATGATTAGGAAACAACAATTTAGGTGAGGGGCTCCATGTGGCTTCCAGCAGCTTTGCAGAGAATCACAGGCTTCACCAGAACCGCAAGATACTCTTAACGACTCCAGAAAATTTGTCCAACGGTTTAGACATCGTTCTGGCACCGGAGAACACGTCTGTAAGTCAGACACCTGCTTGGCAGTCCCCGCAGCTCAGCCTTCTGTCAAGCAGTTGCAGTGACAGAGGATCCCGTTTTTGCTAAAATTCCACTTTGGATGTATCAAACGGCCGACATCACCGGCTGAGCAAGCACCTGATCCTCTCCCTGCGCGAGGCAGGGCAGCACCCGACCTGAGGTCCCACCAAGACAGCCCATGAAACCAGTCTCAGGAGAACATTGAGCTGCCCCCAACCCTCCCGCACCTCCATCTCTGCTGCACCGAGCACTGCGGAGAATGGCCCTGCCTAACACACGGCATCTCCCAAACCAAGACAAGCAGACGCCTCTCCATCTCCGAATTTGGTGTAACAGGGCAGTGAGAATCCATCCGTACAGAAACCTTCCCACACAAGCCCTTCCCTCTCCAGTAAACCACCGGCTCTCCTCCACGGCTCCCCAGCCCTGGCCCCGCTCCTCGGTGCTGGTCCCGCGGAGCACACGGGTGCTGAGCCCCCAGCTCGGCTCCCAGGGCCCCAACACTGCAGAGATGCTGGAACAGGAAAATCAGGCTGATGGAGCCATGAGTGGAAAATGGAGGGAAAGAAAAGAGTCATCCAAGGTTTTATGATCTATCCTCAAGAAAGAAGAGGGTTTTGCTCCCGCTTCCTCCAACATTTCTTTTTATTGCTGTAACGATGTCTCACCGATTGGAAGAAGAGCCAGCAGAGCTTCAGGCTGGCTTAAAACAAATCCATCTACAGCACCAAGGAGACTTACTGCCACTGAGAGAGGGTGGAGACAGAAACATTTATTATCTAGTGGAAAGCATATCAAATTTGATAGATCCCAAATTCCTTTTTAAATGACACTGATTCATCCTAATAGGCGCAGGAGTCGGCACTACCCAAGTCCTGACAGCAGCTCAGGAGCTGAACGCAAAATTTTGGGTTTGTTTTTTGTCTTTCACTATGCCAAGAACATGTTTGACAATTAATGGTGCAAATCTCTAATGATTTAAGAAATTGTAACAATTTGAGAAGAAAGGCTGAAGTCAGGCAGTAAAAGAGTCAAGGACAGGAGTTTGGATGGGCTGCTGATCTCCTACCCAGGGCTGAAAAGAACTGATTAAGTAAATTGCTATTAATGAAATTATATATCTATGTATCTCATGTCACCATCTAAAATACGGCAGTGGCCATGTGGTTTCTCATGTTACCGCTTTTATGCCTCACTGGTATCCTCAGTGCCCACTGCTTCGAGACGCCGCTGTCGGGCCAGGTGACGGGTGCTGGGGGCGAGGGCGGGTGTTCCCCCCTGACACCACATTGCAAGGCATCCACCCTATTGCGAAGGCAGGCAACCACAAAAGGGGGTAAAAAAAAAAACCCACCAAAATGAACAGCATTTTCTAGCCTGAAAAACTTTGCAGCCATAACAAATCCATTCAGGAGACCTAAATAAAATTTAGGGAAAACATGGGAGGTTGGATGACCAGCTTCTGTGGAACTTCCATCCCAAATTCCAGCTGAACATACTCAGACCTTGGAATTTATTTTTCTTTCCAGCTGGATGGACACTGAGAGGCCACAGTAAGACACGTTAGCAGAGAAAACACAGTCCAAGAGAGGTTGATACACATCATTTTTCTTTTTTTTTTCTGCCAATTAGGAAAGGATCTCTTCCCAAAGCCCCAGCTAGAGACCACTCCTGTTTTAAACGAGTATTATCCCGAGAAGGGCCCTATAAAAGTGGGGATGAGAGAGTGGTCCCTGCAATGGAAATGGAAAAACCAGCTGCGACAGCAATCCAACCCCACCAACCCCTAACAATGGGTTACAAGGACCTGAAACAAACCCAAACACTTCCCCAGAAGGCATTATGGTGAAAGTGTGGGATTCGTATTCTGGTTCGAGTCTCTTCAGGGAGCCCTTTGGAGGCCGTGTATCTCTTGAAAAGCAGCAAGATGACCACGCTAGTGAAGCAGATCGCTTTACCCCGCAGAAGCACAGGCGCCCATCAGGCGACCGGAGGATCTATAAGGGGAGATAAAGAGTATCTGCACAGCATAATGCACCTCCACTTATGCCTCTGGGCTATTTTCGGTCATAGAATAAATTTAGCTACATTTATATTGCACTTAAGGCTGAACAAAAAGTATTCTCTCCCCAAATTTCTGGCCAGAGAAGAGAATGATGAAGCCCTCTCCCCAGGAGCCCAACATCACTCCCCTGACCTTTCTCCAGCCGCAAGTACAGAGGGTTCACCACAGCGATGCTCCAGCACTTAAAACATATTTTCCATTACACATCTAACCCAGAACACATCTGTAAATCACATCCTGACAGTATCGAAAAGTACGATCTGTTCTCAAATTTCTCAGCCACTAAAACGATGCAAACATCTCCTGGTTTACCCTTCTACTCTGCCGGCTCCTTTATTCCTAGCAGAGGCTCCTGTAATTTCCTGTTTTCTTATAATATTAAAATTTTCCTAAGAGAGAACTCAGCCCCTTTTAATCTAGCAATTAAACCCTTTCAGCTCCAGAGGTACTTGCCATTTTGTTCATTAGCACAGAGGCAATCTCCCATCCGCTGGAAGGCAAAGGCGTCAGCAGGGGTGAAGGCTGCTGGAGCACGCGGCAGAGCTGTGCTCGCAGGAGAGCACCGAGTGCTTTGTCCCCACAGCAGAGCTCCAGGGACCGGTCAGGCACCCCCACCCCTCACCGTGCCCCACGACAGCTCCCAGGTGACACAGGGGAACGATGAAGCCCATGCACCCAGTCTGTGAAACACGGTGGCGCTGCTCTCACAATACAAACCCTGAAGTATCCTTTAAGGAGGTTATTTTCTTCAGTGCCGTTATTCTTTTCTATGAAAAGTCTTGTTAACCAATTTTATCTTTACCCTGAAGTGCCTCATCGTGACCTTCTTTCCTCTGAAAAAAAGGATTATTTTTTTGTTGTTACCATAAAGCAACAAGAACAGCTCTGCTTATTTGTACGTTCTCGTGGAGAGGCAGAGTTCGGGAAGATCTGCAGGTACAAAGTGAGAGGAAAATAGAAAAAGGAAAAAAGAAAAAAAAAAGAGACCTTATCCCAAGCTGCAGAGAGCCGTGGACCAGGCACAGCAGCGACACTGGCGTCAGGGGAATCAGCTCAATTCCAGCCCAGAGAAACACTGGGGACGGGCAACGGCCAGGCCCTGGAGAAGGGGACACGTCACCCCACACCCCGGACACCCTGCTGCTGTAAGGTGCCATACTTGGACTTTACACACAAGTATCGGAGCTAACAGGAAATATGTGAAAGAAAAAAAAAAATCATTTTAAAGCATCTAAGCTTTCCTGCGCCCAGTGGGGAGCAGGGCACCGCACGGATCCCCCCAGCGCCCCGCGTTCCGGTCCCGTACATCTATGCTCACACAGGTCGAGCAACTAAACAGGCACACGTGGAATATTAAATACTCCCTCAAGTTGTGCTACATTAATACGATGTACAGTAAAAGATATTTGCCTCATAATTCCGGAAATGCCTGCTGAGAGTCAGCTGAATATGAAAATTGCTTGATCCTGGCTTAAATAAATTAAAGATTATTCCATTTCCCCTGCGCGGGCCACGGGCAGCTGTGAAAAAGCCGCTCCGTTCAGGCTGACTTCAACTTTCAGAAGGATGCTGGGCTAGACAATCCCTACAGATCCTATCCAATCAATATTTCTAGGATTCTACAATCTTATTAACAATTATAACCACACTGGATGTTGTAACAAATATTCTGTTGTTTTAACAACATTTTGAACAAATACTTCCAACCTTTCCTCCATCTGGTAGGAGACTAGGCGTTGTCTTAAGGTTATCTTCACTCACTGATGTGTTAGGGGTCAAGCTATACTGAACAGCGTTGAAAAGCCTTGGTTCTCCAAACAGGATATAAAAAAAAAGGACAACAGGGACCAAAGGTAGCTAAAAAAGCTCCCTGTACTTTGGAAGGGTGACAGAAAAAAAAAAAAAATCCTGAATCTCAGTCAGGGATAGCAGCACCAGAAATAGAAATAACTGAAAAAACACCCAATGTTTGAACAAATCAAAGTGGCCAAATTCAATGAATAAGTTACCACAAATTATCTATCCAGATCTGATTCTCATGCAAAGTCAGGGAAGCCTCATCCCCAAATGCTACGGTACTAGAATGAAAACAGAATACTTTGGCTTTTGCAAAAGCTACAAGGCATCCCATTGAAAACACGGCACTGATTTGAGCTGCGTGCTATCACTTACTTGAGCTTTACTTTGCATAATTGCTAGCATCGTCCTTTGAAAGCAGAATTCTTTGTAATTGTCTATACCACAAGCATCAGTTGACTTATCTGCCTTGACAGACAAGGCTCAGCTCCCCACACTGAGGACACGGTAACACACACCCTCCTTTGTACCTTAAATCTGAATGGAAAAAGTCTATTGCTACACAAAAGAATCACTGTTCTTAAATTGAGAAAATAATCATCCTGTTCAACGCCTGCAGGTCAAGGAGGGTATCCTGTTTTCTGCCCGCCCTCCCTTGCAACACCCCTGAACAAACGCGTTTGCCCACCGTCCATCACACACAGCAGCGCCCGAGGACGGGGACAGCCACAGACTGGTGCTGCGCTGTACGTACCAGTGGCACACAGAGAGGGGCCAGCTAAGTTCATGCTGCGAGTGGAGAATACAAGCAGCAACATTTTCAGTCCTTATTTCAGGACTTCTTCAAAAACTAGGTAGGAATGAGTTAGGACTATTAATCTTCTGAGTTTCTTGAAAAAGATGTCTCGCATAAAACATTAGTAGTGCAGTGTCCCCTGTCCTCTCTCCCAGCTAGTCTCTCAGGGATAGGAGGCATACCTTATGCTGATGCATTAAATCTTTTTATTCCTAAAATACAGTGGTCTGAAAGCTTTGTCTCAAAACCGAGCTGGTTTATTTCTCTAACATTTTTCTGATTAAAAAAAAAAAATTATCTCAGTCCCCAGGCAGGTGAGACCCGATGCATTTGCCCAGCTCAAGGTGACCACACTGACCAATTTAAAATGGACTGGAGAGCAAAGGGAACTTGTTTGATAGTCTTTGTGGTAGAGTCAGAAGGTGGCTGACCCAGGGTTGCACTGGCAGCTTGGCGACAAGCTAACAGAGGAATAATAATTAATTACCCCTTCAGAGGGGAGATGGGCACCACACACCTCATACCATGACTGGTCAGAGCACCGTGTTCTCCGGACTGATGTTACACTGGTGTAAAGTGGATCTGTGATTTGTGCGTTCATCTGTTTGTGTTTTATGGAACAGGAGTCATTATCCACCCGCAAAACCCATCCAGCCACGTTGCCACATTAGTGATTATACATCACTGAGTGGTGTGGTTTGGCCCGATGCACCGCTCCACGCAGCAGTCCTTTCCGGTAAATGGATGAGAGATGAACAGCAAAGCAAATGAAAAAAAAAGAAAATTAGAAACTTGACTTTCCTTGTGGGTAGGGATTTAAGAAAAGACTAACAGACATGTCTTTTGAACTTTAATAATGGATCAAGTGACCTAAATCTAATACTGTTAACTAAAGGAACAGCACATGAAGAGACCATACTTCAAAACTGTCTAAATCCACAAAATCTGTGGATCAGCCACGATCTGACACAAGTCAGTAGCGAGCCATACGAAACACGGACAAGCTATTCTCCTTGGTTAACTCAACACGAATCCCAGGAAAAGGAAGGTAAGGCAAACAGCTGCCATCACATCCGTGGCAGTCTCCCTGTTCTACAGGGTGCCACTTCTTTGTCAGATCTACAAATCCAACCCAGGTGAGCTACAGAACTATGGAAGTTAAAAGTCGTTCTGAAGTGGAAGATGAAGTGTTGCAAGGTTAAAAAAAAGTATTTGTAATGAAAGCAACTTTAAGCAGAACATCTGTTCCTTTTAGCTTCATAGCACTTCAAACAAGCTGCATTCACCAAGTACCTGCTACTGATATGAACAAGAAAAAAAAAAAATAGTCCCTAAACAGGGAAAACTGCCAATAGTCCAAACCTGTAGGCTTCTCCAGCTGCAAGCACTTACACAATATGCCCTTAAACCATAATGCCATCAGTACCTCCAACAGGATGGAAAGGACAAGAGTGTTTTCACTGACAAAGCCACTTCCCCAATCCACACCGGGTTTGGGTTTCTTGGAGCACTTCAATTCCTGGCTGTAACGGAAGCTTCAGTTAGAAAACCGCCCCCAAAAATCTGCTTCTCAAGATGCAGAAGATTATAAGCCAGCAACAGAAATAATGAAAAGACAGGTTTTGTCAGTTGATAAGTAAGAACAGCTCGGTGAAAGACAGCTCAGTATTTGAAGATGAAGCAGGCTAAATATAAGATACGCCACAGCTTTAAGTGCTTTTTGTGTATGATACGAAAAACAAGTGGATGTGGTTTGCTTTTTTGCTTTTGGTAGAGGTTCAGCAGCCTGAAAAGAAGAAAACAGAATGTAAACCCGTGAAAAGAGTGTGTTAAAATAATAAGAAGACTGCACGTACGTCACTCAAGGACTGTGGTTTAACTGCTATTTAAAAAGCAACAGCAAATTGCCTGGCTTCCTGGAATGGCCATATGGTGTGGTAAGTAAGAGGTTTCACGTGGAGCTGCCAACAAAGGCTGAAGCACTCCATCAGATAACTACTCGGGCTGAGCAGCACAAGATCAGAAGGCTGAGATGAAGCCCCGTCATACGTGCCGTAGCTCTGAGCCAACCCACACCATTAAGTGCATTTACTATGGCACAGCATTGGTATCAATTCCCAAGGAACCTCGGTCTTACAATGCCTGCTGACAGATGTTACAGGCAATTTGGAGAGAAAGGTACACGGAAAAACGTCTGAGGTCAGATGTATTGAATGAGCAGCAAAGAGAAGGGCTAAGTAAGCACAAGGACACCACCTCTGCTAAAATTCTGACAAATTGTAACTATGTAAGTACCCGGGGAAAAGGAAAAAAAAAAAAAAGCTTTCTCAAAATGGAAATAAACATGGGTCACTTACTCAAGAGATCATCCTAGGGATGTCCACAGCCAACCAAGTTTGAAACGAACTGGTGCTGTTCGCATTGATCTAACCTGTCATTACCCACCTTTACACACAAGGAACTAATTAATCAACTTATCCAAAACCTTGATTTATTACTTGAATACTCTAATGAACTAACTACCAACTTCATATCCCCTTGCTAATTTGAGATGTTCTAGGACCCCTAGAGGTTTTATTATTTTGATTTACAGTTTGGTGTAATAATTTCTTAAAATAGCTTTTCTAAAAGGGCAGAACTCAAGCTGTTACCAACTGAACACAAATTTCACTTTTAAAACCGGTAAATGCAGTTTCTTCGAGAAAAATAGTTAATATGGACAAAATACAATGGGCTTTTCTCTTCTTTTCCAATTAAAAAAAAGCTTGGAAAAGCTTAGCAGACATTACACAATCAGTACATACAACTGTACATATTGTCTAGATGAACAGGGAAGTTTCCATGCCAGGTTCCATCAGAGAGCCATCCATGCACTTTAACATGCTTCAGATCATTTTTTTGGGGCATGGTTATAGCTTCTTACCACCGTACTGCCACTATGATTTACATCCAGAAAATATGGCAGTAGCTACTAAAAACACATCCAAAAAAGCAACTGAATCTCTAGTTGGAAGGCACTCATTTACAAAGATTCTATAATGACTCGAAGTTTAGCTGTTATAAACTTTAAAAAAATAAGAAATTTAAGATTTACTCAAATACATTCAAGAAAATTCAGCAACATGAAAAAAGGATATAGGAGAGGAAGACAGCTGAGGAAAATGACGCACAATTGACACTGTATTGTTACTTTTAAAAACAGAATTCTTACTATAGAATATTTTGTCCTACATTACCTTGTTTTCCAAGTACATGTCACCACCCACCTCCATCATAGGTATGATCCCCCTTGGATGCCAATAAATACCAGAAATTAAACAGTCTCACTACTAGTTCTTAGGTTTATGAAAAATGAGGGAATGGTATAAGCTGCATTTCAGTATCATAAATCTACTAAAGAAAATTAAACTAAAGCAGTTAAGGAGGAATGAGTGTATTTCAGTTAAGGAGGAATGAGTGTATTTTTAAAGAACCAATTGTGTTTTATCAAAAGAATTCTGAAGCACAAACTGACAATTTTGACAAATGCTTCAAGGAATGAAAAAGCCCATGACATTCATCAGGCTACTACAAAAAAAAAAAAAAAAGGTATCTATAGGTTGAAAAGCAGCAAAACATGACTGTGAATCAAAGCATCTCATAAAATTCCATAGGCTTTTTATGTGTAGGAAGCTAAAGTTAACAGTATTGGTATCCAAAAATCCCATGCTAGGACAAGTGTGTGTGTGAACTACTAGAAAAACAGAGAGGAGTAAGTTTTAATGAGGACATTATTTAGTTATACTGGGCTCTAAAGAGCTACAGGAATCAGCATCACACCATCCAAAGGGAGAAAACAAACTACACTAACTTCTTACATATTGTCTTTGGTTGTTTAATATCAAGAAATATTTTTTACAGAATATGTGAAGACTATTCCTTTGAATTTCATTCTGTGTTGGTATCTTCTGTGGCCTCTCTGGTGAACAAGAAGCTTTACTTTCTCTGAATTGTTTGTGGTTTTCTAGATTTTTATCACATATCTCTTCAAAACTCAAAACTTCTTTCAATTACAGGCTTCTGTACCAAAATGGTGTCAGTAGAACAGATTTTACATTGTATGGTGAAAGTATTTTTCTTGTGTTAGAAACTTAGAATCTACTAAAACCATTTTCCACAAGATACTATTGAAATTACAGCAGAATTTAGACATAAACAAACATTTGTAATAGTAATAATAATAATAATAATAATAAAATTTGAAGTTACATTAGCACAGATTAGAAGTATTATCTCTAAGATTTTGAAATGGAACTCCTTGTAACAGAAAGGAGCCTTCAAGCCACAGCCAGAGCTGCTCAGTAGTTGAGGAGAGGGGAGCAGGAAGGCAAGAGATGTTTTGGGTTTTTCCCCTCATTTCCTTGCTGTCTTGCCAACTAAGCTGAGAATGTTTATCAGGTGTATAAGAAATCTAAGAAACGGAAAGCAGCATACGCTTGTAGTGGTGTTTCAATGGGACTATACACAGTATCTCCAATGTCTGAATCAAAAGCATTCTGAAGAACGTCAGATAAAAGTCAGCAAGAAAAAGAAACCAACAGAAAGGCTATTGATACACCTTTAAAAAACGTAACACAAAAATAATTAACCATTGATTTCTTGGCATGTAAAATTCTATAGAAATTTTAAAAATTTTATTTGCAGGTACTAACCTCTCGAAAAGCTCACTCTGTATTTACACTAATTCTGTTAACAAGTTTATCTCAAAGCATATTTAAAAACAATCATGATTGCATTAACTTTTCTACTTTAAATTATTACCCAATTAGTGCTTTATTCACATTTTAAAAACTTGTACAATTTATTACAAATATAAAACAGTGCAGTTTTCCATACATTATCCCAACTCTGAGACAAACACTTAAAAGACATGGAAAAAGATTTTTGATCTCTATTATAAACATAACATTTGCATTACTCATACCCCTTTCTTCACTGTCCTCCCCTAACCCCAATTTAAAAAGATCAAACATACAACATACTGTAGGTTTATTTTTATTCAAAAAGTTACTGTCTCAAGACATAAATACAAATCAGAAAACAGTACAATTAGGACAATAGAATGTGGAGGACAACAGGTTAAGGTAAATATATAAAACATTTTTAGCTGGTTGAAAACAAAGCTGTAAGAACTGCTTTCACAAAGAAACACTCCTTCAAGAGTAAGAAAAATCAACTTAAGTTTAAAATCATATATACAGTCCTCTCAGCAGTTCTATTAAATGCAGTGGTGTGAAAAACAATATAGGCAGTACTTTTAGACATGAGAGTATTTATTTATGTAAAATGAGTTAGGCAGATCTAGTTTTGAGTTTGTTGTTACCTCATGACTTAGTAAAATAATTATATTTTATCATGATCCTTTAGATAATCTATGGTTTTTGGCTACCACAGCCGAATGTTTAATTTCTGAGTCTAAAAACAGGAAGCCTTTTTGTATTCACCCATTTGGGGAGATTCTTGTATTGCAAGCATATTAAGGCATGGAATGATTAAAATAATATACCTCAAGAACTGAGAGACAACTGACAAAAAATATACATATGTAATATAAGTTAATATTTCCTTTAAAATGATGTCTAGCTGCCTAAGCCTTGCAAAATGAGTTGATGTCAAAATGGTATAGATCCACTTTCTGTTTTAGACCAAATTTAATTTATTTGTGAATGGACACAAAATGAAGTTTAAAGCTTAGCTTTCAAAGAATATTATGGGTTGTTTATGAATTTCTATTATCCAATCTAATTTACATACAGAGGAAATGTACTGTAACCTGTTAGAAGTATCTTTAACCTGAAGACTGCTTGCAAAGACAGATAGATAAAACAATATAAAATACAAATTTAAAAATCATTTTTAAAGCATGAATTCTCATGCTCTTCTATTTTTAAACATTGTTAAACTTTCAATATATTTCTGAAACCTCATAATTTTAAGTTGGAATTTAAAAGTAAGAAAAAACTAAACAAACTGCGCAATTATAAAATCAGCACCAATTTATATATATATATAATTTTATTTAAAATTTAGATCCCTATTCCCACACTCTAATAAGCTGTATAATTTTTGTTTAGAATTTTTCTGCAAACATACTACAATAAGCTTCTTTTATTTGGAGACAAAATACAGTGGCACTACTGGAAGGAATTTCACAACATTACATTTTTCTTAAAGGACAAGCAAACTTTCAGGGTTGGTAACGGGCAAGCATGACTGAGATCTGTTACTTTCTGGTAGTTCATAGTTTATGGACCTTTCTGAGAAGGCTAGCATGAAGCTTTTGGAATAAAAGTATGTTTTAGATTAAAAAGCTGTTAAAGTTCTGCTTTATGTATTTTTTCCCCATGATTAATTAATACAAACCTTCTGTTGCTGAAGTTTGCATTTATTTCAAAATACTGACACTCTTCTGGCTCTATCACTGTAAGAAAACCAATCCATCTATTATTTCAGTTCACGGATGTAAACATCAATCCAGCAGAGCTCATGATTACTTAGTATAGACAGCAAATGTATAGAGAGGGGCTCAAATGTGTACCAAACACCTCTCAGACTGTTAAGATTAAAACTCAGAGGGAATACTTCTTATGATCCAGAAATAAACTGATAGTACATAAATAAAATATTGATTTTTTTTTCCCCAAGAAAAAGTGTAGCTTATCCTCAAATTGTTTACTTGTCCTTTACATTTCTTTTTTTTTCAGGCAAAGAAAACTGCCCCTTCAATGCACTTGATCTTGAAAGCATGTCATTCTCCTTAGAGAAAAATCTGTTCAGAATTTCACTGTATCTACCACAATTTTGTATTGAAAAACTTCCTCTTCCACTTAGAAAATGACTTCACCACTGATTTATTTGCTGCTCTGGTATTAAAACATTGACACCCCAAGAACCTAAAAAAAAAGTTAGAAATGGTGTCAATTTGTAGTCTACTGCACATTTAACAAAAAACAAAGCAATTAGTATATGATTTAAGATTAAGACACTTCAAGATATGTTAAGGCATTATAAGTTTATTTTTCTTCCAAACCAGATTCACCACATTTCTGATTTATGTAATAATATGCAAAGGGCACCTCATTCATTAGAAAGTATTTTTCCCACACTTGAAATTAACTAGATCCAGTAGGAATGTGTTAAAGACTGTGCTTTAATTATTTTAGGTAATAATTGTAAAATAGTTTTTAGATAGTTGCCTAACTTAGACTTCTCTGACAATGGCATTCTCTAAGCCTTAGCTTGAAATCAAGCGTGTAGTTTCCAGCACCTAAGCCTGGGACAAAATGCTTTATGCACTGGCTGCTGCTGTGTTTGTGTTCATAAAAACAAGAGGTCATCTCGCAGCAGCTGTGGAGAGGCTTAATATTCCTATTAAATATATCAACTCTGTCAGGAAGCCAGTAGAAAAAAAAAAATCTAACAATAATCAGGTAAAATCAAAATATTGTCCTTCAGGGGACTGTATGATAAAGTGAAGAAACAGCTTTCCTGAAATGAAGAACCAGTTTCCAGTTCCCATGTGGGAGCAAGGCGTGTAGTTTTCTATGCCAATGAAAGTAGGTATCATCACTGATGGGCCAGAAGAATACCCCAGAAGATCCAGATCTAGTGACTGTCCTAGCTTTTATAGGACTTTATAAAATCATAAAGAGCCGTGAGAGACTTAATTTTCCGGAACCTCAACACTGCTGTTCAAATAAATGGGTTTACAATTTTTTCTGTTCTTGGTATTAAATTCACTTGGGACGTACCACACAATATAGCACACTAAGACACAACCTCCTCTGGTGCCAGCAATAACTGGGCAATCAAAAAATGAGAAGACAGACTCAAATTCTGATCATAAACCATGTGCATCTGATAAATTACACCGCTTTATTATGTCTAGGTCTACTAAAAACAAGTACAACTCCTCCAAGAGTAACGGACCTCCAAAATAAATTATATTAATAAAGCAAATTAACTTTATCCAAGATTTTTTTGCATTTATGAAATTGGTTTTATACATTTAAAATATTGACTGATAAATTCAGCTCCGATTTAATACAGATTCATGTTGTCTCCTAAACTATTAGCAGAGCTTTCCCCACTTAGGCAGTTAAACTCATGTAGGTGGGGTTTACGCTCAAGAGCAGCTGTGCTCTGTGATGCAGCTGTTTTCTGCTTCCAGGATCAGCACCCTTGCTGTGTCCTGCCTGGGAGGAAGGTTTGCTGGATGGTGCCCCCTTGCCCATACCGACTCGTTTCAGCGCACCCCTGCTCTCTCCGGGCAGAGGGACAGCACACAGCCTGTTCTGCTGGCACCCTGCGGCACGCCACCGCTAGGACCTCAGAGCTGGCTCCAAACGCTGTCACAGAGAAATGTCACTGTGACCGGCTGCCATCATGTGGTGACAGTCCCACACTGCAGCCACGGAGTGCCTGGCAAATCCCGGGCTCATCCGGGATGATGACTGAATGACAAATATAAAGTAATAAGAAAGAAACCTAGCTAGCAGTCAGTCTATTAGAACTATTCTTAATTCGTTTTAGAAACTGAAAAGCTGAAAGGTTTCTGAAATCAAGGAAATGCACCTACAGAAGATCAAATTTTCAGCGTTGTGAGAATAAAATTGACTGGTACTTCACAGATCAACCAAAAAATCAAAAAGGGGAGGAACTATTTTAAAACAAAACGTCAGAAAACAGGTGATACACTTCCTTGGTGTTACTCCATACACAACAGCTGGATGCACAACCTAATCTGATCCATTACTACTGAAGCAAAGGCCTACTGGTACAAAATATATGGATTTGCATTTAAAACAGTATTTAAGAATTTTTTTCTCCCATAACAAGAGTTCACGCTGAAAAAAAAAAAAAAAACAACTATACACAACCGTCTTCCAAATTCCACCAAGCTGTCCAAGATTCCCAGGAAGCCTTGTTGCACTGTCCTCTGCTGGCTTGCTGCAGCTTGTTATTTCCAGTGTAATTTTGTACCAGCTACACAAGGTCAAAAATGTCTGCATACTTTACAAGTGGTTCAAGACAGAAGGAATCCCTCATGCAGATTTTTAAAAGAGAATAGAGACTGCAGAAGTCGGGGAAAAGGGCAACTGCAAGCAGAAACTACAGACTTCGGATGTTTTGGACCTAAAACTTTATATGGAAAGAAAAAATACCTCTCATCTCTATAAACAGATATCTGTATTATCTCTATTATCTATTTTCTCTATTATTTATGCACAAAAGTAAATATGCCAATTTAAAAAAAAACTGCAAACCATCCAATGGTGACAACCAGCAATGACATTAGAGTCATTCAACTAAGCTCATCACAACAGGAAACTTGCCTTTAATTCTGCGTATGCACAATCATTTTTTTTTAAAGCTCTTTGCTAACAACCTCTGCAAGGCTCTTTTCTATACCAGATGTGTTTTCTTCTCAGATTCAAAAGTTTTTGATTTTTACATAGTTACATATAAAGAGCAGAAAACTTATAAACTTGCAAAGAACACTGACTACCTTAGAATTTATGAAGCTGAATTACAGCAGAAAGTATTTCACTGACTGTACCAGTCTGCCACAATAAGTTAACGAAGACAACCTAAAGATTGCATTCTTTCCATTGAAAATTTGAAGTAAGAGAGTATTGTAACCTTACGACTAATTTTACATTATTTTCCTCTTATGTAAGTTAACCTACCGATTCATCCATGATTGAAGCGGGGTCAAAGAAATCCGGTTTTAGTTCCGTTCTTTCTCTCCTGTTCTTTGATGGTGGCTTTAGAAAGCAAGCAAATAAACAAGTTAACTGTAATTTCAGAAAAAAAACATGGTTTTAAACTGTAATAAATGAAGCTGAACTCTCAAGGGGTAAGAATTTACTGGGGATAAATGTTCATCTCTCCCATTGCTATTACAGGAAATGTTCCTGCTTTTTGTATGGCAGTCTGAACAGATGGCACCTTATACAGCCGTTTAAGAATGCAGAGATCAACAAGAATGATTTTTCAGTTTGTCCAAAAGGAAAATTTGATTTAAATATCCTAGTTTAAAAGCAGAAGTAAAAATCAAAAATCCACTAAAAAGACAAGTAAATTTCTTACTAGGTCTATGTCCATGGTGTCAAAATCCATGCCTTCATTGAGATCTTCAATCCGGCCTTCCGACGACATCATCACATCTTCAACAATTGGCTCTTCATCATCTTCCATTAGACTTGTGCCACGTCGACTGGAATGAAAAGAAAGAGCATATTGTTTAGCACTAAATCAAGTTAAGTTTTATCTGGATATTTTAAAAGCTATCGTTCAGTAACAAACGGCCAATAAATTATAATTCCATTAGATAGAATATTTTTTAAAGTATTCTTTTTTATTTAAAAAATACTTCTTAAAATAAAAAAGCAGTTGAACTCTAAACTTACAACTCAAAAGTCAGAGGAGAAAGTAAGAGTAGAATTCAACTGATCAGAAACTTTCTGCTTCACACACTGAACACCTATTTTAAAACTGATCTTTACTGTTCTGTTTCTAAAAATGATTCTGCAGTTGGAATACATAAAGATGTTTCATATGCTGCGTTAATTATATATATTTGCCACAGACAGCATTCCCTTTATTACAAAGCTCACTACTGTTTCATTTTTCTTGAATCTAAGTTCAAAAATTAGCAAGAAATCAAACATCTATTCTGCTAAATGCCTCAGTATGCCCTGTCACCTCTGTTTTTCTAAGACAACTTAAAATTTTAAAAGCCAGAAAACAGTCAAGAACTAGAACACGTATCCCTCTTAAAGGACACAGGGGTAACACTACAACCAACCCTCCCCTCCCCAAACCACAGAAGGAACACTTCACTCTCACTCACATAGCGTGTTGCAAGTTGGTTCTCAGCTTGACGTAGTTCATCGCTGCCCTCTCCTGCTGTTGTCGCGCGGCTTCTTCCTGTTGCCTTTGAGCCAACATCCACGTTACTTGCGTGCTTAAAAAGACCATTATTCTATTTTAAACACAAACTGGTTTTGTGTATGAACACTAACACAAAGCAGACCTACTCATCTACGTACTTGTAATCGAGTGGAGCTTGGTGGTGTTCAGGCTGCATAGGATAGACACCCATATAATTTTCTTCAGGTCGCAATCTCTTGGGCTCCCTCATTATTGTGGAAGTAAGCTGAGGTGTCTGCATCATGACTGGTGTGTGCATTGACTGCTCCCTGTTCAGCCACATACTGTCACTACTGCTGCTTTCTTCAGCTGGAAGGACACGTAAGACATCAGTAAACTTCTTCAAACTAGTCTAAAATTGCATGTTTATTAACTTAAATGCACACATTCCTGCTTACTGAGAATCAATTCCTTTACTTTTTGCCACAAAATCTTACATGTGCCCCAAAAGGCCTGGGTTTATAAACACTGGCTACAGTATTTAAAATACTTTTATATTCCACGATTTAACGCAGCATGCATAGTGTGCCTTCATTTCCTTTTGTGAAGCAGTGTTATGTTATTCAAACTCTTCAAATGACTCATTTTGCTACTAAAACATGCACATGCACAGAAGTTATCCTGTTTTTTTTAAAAACAAAAAATAAAATAAAGCATACAAATTCACTCCAGCCAACAAAGAGGGATCAATGTGTAGTTTATACAAATATCTACTCTAGTGAATTTTAAGGTGAGTAAAGTTTGGCACCTTCAGGTACTTTCCGTTTCCCTGTTGCTGGCTTTGTCTTCTTATTTCTTACTGTAGATCCTCGACTACTAATTCCACTAATCACTGACATAGTGTCATCATCCCCACCAGCTAATAAAGAGTTTCTGTAGGACATGAGAGGAAGCCACACATCTTCCCTTCGTAGAGACATCTGAAAGGTCATAAACTTCTCCAAGTAAACATACCTTTAAATGGAAAAAATAATTACAAAAATGCAAAATACCTGCAACAAGACATTAACAAGTCAAGTAACTACTGAAATTAACATCCAATGCTCCTCATCTAGTTAACAAAAAGGCTTGACAACAGCAAATCCAGAGTATGATTTCTGTTCATCCACCATTAAATAACAAGGATAAATACAATTTACCCTTTGTGATTATATTTGACTGCATTAGTGCAAGATTATCTTAACATGTCCAAGATTCTACTTGAGGTGAATGCAATACACATACATACGTATTTATTCAGATAACGTCTTTTATGGTTATCATTACAAATATTAAGATTAAGAAAATACTTACACTGTTCTTTTGTCTTGTCTGAGAAGTTTGGAGGAGAACTCACTCAGAATATCAAGAAATGCCAAATTTAACGGTGGATGGCTCTCACCTTGTGGATTAGGCTCCTTAAAAGCAAATTCTATGCCATCCCTAAGGAAAAAAAAAAAAAAAGTCACATAAAGCACGAACTAAAGAAAAAGTTCTAAGCTATCAAAATGCAACACTTTTCCTCTACATCAAGAAACCAAAAATTCGATGTTTCCATATTCTGGCAAAAAAAAAAAGCAAGCACTATTCATAATTTGAATCTGGACACACACTCTCTGTCATGATGTTTCTACCTTGCATTTCATGTTTTTGCACAAGGCCAAGCTGACCACCGCCGACAGTGAAGTGGATCAGTTCTTACTGTTATGGACAAGAATTAAAAATACTTTTTCATGATAGCATAAGCACTGCTATCATTCACAGGCTTATACAATGATGCTGAAGAACATCAACACTATTTAACATTTGGGTTTAATTCAGGGACAAAACTGCAGTCATCTCCTAATTTATAAACAGGCTACATGATCCCTACTGCTCATGCATTTTGTATTAAGAAACTGATTTTGAAAAACTGAAAAGATATTAATATTAGTCAAGAAGTGTAAAAAAAGGAAAGTAATACAAAGCACAAAATTACTTGTGTAACATAGCAATAGCTTCTCTTGTTTTCAACTGATCCAGTCCAAACGTTAAAGCAAAACGTCGAGCGAGTTCTTTTATGCCACTGAATGTCGGTGATGATCTGTCAAAATTATAACCATTTTCCTGAATCATTTCATTGAAAAGCTGTATGAAATGAAAAGGGAGATTTTTGTTTATTAAAAGATTACACCAAACTTCAGAGCAATCAACACACACCTAAGCTTTAGTAAAAAAATGTTTTACAGCCTTTTTTTTTTCCCTTAATTCAACAACCCCAAAAGACAAACACGGAGGTTTAGGAAAGTCAAGTCAAGGCTGCTCTTCAAGAGTCCACATTTCAGAGTTAAGCCTTGAAATGCACACTGTTCACACAAACGGTAAATATGCTGGGTGAGAGATTACAGCACTTCCCTAAATGAGGTGTTCTAGACTCAAAAATACTAAAAATTAGCAGGATTCCCTGATCCATATGCTAACAGAGAAGAAATAAATGGGGTAAATTTTCACCTGGTCTTTACTATCACAGTTTGTCAAACTACTACTTTCATTTTTCTTTGGTATCTTTTCAAAATACAAAATGAAGAAGTTCTAAAATGGAAACACGTCTTCAGGGAAGCTGCCAAAGAAACCAGAAGCCTTGCCACTGAGGATCAGACTCTTTAACTATTCATCAATAGTTGGCAAAGCTCAACACTGAGCTTTACAATCTTTTTCTCCTTTGATCAATCCTTTTCTCATCCTACTGTAATTATCTTCGAGTCATTTTTTTTATTATTTTCTAATTCTATCTAACACACACACCCTTACACTCTCTCATACAACAGAGAATAAACCAAAACCTGACTTACTAGGGCTATGAACATTAACGTTTCATTTATAGATACATTTTGGCCCACAGGTGCACACTTCTATGTTGGTGTAGCTCAATGCTACTTAGTTATTCCCTTTATCCATTCTCTCTTCTATTGTTTCTTCACTGGTTTCTTTTTTAAGAAGCTTTCCTGGAAAAAATGCTGGTTATGTGTTTAACTTTACATGTGGGGGTTTTTTTGTTTGCTTGCTTTATAATACTTGGGTCCCCTCATTGTTATATTCTTATTGTCATATTAGGATTGTGTAACTGCCTCCTATTATGTGCATAATTGTACTTCCTACATTCACTTCCTCGTGTCTGCCCTTTAAAATACAAGGAGCTGGTTATTCACGATACCAACTAAGTCTAGTAAAAATAGCATTCACCCAATATCACAAAAAACTGTGTACAGTGGTGAAAAGTCAGCAAAAACTATAGAACTTCGTATTTAGTTGCATATTTTATGTTGCAGTTCCGCCAGCTACTTAGTCTTGCTCCTATCAAAAGGAAAGGCCTCATCCTCCCTTGTATTTGCAATGTCCATACAGATAAACCAGCTTAGGGGCTCCATCAAGGACTTTTTCTGGTTAGTTCTCAACCAGAGTCAATATCTAGATCTACATCCACTGTGTGGCTCTACGACCTCTAGTATTGACAAAAAGGGGTGAGAAGACAAATTGGGGTGCACTTTCCCTTTCAACAACAGGATCTAGGCTGGATTTCAGTGGTTTGCAGAGATATGGCTTTATTGTTCTGATCCTGTAAACAAGATTCATGCAGATGGTTCATGTGAGCAGATGAATTCGACTCTGACCTCGACTGAATTCATCAGGTCCCCACACAAACAAGCTCATTTACTGAAGAGACCATTAAATCATGTTTTAATTTCAAAGATTGGTGAAGCCCCTAACAAATATTAAGAAATAATGATTTATTAAAACTTCCCATTACTTCTCAGAACAGTTTAAAAAGAACAAAAAACAAAACAACAAACCCAAAGCAAAACAAACAAACAAACCCACAAACAAAAGCACAAAACCTGCCACACAGGCAGGAAGTGTTTTTCCTTGTTTATCTGTTCATGGATAAGTAAACTAGAAAATTCACATGTTTCTGAATATGTGACTCAAACCATTGTTTCAGAGTTAAGAAGGTATCACAGAGTTATTTAATATTTATCAGCCTCTCCCACACACTCCATAGAACAATATTTGGTAAGTACAGGAAGACTTCTGGCATTTTTTCAAATAATTGTAGAAAATCAGTTACAATTTAGACCTTATTTATCCCTTCCTTCCGTAAAAATTTCTTCATTAATACCTCACACTAGCTATTAAACAACAGGATGTGATCTACTGTATGGAATTTCATGCATAAAAATATTGTAAATCATTCTTACCTGCTGCAAGCTAAGAATAAGCGTTTTAGCACACTGGATTTTGTCTATCTGTCTTGTTTTACTCATTGTTTCTTTAATAATATCACCATAGTCATTGTAATACTGTGGGGGGAAAAAAAAAAAGGTTAACTTTGTATTTTAGTTGAAGACATTACAACTACTGAATTCTTCAGAAAACATCATCTGGGATTTGCTATTTAAAAAAATTTGGAATACCTTCAAAAGGAAAAACCCTAACATGTTCATGATTACATCACCAAAATGCTATCCTAGCCCACCTCCAAAATGATAAAAAGAACGCAAATCAGATTTCATTCTTGCCAGTAGTTATTACTTTAGAGGCAGAATGACCTATTTATCTTCAAGGCCATGACACATTTGTTAATGACACGTGTTCATCCCTTCAGGGTACAAGATTAGAATCTAATCTTTTTAGTAACTCTTGTAACTCTGGTGGAGAGTTCTCTATTTTCTCAGCTAAAAGGAAGCACTTACAGATAGCTTCATAGCCATAATTTTTCCAACACAGACAGCTGCCTGTTCAGTTCTTCAAGTATTTCAGGTTCAATAAAGACCCAGTTAGTTATTTAGAGATTCAAAATATACATAGGGCACTCAGATAGACGAAAGCAGGCTGCCCAAATTCTATTTTTTTTAAGGTAATCCCCAAGGAGCAAAGCTTTATCATGTTTTCAAAATGAGAACTCATATTATTGTGCAGCTGTGAATCCCAGGAACCAAGAAGGGGTTTTTATATTTAAATAAGATCAAAACAGATATAAAGATCACTCGGGGGGAACAGGAGAGTGGCAGGCAGACAGTGGGTAGAATTCACAAAATTTTTTTTTTCTGTTCTACAAAGTTAAAACTGACATTATTTGATGAGGCTGGACATCATGAGTTGATCTCTGTGAGAAGATTCTCAAATGGCCTGCTAAACTAATAACTGAATTAAAAATATACTATTGATCAGGATAAGAAAATAAATCTTTTAAAAACAAAGTAAAAATAATTATCAGGTTTCCTTCCTCCCTCCCCACTACCTAAACACTGGAACTGCGAAACTAATCTCGATCATTTTTTTCCCTTCTTACAGACGAAGAACTTTTAAAGGCCTAACAAACTGCCAGCTTTATAGTTTTGAATTCTTCACAATTTGAATCAGTTATCTTGTAAGGTAAAAAATAAATAATAATTTAAAAATCCACAGCTACTCTATTATAGTAGTTTTATGAAGTATCACTACTAGACTCCAGATTTACCTTCATATATTGCTTGAAAATGTCTGCAGCTGTATTCATTTCCACCACAGTATATACAATGAGTTTACAGAAAGCTGCAAGTAGATTTCTTCTTTTGTGCAATGCTTCAATTTTGCTAGCTTCATCATCCTGCTGTCCATCTAGAAAGAGGTCAGAACATGAAAATTGTCAGGTTTCAATACTTCATATTTAAGCATTTATATATAAAGTGATGACGGCTAATGGTCAGGATTCAGAAAACCAAATCTCAATCCTGATGCCAGTGCACTTCATTGCCCACTGACAAGTGTTCTTCTGATACACAGACATATGTTCATGCCTACTAAACCAAACCTTTACCACAATTATCCTACATGTCCCCAAAACATAAAATCCTTTAAATCAGCTACTGGCACTTAAGACAAGCCTACCTCTGTGCCCATGCACACCCCTCAATGGCAGAAAAAAATTCAAAACCACCACCAAAAAAAAAAAAAAATAAGGCAAACAAATACATTAGTTAGAAGGCAAATAATATAAAGGAAACATAAGCTTTGTACAAACCTGCGCTATTATTATCATCATCCTGATCAATGAAGACATGATCTAAAATAAAACTGAGTAGTTCAGATTGCAATGAAGAATCAGGAGTGTAAACAAGTGGTTCTAACATGTCACGTCCTCCTGTCATAATCTGATGACTGAAGATCATCAACACATCACACAGAATTGTGAAAGCCTATTAAAAAGAAATCTTTGTAAGTATTTGCTTGGAAACTGGAGTTCATTTAGAATAATGTATTTCCACTTAAAAAAATACTCGGAGCCCAGTGGTGTACACAGGCTGCTTAAGTCCTAATCAGCTACACAGACCAACTGAAAGTCAACAGGCACATAGTTTCTTACCAGGGGTTGATGTATGGAAACAGAGTCTATAAATAAAAATACTGCACAGACAAAGCCAACTGAATATCAAAACATTGTAAAATTATAACACGACGAGCCTGGAACTCCCAAATTTTGCCCGATGGATACTACATTAGATCACACTCTCTCTCACTAGAGAACTTGTGTACACCAACCATAGTACAGCCTCCTGGGTTGTTTTTAATTGTTTCAATCACATTTGTAAGCCATCTAACAGCTGAGGTTATTCAATCCCTCTAAATCCTAAAGTATGTCTTCCAAAAAAGCAACCACCTCCTCATTTTGCTGGCTACCTTGTGCAACTGACATCAGATTTAAATGTCTGTGTCCCACATCCCCAGAAAGTTCAAGTGTATCAGTACCCAGACTGACATTCTTCAAACTAACACACCAAGGCAACACACTGCTTAGTGCTGCACCTCATCTCCGACTCTAATCTCTTAAGTACTTCCATTTTAATGAACAGATCTGTCCCCTAATTCCTCAAAGCAAATACTGCTAATTTCCTGGTCACAAAAATACATACGCTCCTCAAGTCCCTTGTGCTCTTTCCTAAGATTAGAGAAGGAAAGCAGGACCACGGCTACCATACCCTGTGTGACTGGGGCAGTTCTAGTTTCTAGAGCATTCTAAGAGTTATAGAGCTTTTTAAAGAGACCTGCTCAGAGCTTCAGCCGTTTTTGTTACTCGCACTTTCACACCCTACACCTTGTGAATTTGACATTAGATAGCTCTCCAACATAGAACATGCCTATTTGGTCCCAGGAATATTCTTGTATATTAAGAGTTTCAAAAGCTGCACTTGTGCAACTCAATGGACCAGATTTTCAACTTCAAGCTCGACTAAGTTATTATTACCTTAAGCAGCAAAACAGCTCCTGTCTTTCCATTTGTTTAATTAGAAATATACCTAGACGATAGTTTGGTCCCTCCCCTCCAGAGAGGTATTTTATTTTTTTAATTTTAGCACTGTAAAAGTTGTTAAAGGCATTTACTTGGAATTAATCCTCCAATCAGTAACCTGGGCTCTTCACTGGAACCTGGAACACCTGCAAGTCTTCTGGCTAGAGAACTATTTGACCACAGACTGGAAGAGACTCAGTCTCCACAGCAGCACCTTTTCCTTTGACGCTATTACCCCGAGAACTCAAAAGAAGTTATCTCCTAAGATGATGTCTCAATTCTTTTTGAGACAGAAATAAAAAACAATCCCCAAAACCTTCATGGCTGCATTTTACAGTGCATACATTTGCACATATAAACACACACACTCATGTTAAGTACCCATTCTTTTTCTCCTGATTCAGAGTTTCCCAAAATCCTGGGACTCTGAAGAACTGAGGAATATATTCTCTATGCAGCATCATGAAGGGGAACTGAGAAGTTGTCTCTGCATGTCCCCAGAGGTTTACAGCAAGAGGAGAAAAGTTGTTTTCACAGGTCTTGACTGGATAGGCATGTATATATCATAGTATGAATATGGGGATGTAAAAGCACTCAAAGATAGAAATAAAAAAATAACTTCTCTCTTTTAAATAGCTGTCCCTAGCTCTCCCAGCTCCGAGTCTATGAATCCACCATCAGCTCCACTGGAGGTATGTCATGACCACAAGGTACGCAAGAGCTTTAAATAGAACCCTCTCACCTAGCTTACAAATAGAGGGCTTCCAGAATGCACATGCCCAGTCATTGTCTGAAGAAACAAAAAAACCCTTTTGAATAAAAGTTTATACGGACTAAAATTACTAGAAGGAATCAAGTTTAAATCTATTCTGAAAGCCTAAACATTCAAGACACAACACATTCCCACATAAGCACTAAAAATACTATCAAGGGGAACCTTTCAACTGCTTTGGAAGTATAATATTTGAAGACTATAAGGATAAACAACAGTCACTAACCTGTTCCTTAACAGCAGTGTTTACATTGGTCAGGTAGTGTTGACAGATTTGACAGAACACTCTCATCTGCTTCTTTAGGCGTAGAAGATCATCCTTTAAAGAGAAGGATTTAATATGACATTTTACTTTTTCAATTTGATAGTTATATTTGGTGTATGCATTTTCACAGAGCTATCCACTAGAGACCTCATACGTAGTTGTAACATTCGAGTCCACTGCATTATTTAAAAACTATTACAAATCAAAATAACAAGTAGCAGTTTCCTCAATTTTGTCATTCTTTGCATTGCAAAAAGAAATGGAAGGTGAAATGAAAACAGTGAAGTTTTTTATTTAAAAAATAGTAACAAAAAGCCCCAAAACCAAACCACACACACAGCCCAGAGCATAAAGCATTTTCCTTTTAAAATACCTGTATTTTCAAAGTGGAAGGCAGATTTTAGGCAGCTGTTTATAACTAAAACAGACCTGGCTGCATGGTATTATTTTAATTTTTTAATTCTCCTCTTGGGGACAAAGTAAACTGTCACGTGGGAGTTAGGGTTCTCTTCCCCACTTCCATGGGGGGGGGGGGGGGGGGG
>WKFP01015421.1:2680758-2740448 GCA_011057875.1 Pterocles orientalis
GAAGAAAAAAAAGGCAACCCAAAAACAACCATAAAAAAGACCCCAAGACCAACAACCAACAGCTTTCTAAGTAGTGCAATAACTTCCAGAAAAGCAGATTATTGAGCAAATAAAGTATCAGATCAGTACAAACACCATCTGCCTGGTCACACAGTGTCACTCAACCATGTGAAGATTCTAGCCCCTGTAGAACTGGGGAAGTCATACTACAAAAGACCATGTCATCAGCATCAGTCCAGACAAAGGAGAAATACCCCTGAGATAAGCTGAAAAACTATCCACACAACCTAAACCAAAACAAGTCTCTCCCTTCAAGAACACAGGTAACACTCTGGTACAATGTGTCATTTAATCTTAACAGGAATCACAAAAGTGACAGCTGCTTCTCGACTGTGAGCTTAGGTATAATATGATTTTAGAACACCTTCACCCCATAAAACCTTTTCTCTCAACATTTACCATTCAGATCACTATACTGATGTTAAGAGAATTACACGTGGGAATACTTTACTTACTTTATACTAAATTATTTGTTTAAATTTAAATAAAAATTGAAATATTTAGGTACTCTTATTTTAGCAGCCTGTATCATGAAGCTAATTCCCATACTTGGTCAACCTGTTCAGAAACAGCACGTAGTCAGCAGTTAATTTTGTCACGGAACAAAAAATCTTTAGGCACAGCACATTTCTGTCACCTCTTGTTCTGTGCCTCTTTGCTGCTATGTTCCATTGGCATTGAACAGAAATCAAAAGAACTCCTGTACATACCTCGTACATTTGGCAGAAGTCAAGCAATTAAATATATTTAAATAGTTGTGGTTCAGAAGTTAATCCTATGAAAGTTTTAATTTACCAGATTTTATTATACTGGAGCAGAAAATAGTCTCAATACAGGACCACTTTTTAAATAAGTTATTTTAATTCCTGCTGAAAGTATTACAGATTACATTTTACCGCAAAATAGCTAAATTAATTTTCATTTCTGACCTAACGTTTCAGTATTTAACTCATCTTCTGCCATCAGCCTTGTGATAAATCTTTAATCACTATTAAAAAAACTCAGATTGTTGTTTACCCTTTAAAGAATAAGATAAAGCCTCCAAATCCTTCACTCACATATGTGGTTCTCAACAACCTTTGTATCAACTTCATAGCTGATGTTTTTGGGTTTGGAAATGTTAAAAGCCATTAAAACCTAGATGGTAAACTAGCCAGCCAGCCAGGGATGAAGAAGTTCCCACTTACTTAACGGACTTTCAGACTGTAACTACTGAATCAGTAAGGCCACAATTATTGATTGGACTAATTAAATCTCAGCATCACAGAAAAAAACCCCAAACAAACCAAAACAAAAAACGAAGACACAATGACCTAAGGTATTCTGTTATAAAAACCATTAGTACAAGTTACAGAGCATGCTTCTCCACGCCTGTATCTACCAGAAGCTGATACTACCACACCTCAAAATACAGAAAAAAGAATTTATGTTCACGTTAAGTCTATTGTAATAACAGATTATCAATTATAAACTGCAATTTATTGATCACAAATTATTGTCATTGGTTCTCTTTGTTTTCTCCCTAGCAAATTATGACAGATGCCTGCAACTTCTTTTCTTAAATTAAGTATGGTAATCAAAGAGTTTAAGAAGCCTAAAGAATTTCCTTATTTAATCTCTGACATAAAGGATGCATTATCAGTTATATCCAATAACAAAGTGCAACTCCAGCGTAAATTTCCAATGAAAAGGCACAAAACATATCCTTCTTACAGGACTGTAGAAAGCTTCCCGAAAAAGTACACTTGACTGTAACGTGTTGCTGTTGTTGTTGTTGTTGAAGAAATCATCAAAACATTTCAGCACTTATGAACTCTGTTCTAAACTGGCCTTTCAAAAACCATCTTTCAGTAGGCAGTTCATACAGCACACCACCTAACCACCTAATGCTGCCCAGTGGATACAAGAAACCTTAATCCTTCCTCCAAGAATTTTCAGGAAGTGAAATTAGAAAGATGACATTTGCCAGAGCTTTGCCCTTCACGATTGCTATACATAGAACCAGAACAGGCCCTCTTCTTATTCCCTGGGAAAGTCTGAAATTTAACTTAATCTTTTCATGTCTTTATTTAAGAACACATTTAAAAGACTGGTGAAGAGCAAAGTATGATAGTGCACAAATTCTCTTAGCTCACTGGACTTGTCAATGATACTTCACTGTTTGCAAACAAATTCAAATCCACTGCTACTACTCGAGAGCAGTAACACTGCCTGTACTGTGTTTTATAACTGGTATTCTACCCCTCCTTACCATTGTTACTATGCCAGACTAATAGGTATTGCCTTTATTTACTACAATGACTTTAGAATTCTGTCAAATTAAACATAATATTAACATATAAATAATAAGAACATAACAACCTAGAGAAATACTAGGTCTAAAAGTCAAGCATTCCACTACTAAAACTATGAACTCTACTTAAAAATGCAGATTTAGGCAGGTATCAATACAAAAAGAAAATTCTTAGTCTTAATTAATTCCATCACAGTTCCCACTTGATGACACTGCAGGGATTTACAAATGTTTATTTACTAATACAAGTGGAACAAGGCATACCTTTGTGGAACTGCTTTCAGTAACTTTCGCTAGCTGCCAAAGGATTACATAATGAGTACACTGCAGTGCATGAATAACAATCTGAAATCAAATGGAGAAAAAAAAACGCATTAGATGACAAAGGCCAATAAAAGACAGCCACAAAAGCTATTTATTGCTGTACCTAAAGAACACACTTTAACTACAGACCTGTTCTGGCATGTCTCCATTTTCAATGCCAGTTTTCAATAACTTGTAGTTGCAGCCAAATAAGTCCCATCTTGATAGGTCATGAGCACTGGGAACATTAGAAATGAAGCAAAGATGTAATTTAACTAACACCATTCCTGCAATTTGATGTTAACAATTACTAAAAGATTAACTGTTAAAAAAAAAAAAAACCACACCAAAAAAACCCCCAAAACTCTTCCCCAAAAAACACCAACAACAAAAAAACCACACATCAAAAAGAACCAAACACCCTCTCCCCAAAAGCCACAACAAAAACAAAGCAAAAAACCCCAGATTTCAGTTTTATATTTCTTCACATATTCAAAATGCACCATGTTCTGCACAACTCTCAATCATTCACACTGAACAAAAACACTTCCAAGTTGCTTTAAAAAGAGATATCAAATTAAAAACCAGACCAAAATACATCCCCCAACCCTAACAGCTGTTTGCAGAAGCTTACTTGTGAAAAGCAGTGATTCTCTTCAGTGTCGATAAGACTTGATATGCATCATCTTCATCAGGTTCTTCCCCCTGTTTAATAATCACATAGTAAGATAACCAAAGCAATGCCTGCTAAGCAAACTAGGGAACTCAAGAAGATTAAAAAACCCCAACCACCGAACTTCAACACCCAACCAACAAGAGAGAGATGGCAAGAGAGAGATCTGCATCTAAATTATTTCTTGATGGCACATTTGTTTTTACAAGAGTTAAAGAGTTTTAGAGAGAACGTAGCAGTTCATGTTTAGAAATAGCAGCACAAGGAGAAAGGGGGGGCGGGAGGATGGGGAGGAGGGAGAAAAAAGAAAAAAGTCTAGTAGAGCAGAATACAATGTATTATGTAGGTGCTTCAATTTTCTCTAAAGAATCCAGCAGAGGCCACTGTCAGACAAAAGATACCGGACTAGATGGGCCACAGGTCAGTACCTCAAATCTTACTTTAATCAATTAAAAAAAAAGTTTTTGAGAGGGGTAAGGGAGGTGTTTTGTTCTATTTTCCCCACAAGTTCTGACAAATTTGCATGTGGAAAAAGAAAAGGAGCGAAAAGGAAAGGGTCTAAAAAGTATCTACCTAAGTACAAAGGATAAACTATTCAGCATCACAGAAAATCCTCTTCATCAGTGTATCACGCAAGTCCAACGTGTTTCACCAGTCTGGGGTTGCACAACCTTATCAAAGCACTATGGATTTCAACACTTCTGCTGGGGTATTTCCCATTTTCCTTCAAGCCGAATTTGACATTTTGTTTCCTTGCTTTGTCTCTCATTCTTTCTTCTCACAAAGGAGGAAAAAAATGGATCACTAGGCACATTTCCTACATTGCCCATGTATGTCTAAGGTTTCTGTAGGGTAGAGTCCAATTCAGGCCCATACGCAAGAGGAACAGGAGCCAAGCTTGATAAAATAAGGCTTTATCTGAGAAGTGTGGAGAATGAAGTTGTCAAAAAGACAATTCCCATGCTCCTTATCTCACAGATGAGGAGGAGAAGAAACAAGTTTTGTCTGAATGTTAGAGATCCCACATACTGAAGTTAAATACTGTATCAGAAAATTCACACTCTTCAGATTAGCACTGTGTGGGAACAAAGTGATTTTCAAGCTATTAACTGCATCTGCTTGCTTTCAGGAAGGGAGGGGGAGTGTTTTCAAGCGATTTTGATATTTATCAACATCAACATGGAAGCACAGGCAAGACTAGCAACACTAGTACATCACAGAAGAATCCTGGTGGAATTACAATGCTATGTCTCTCAAAAACATGAGCTTCAAAACCTAAAGGTGAAGAGTTTACATAATTTCGTAGTTTATCTGAAACTTAAATCCCAAAAGACCCTTGTCAAAAGGAGATTAAAGACTCAGAGTCCTAATATAAGAAACAGACTGAGTTCACATAATCGCAGCAATGATAGTGCTGTGTTACTGTGCTTGATGGAACAGCTTTGAAAGTCAGAGGGTAGTTCCCATCCCTAACTCATTGACGTGCATAGGAAGGCAGAAAAGCACACAGGAAATATTTACAAGTTAATCTCGCATATTAAAATACCTCTTGCAGGAAGTCTTCAAGAAGTCGATTAAACTTGTCTGCTAATTCATCTATTAACTGACTTCTTGCAATGTCAACCCTGTTAAAGATTGTGAATTCTTCATTACAGAGAGCGTGGTATGTCTTTGAACAGGCTTCCAAAACATCTATATCTGTGTGCTTCTCCACAATATCCCGGATTTGTCGCAGTAAGGCATCCAAATGCTACAAGAAAGATGAGGCAAGGAAAAAAAAAAAAAATATGTATTCAGATATATGTATATAGATGCATTCATATACATATACACACATACATATGTACGTACTTTTAATAAACTTTAAGGAATTTTAAAAGAGAAATTCAATTCATAACTTTTGTAACTGTAACACAGAACACAAAACAATTCTGGAAAGCCAGTGAAGCTTCTGACTAAATTACAAATCTGTTTACCAAAAATTAAGTAGGAGCTCGTCAAAGCCCAAGGATTCAATGCATTTAAAAAAAAAAAATCATTTAAAGTTTGCAGTTGTGAGTGTGGTTTTATCTAACACTATCTAACACTTGCAGTTGCAATGATAACTGAACAACCCAGAAGTATTTCTCTCCCACTCACGCAGACATTTGTACATGGTCTTAAAAGCTGTATGATTGAAGATTCAGTTTCACAACACCCAAGCATCAGCACTGAAACCAACTTCAGTTGTTCTTATGTCTCCCCTCAACCCGAGTTGGTCACTGCTGCTCTAACACTGCCAGGCTGTGCTGTCAACTAAACATTTCATTACTTTTCTGACCCTAATGATTTCCAGCTACTTGCTTCACAATACAACAAAACAACACATCTGAGCAGGAAAAAATGGAGATGAGAACAGCTTACACCAACTTCATCACCATAGCAGGTAAAATTAGAGCGAGCAGTAACTACATGGTTTGTGATCTGGTAGTTTTCCCCTCTTTCATGCAAAGGTTCATTAGTTTCAGTGAACAGAAAAACAAAACTTACCAAGCTATTTCTACAAGCTTCATCTCTCAGGTAGCAAATATGACCATAACCCAAGAAGAAATGCTGTTGCATAAAGTTCATCTAACTGTCACTATTCTGCTAAAACTCGCTAACAGGCCTCAGAAAACTGAAACTTTCAGTATCTCTAGGAACAGCAGCCAGACACACCTCTGAAGTCCACATCTCATTCTCAATAAGGGCTACGATAAACAAAGTCTCACACAAAAAAATTCACCTACAATGGTGACTGATATTCCAGTGACTAAGTCTAAACTCCGGGTTTTCTCCTTCTGTGTTAAGTGTTACTGAATGTTACCTTACCTTTTCTAATCGCCCTGTTGTATATATTTCCAAATCGAAGTACTGTGGCAACTGCAATAAGTTGGTGACTTTTTCTGCATCTACAGAATACTGTAAAATTGACAAGGAAAAAAGAATAAATGAAAAAGTCTGGGAAAACACAATTCATTACAGAAAAATCAAATGTTAACAAAGATTGATAAGAAAAAATGAAGACTTGTGCAAGCCATACAGTTAATTACAGAAACTATACTTGTTAACATTTCAACAACAGTCCAGCCAGAAATGGAATTAAACCTACCTTTGCTAGCAACTGAGGCAGTGCCACCGCAAAAAGCTCAGTAATTTTTGTCCTGTCATCCAATTGGGTTTTCTTTTCTTTTGCTGTCAGCACCTAAAATATTGGTATTGTGAGGATTTTAGAACCAGAAGCTCTGGTGCAAAGTTTTATTATCATTAATGAAATACGACAATTAGGTACACAGACCTTCTAACAAACACTGTAAAATATCAATTTAAAAAAAAAGGCAAATTAAAAAAAAATCCTTCATTACAAAAAAATGCAATTCAAAGTTACACTTAATATTGTTGAGGTTATCTTGAAAACAGAAGTGACAACCTAGAACTAAAGGTTTACCTTTCCTGCAACAAAATACCATGATCAGAACACTTTTCTTGACAATGAAAGAACAGCAAACCTTTCAGCTTACTATACAATTTTTAATGATATTTACTCAATTCTTATGTCAATCTGATCTTCATACAAGTTTTCAATCTGTACCCTAAATGGGTTTCTTACCAAAAACTGCAGTCCTGAAAGCAGCTCTCTTCCCTGCTTAATGCCCCAGTAAAAGAGGGCTGTCTAAACTCTATATCCAGAGAAAAGCCCACTGGTGAATCATCTTCCTTCCAAAGAGACTATGAAACGTATTCCCTTCCTTCATTTTGCTCTTTCAAATTGAAAATAATTTTAGCTTTTCTAAACATTGATTTTTGTTCTCCTTTCCAACAAACACTTCTTTCAAAATCAATTTTGTACTAACTTTAAACACTAAAAACAAATGCAGTAGTCCAGAGAGTATTAAGCACGTGCCAAGGTCCAGAGAAGTGAACTAGCCAGAGCAGTCACATAGAGGCTGTGCAGATCGAAGCTGAATTTTTGAATTCAATCTCTTCAGCAGCAACAGTCTACAACTTTTTCCTTCTTCCCACACAGTCCACACACAGCCACTGTCACACCTCTAGACAACTAGCTTTTTGCTTCCTACCCTTTTCCCTGTTCCTCTTCCCACAGGAGGATGACATTCAGCTGCTTGCCGAATTGTACAAAGCATTATTTCAATCAGTGCGCTTTCCTGTCTATCCGTTAAAGCTGAAATTTAAGAAACAGATGTTAATACACATCTTGATTTTTCATTTTCCACAACTATTAGTATCTAAGGATCAAAATACATTTTTTTTTAAAGAGAAAAAGAAAGGCATTCAGGCCAATAGCTCATTTCCAGGGGAGGGGGTGGCACAGGGGAGAAGATAAACATCTTATAAAACAACACAAGAAGATATTTAAAATTGAGGGAGTACCACTGGATGAGTCACAGGACAGGATAAAACAAATACCAAGTTCTATAATCATTTCAGTTCTTTTTCATTTTTCAGAGGTCCATTTACTAGGACCTATGAATTCTAGAACTATGCCAGGGGGTTGGTTTGGTTTTACTGTCATTAAAGAAATGATGGTATTTTTCTATGGGGTGGTTTTAACACCCAATAAATGAACCAGTTTCACAAGCAACTTAGCTCCTCTAATGTCACAAGTGCAGCCTGAGCTGGTGGAACAATAGCGCAACTGGACGCCGCATGCTTATTCCCTCTCTTTTCTCCCCACCATTGTTCTCCATACCAGAAGTGATCTCTTTCTACTCTTCCTCACATTTTATAATTACTATTAGTGATTTATTGTAGTCACATATAAAGAAACAACATGGGGGGGATTCATAAATGTAAACATCTGATTTCCTTATAAATCAAGCCTAACAGAAACTGCATAGCAATATATAGATAGATCTATGTAAATGTCTTACGTTCTTCTCCGTTGAGAGGCTCCTCCAACAGAAGACTGTTCATACATTCCCAGTCCTTCAAGAGGTCTGTTGCACAGTCCCACATACTGTCCACAAGGTAAGCAGCATGTTCATGCAACTAAAATGAGAACACATTAAGTATTTTTCTTTATCAGCAATAAAGTTTGTTACAGAAATTGCTATAATACAGGGTATTTTTCTCACTTGGCTGTGGCAAAGAAAAAAAAAAAGAAAGAAGTAAAAAAAATTTTGCAGGCTCTCTCATTCAACAGAAGCCTCTCTTCCCCAACTAACTTAAAAATTAATCCAGACCAGCTGCTACACAGTAGTCCTACAAGATCTGTCAAAACTTGGGGAACAGGAAGGTGGGTGTGGGGGTGGTGGGTTTTGTTTGGTTTGTGGGGGTTTTTTTTTCCCCGTCCCTCCTTATAAGTCTCCTAAATCACCACTTCTTTCCATCTATATATTAGCACAGAGACTGGCACAAGAGTATTTGTCAGAGTAGAGTTCACAGCCTGTTTCAACACTCGGTATTGGACAGATCCTTCAAACACAACCACACAAAACAGCCTTTCGACCACTGGGTTGTTCAAATAATAGGAAAACCAACTATTAACCAATGAGGGAGGGAAGAAAAAAAAGAACTTTTTTTTTAATTAAAAACCCAAACACCACCCGAAACACACACCACAAAAACAAGGACATCCCCAAAGTTCAACTTACTTCACTTTCCAAAAAGAAAAACACTAATGTCTTCACAAGATTAGCATTTGGACTTTGTCTTCCCCTCCTTTTAATTACTCCATCATCTTCAGGATCTCTGCGACTAAAAAGCCTAGAAGAAAAATTATTTCAGGACAAGCTGCTTTGTCATTGCCTTTGCCACAGTCAGTTTTGTACAGACACGTGCTTAATACCTTGCTGCTTGGCTCCATATTTTATTTTGAAAGGAAGTAATTTGGGACAAGTCTCATTTAACAATTTAATATATGATGAGTTGATGTTTCACTGACTGTTTCCAGTGGAATGTATAATTATAACCAAACACTCTACAAACATCAGGGATAATTTGCAGGTGCTTGAGGTCCCATGCTCCTCTTTAGCAAACCACATTTTCTGAACCTCCCCACATGAGGCTTTAAAGCAGAAAAAAAAAAATACTGGAAGAAGGTCTGAAAAGCAGTAAATGAAAATTCTATTTTGTTTCCCTACACACCTGATATATGTATTGAATCTCTTATTTTAAAAACAAACAAACCCAAAAAAAAGTTTTGAAATGTTTTCACAGAATCATAAATGTTTTGGGTTTTATTATATTCTCTGTAGGTACAAGCCTTTAAAAGGCACAGCCTTCAAAGTTACTCTCTATTTCCCATTCAGAAAAACTAGAACAGTTCAAAAACTACACTAGTGATACATTTTCTGTAAGTTTTCTTAAGGCCTCTTCACTATTCAGTTTTCCCTTTATCAAAACTAATGAGGATTGTAGTATTAATGCAAACACTAAAATCTCAGTGAACAAGAAGTTAACTAGAATTTCATCATCTTACTTTTTATAAAGAAATTCCCCTGCAGCAACTGCTACCGGCCGATGAGCTGAATAAACCAGATGGTAAACATTTTCACAGTCTTCAGCAGTCAGAACTTCTTCGCTACTCCTATGGGTGGGGATGGGAAGAAGAAGAAAAAAAAATAATACACGTGAGTCAACGAGGGAGATAGAAATGAAGGAGACTCTAGGCCTTTTCCTTACGTTTATCACCCTAAATCCCAAAACAAGACAGCTTAGTTCCCAAGTCTTTCTAAACAAAAATCACTGATGAAGCATGTAGGTTTGGTAGAAGGTTATGCTCAAAAGCTCAACTACTGTGCAATGTTCAATACATCCTATATCTTTTCCAGTTCCAACTAGGGAGGCCGAATTCTAAGTTTCTAGCCTTTACACTTACTTATCTGTGGTAGATAAGTAACAGCACCGTTCTAGCCAGAATTCTTTTGAAATTCCAATTTGTTTGAGTGTAAGGTACGTAGACATTTCTCTAGACTTTGGATTATCTGAATTCTGTCAAGCTGCTGTCCTTGCCCACAGGTATGATAAATACTTTTAATATTTGTTGTAGGTCAGATAAGGAGACATACATGTACTTACTGTAAAACAAGAGTGAGTAATTTTATTGCTTGGACTGCAACATCATATTCTTTGTCAAGAGTCATAGACACAATTCTATCCTAAGAACACAAAAGGAAGTATTTTCAAAGAGGAAAGAAGTGTAACACAACTTTAAAAAAATTCATACGTACTTAAAAATAGGAAGTTACACCAACCTTGAACCGACTGGTGAAGAGTTCCAATTTGGAATTAAGCTCTTTATTATAGTAAAGCCCTTGCAAAGCAGTTAGGCATTTGAGTCTTACTTCCCCTTGCTAAAATAAAATTAAGAACTGGATTAAAAGTCAAGTATAGGATACAAATGTGATCTTCAAATCATACAAGACAAGTTTATTTTGCAGTCTGAATTAATTCAAAGATTAAATGTTGCCAAGACAGACTATCAATAATCACGTTAATGGCAAAAGAATATGTCCCTGTTTGTAATAAGCCAATGAAGAAAACACCACAAAAAACCCCAATGTCTTACTGCAGTTAGTATCTCTGTAAATCAAAATACACTTGTTTCATTCTTTACACTCCAAATACTGAAGATATTTTTAAGTAGGACTCTATGTGTTTCCTTTCACTTAAATTAAAACAGAAACACTTTTCAAAAGTCTACAACTGACTTCATGCAGTTGCTTATCACCCCACTGCCAGAGGTGGCTGTTTTTTGAAACCAAACCCATGACCATTATAGCATGAGTAAGCATCCCCCATTTGTTTCACTTCAAATTTGACAGCTTGAAGTCTCCAATGCAAGAACCGTGACAATCTGCTGACTCAACAATGAATCAAGGAGTATCTGTAAACTCTCTGTTGACCACTCTAAGCAGAGAATAATCTCTAGCTGGTAGCTGCTAAGTGACAGCTTGAGGCACTCATCCGCACAAAAGGGGACTTTTCCCATGCTTTTTACAGCCAGCTGAGAACGCTAAAATGCTTCTTAACTTGGCAAAACAGAGAAACTGTTAGGCTATATGACTAGATTACTCCATGTGAAATGCATTAATTTTAAATAGTTTGTATCAGCAATAAATAAACAGAAAAATCAATTTCTTTACAAATAACAGTTCCTTAAAAATCCATATATACTCTAAAACCATTCAAAAGATTCAAGCCTATTTTATATACATACTGAAATGCCAGTGCTTCTGAGTGGTAAGAAAAGCTATGACTGACTAAAACAGTTCAGAGATCAGAACCTAGTCTGGCAAGATCAACTACCAAAAACGTGGAGTTATGCTTCATGATCTGTTCCTTTTCCTCAGTGCAGCTTACCTTATCATGCATAGTCCACCCTACATATTTTAAGTAGCTGTCATTGAGAAAGGCGTCACTATACATCTTCATCCATATTCCAATCTCTTCAATACAGATAGCTCTTATTTCAGCTATTGCATCTCTGCGGAGAGAGGTGGGGCAACAGGATCAAACACAAATAATTAGAAATAATCAGCTTCCAAAATAAATGAACGAAGCTACAAATTACTTACTAAGAGAAACTTACCGGTATCTATGCACAAAAACACCTTTAAATATTGCATTCATCATGTTTTCTATTTCATCCTGATTTTCCTGAAGCTGAAAAAGTGAACAGAGTGCATAAACAGTGAGCAGCACTTTTACAGTCTGATCAGGTGGTGCTGATGCTAGACATACTAAATTACGTTAACATTTGCAAGTGTGGCCATTAAATCCTTTTGTGAAATATTCACAAATCTGTTTCATAGTACAATATGCTATTATTTAAGGAATTGTATTTACCATAGCACACAAATTTTAGAAATTGTGACCACTGGAAAACTGTTCTTCAACTGTAACAAAGACACCCCAGGTTTCTGCAAGCTCCTTAAGTTATTTATAAGAAAACTTGATTTAATTTTCTAATAACTTTTTAAGCCCAACATTCAGCCCAATTTTTACTACACTTATTATGTTTTCATGGACACGTATTATCAGAACGATACCCAAATCAAGCAAATGGCATTACAAGGAGTTCCCATGCAGAGGAACGGACACAAAAGGTAAAGGATCTCTCCTACAGAAGTTCAGGCAAACAGCAAGAATGAACCATTTGTATAGCATCTTTTATTCAGTACAAGGAAAACAGAAAATCAAAACCAAAACTAGAAAAGCTGGTAAGAAATCCTAAAAGCCAATATACATAAAGGCAATTCAATTTAAAGAACAAAAGAGAGGGACTAATAGCTACCTTTACCAAAAAATAAAATTGCAAACAAGACTAATTATTAATTGTCATTTATCAACACTCATCCTATGCACACCAGCTACAGAGACTTGCACTAACCTCCTTTCTTTTCTGTAGTAAGAGTTCCAGCCTATCATTAGCTCGTTTCCCAATTATTTTATTCCGTTCTGCTTCATACTGCCGTTGTGTATTGTCCATGTTAATACTAAGATTTAATGCCACATTCACTAAAGCAGTCATCAGCTTCATGGCTACAAAAAAAGTGGGGAAAAAAAAAAATATAAGTATTCTTCAGAAAGTTACCCCATCTAAGAAAAATGATAAATAAACTCGGCACCTCTTCCTATCAACCCCTTCTGTATGAAAATATCTTCACTATATGTTTCTTGATATGCAAGCTTCAGGACTTCAGCAGTGTTTCACTAAGGGCTGCCTCATTACTTATCAACACAACAGATAAAACACTGACATTTTGTTCTTTTCTTTCTGTCAACTTGTTAACTCTACAATTACACAAAAGCAACAGAACAGACTACTGATGTGAACAAATACAAGCAGGCTACTGATAAAAACTATTTTGTGTGACAGAAATTAACATGCAACAGGGCAATTTCTGCAACTTTTATTCAGGCACAACTCAAATGAAGAAACAAGTTTTTACCACTGTTTTTAAGAACTAAAATTTGTATCGGTCATATGGTACAACTGTCAAATTGATGACACAGCGGAATTAGCATATTATCCTGAAATAAAAGGTTCTGTTTATCCCTCCACAATAAATGCCTTGGCTAGTTGGAGTCTCACAGCAGCATCCCGATGCGCAGCGTGCTGATGGATATTCAAGAGAGACGATCAATGAAATAGAACTGATCAGACAGTCAGAACTGAAGCTAGGTGGAAATCAGCCAGTTCCAGTGAAGCTCACAAGAACTATGTACAGTGCAGCAAAAACTCAGTTTCACACACAGTCTAAATTTCCCTTGTTCACACTAAAACTGTTATAATAAGCCTCACATAAATGGACTGCTACACAGCGCCATCTGAGACCCCTCTTCACTAATCAACGCAGGTTTAGGACTTCCTTTATCCAAAAAGCTTACTCTTTGTCCATACAATAACATTTATTTAAAATACTCCATACTTAACTCATGAGGGACTTTTTTGTAATTTAACAGGTTTGGAAGGAAAAAAGAAATCACGTAAAAAGGACACTTACTTAAAACCATACAGAAATTTAGTGACTGCATCACTGACGAAGCATTCCCTAAAATTATTTCTAACGCAATGAATGGAAATGCTACTTTCGATTACATTTTGTCATGCCCTCAATATACAGCACTATTTGAATTTGTAGTAAAAATTACATCCAGTCTAAAATACAACTCCTGTTTGACTTCATGCAGAGCATAAACGCGTTCAACTGCATTTGATGTTTAAAAGATACCTACACCCTTTTTATGACCTAAGACAAACTTTTAGAATCAACTGAAAAGTCTCCTTTTACTTACTTTTTCTACTAGACTTAAAGCTAACAAAAATTAAGTACTAGACAGCTGGTAAATAATGCTTTAAAATAATGCTTTGTTTATCAGTAATGAAAAATGATTAATAAAGACAAGAAAGCTGTACCAAAACAAGTTGCATTAGGCAAAAACTGTATCACACGATGAAACACAAGTTGAATGACTATCAAGAAGTTCAGCCAGAACAATTCCTTCCTGTGCAACACAAAACAAAATTGAAGCAATACACAAATAGAATTCACTGACCTGCCAGTGTGCTAGTGTGCCGAAATGCTCTGACTTGTGAGTCTGACAGCCCCGTAAGCAGTGAAATCACAGTATCCATCATATATTCATCATATATGATGCTATATTGACATTGTCGGACGAGTACTCCAATGAACTCACAAAAACTGGATTTGAACTTCTTCCACTGGGGGCCAGCCATAGTTAGCGGATAATCTCCACTATCCTATTAAAACATAAGAAGGCAAAGAGGACACTCTTTCAAATATCTTAAGCTATTTTATTAAATAAAAACTAAAAAGAGATGGGTACAACTTTAAAGCCCAGATCTCCAATGCCATAAAAACAATACATCAGAAGAATGTGATTCCAGAAATATGCACCAACTCCACAGCTCAGGCTTGTTATATGCAGAGATAAGATTCTCCAAGTCCTTCCACAAAAACCACACGTTACCAGGTATGCTGAAATAACTACTGATTTCTTCCTCCTGTCATACTCCCTAAAAATAAAAACTATTCACACCCTTTACAAATCTGCCTCAAGTTACACTAGAACAAAAGTTAGTTGACGTGTTTAGAAACACTTGGTTCAGGACCACAATAAAGTTTACAGGGAGATGCTTACATATCAGACTGAAAATTCCTGAAGTCATAAAATGACCTACTGTAACACCTTGATTTAACAAATGTGTGTTCCTCTCCTGATTTGGGAACCTTTACAAATAATGGTAAAACGACAGGGGTAAAAAAAAACAATCATTTGTATGAGTGCTTCTGTGACCAGCTTCTTTAAGAAGCTAAACATCAGAGGTTGATAATGAAGCAAGCATCCATGAAAAGGGATTAGAGATCTGAGCGTTGTTCATTAGAATTCTGTTACAAGAAAGAGTATAATGTACCAATGAAAAAAACCTAAACAAACAGTCCCAGCTGAAGCTTTATAAATTTCATACAGCATTGCCTTGTAGTAATTGAAACTATTTATGAATTGACATAGTTCTAAGGAATACTAAAGTTCTTTTAAACAAAAACATATTACATTATCCCCTCTGTTAAAGTTACCAATGTTCTGTAGATTATTTTTCGAGGGGGAAGGGGGGTGATTATTCCCGTATTAGACAGATGTTGGGAGAAGGTTTTAAGCTACCTTTATGTTGTTTGGAACACAGGGTGAAGGAATACCATTCAAAAATAAAACCACAAAAAAAAAATCCTCATCCAAAAAAAAACCCGCAACCCACTTACCCCAATACTCATCAGAACAGAAAGTGAATGACCATTTAAAGGAGAAAAAGTTATAATTCCCATTAAAGGCAAAGCATTAAAGTCTTCTGCTGGAGAATAATCAAATTCATACCCCCACCGTTCATAGATTAATGAACACACAGAAATAAATGTAGCGACAATTCTAAAAGTTACATTAAAAAGACTTTAAAAGGCCTTACATACAAAACAGGAACAGGAAGGCACCCCACACAGCCTCACAGTAGTGGGAGTTCCCACTATTCAAAAACTGACAGTGGAGATTGATTTCTTAAACCATTACTAAAACAATTTATATAAATATAGAGCTTTACTTCCTAGTCTTACAAGTTCAGTGAAATAAGAGAGTTCAAGATTTTTATTCACGAAAGTCCTGTCACTTTTACAGCTGACCTTACCCTTGAAAGAAACCTGTAGCGACTTGATTCATTAAGATTAGAACAAGTAACACAAACCACTAATATTGATACATTATCAGTACTTCATTCAATTACCTCGTCAAATTCTTCAGTCATTTTTCGGATTATTTCAGAATTCTGCATATGTCGGAACATCTCTGCTGTAACAACTCCTACAATTTAGATAGTAGATCATTAGCACTTTTCATATGAAAGAGGTATATTGCAGATTACATGCCTCCTGCTACAATGTAAAAATGATCTATTTTCAGCTAACCTGGATCAGCTAACCTACAGATTATACATGTATTTTTTAAGAAGTTACATGTTTTTTAGTGTAGCATTCTTGTATAACAAGTGCTTAGCACCAATACTTTTACATATACACACACATATATACGGGTTTTATTATTCTTCTTTTTTAAAAGTGTTTGTGTGCATGTATACACACATCCAGAATTTACTCATTCACTCATATTCAGAAGTCAAAGATACCTGTGCCAGATCTCTTCATCAGGCGAGAGACTACACTAATCTGAAGTGACCTTTTAGGACTCAAGATTCTAAATGGTCTAAGACAATTCTGAACAGTTCTAGTGCTACTTATTATCTTTTGCACTGTAATAAACACCGTGATTCCACGCCAATTTCTATTTGTCTTAGCCTCAAATTGTTAAGAGTGCAGAGGGTGATATAAAAAACAAATTAATCTCCTAAAGTTTATTGCAAGTATATTGCAAAATTCACAACTAGGATCATCTCAGAAAGCATTAGAGGATTCTGTAGTTTTGTATGGTAACAATAACCAAAAGGTCACTGCTCTTGAAAGCATGGATAACCTCTGAGGAACACTGCAAGCTCTCCAGAGATTTATGCACGTTAGAAGTTTATCAGGACAGAGAAACACTAGAGCAGAATAAATTACATCCAGTCCTACTCTATCGAGCACAGTGGCAAGTTAGCTTCACCTTTTCAAAAGGAGGTGAGGGGAAAGAGTGGTGGATGTGGAAATGAGGAAAGAAAATCAGAAAATGAAGAAAATAAAATACAGAAATGCAATCTTACTGTAGAGAGGCTACCATGAAGATGCCCATAATATCTTTTAAATCAAGCATTTCCACAAAGGCTATGAAACAACCTTACAACACTCAATGATACAAAGCACATAAATCCAAACTAGAATTCCAAGACTGAACAAGCTAAACTATCAATGTCAAAAGAGAGAGACTGTTTTCTGAAGTAATAGTAGGAGCAGAGGAAGATGAAGCATTAAGTACCAGTAATGCATTCTCTCTGTCATGAATCGAAAGGCTCAATCTACATTTTTAACTACAGTATAATGTTTCTCAACCTCCTGCTCCCACCTTCAGAAATGCTGGCTTAACAAGAACCTGATGCAGACTAGCCACAGGGATGGAGCTGTCCTACAGTACACGCAGTATAAAAGCAAAGAATGAGAATCATACTATAATACTGCTTCAAGGGATGAGTAAAGGTTTCAGTATCTTACCTTTGCAGCCTGAACACTGAATAAAGAAGTTAATGAGATCAAGAAGTGCTATATCTCTGTCATGTTTGTATGACTCTATCCAGTCATCCACTACAGACTGAAAAGAAACAAACATAAAGGCACTTTATAGTTTTCATAAATTGAAGACAGTCAGTGTTATTTAACTGCTTTCCAGCAGCTGAATCTTGTTCCTTCCATGAATTACTTGACCTCTGTGGTTTTTTGATTAATACAGAACAAAGTGTTTGAATGATCCTTTACTGCCATAATATCAATTTTCAAGAAAGACAGTCATCTTATTCTATAAACACAAGTACAGAACTGACATGTAACATAAAGCACAGAAATACTATATAGCCCTACAGTAACTTTTATTGAGGAAGAACGCAAAAATAATTGGTATTTCATTTCACAACAGCAGGATTTTTCCCCCAAACTAGTGACACTTCTCTAAAGATACTATTTAGGTGTTCAGTTCCAACAGCTACAACTCCCTATACTCCTCAAAAATGTCACCCCTTTGATGAACTGTCTGCCACACACACGAGCCATAACAGGATACACAGCACTGCCCTATGCTGCGTTGGCATTAATTACTCTGTATTAACGAAACCAAATAGGAACAAGAGCATTTTACTAAAAAGCCTTAATGGAAAGCAAATTAATAGGAAACCTGTGATAATGGTTTTGAAAAAACAGAATTTACATGCAATTATGTTTAAACCATCCATGTGTACAGTACAAACTGTCTACTGCAAAAGTCCTAAAAACAGACATCATACAATTAATTTATTACTACAGACACAAGAGACTGACTTGAGTACCAAGCTCTCAGTTTTGAGTTTTTAAATATGTTGATGCCCTGCCCTAAAATCTAGAGTCACTCTAAATAGAGATACTGGAACAATTCAGAACTTCCAAAAGACAACTGGACTTGGCAGCATCTCTGATGCTTCCTCTCACTACTCTTCTCAGTGCTTACTCTCACGGGTAATAATGCTGTGAGGACAAATAAAACATATTGCCATGCAGAAAAACTTCTGAACAGAGATACAGCTAAATCCCTCTTCCCTAAATTCAGTGCACAACTTTTCATCAGCAAGACATAAAGAATGAAAAACTCAAAATGAAACTGTCGTAGTCGTTCCAGTAAGAGCAGAACCTACAAACTGGTACTGATTTGCCTGATCTGTGGGGAGGAGGAAAACAATCTAAGAAACATCTTAAATCAGGCTTATAAGGGTGGTCACTGTGAAAGCATGGGGTAATGCTAGGAATAGGATAAATATTTCAGTTAGGCAGCCTTGCTTTCAGAATTCGCATACAGAACCTCCAGCAAAACAGTAGTTTCTTGAAACATTTTATCTCAGTCGATGAACCATCAGTTTTTGCCATAAAATAGAGACCAGCTTGGAAGAAGGTATGGAAAATAAATAAAACTGAACAAAACAAAATTATAAAAATCATTTCAGGTAAGCAATTGCTGAAGGTCACAGAGAAAACTTTTTCCACAGAGTGCTGAAGTGGACTTTACTTTACAAATACTTTGGGAATTTTTTTCTTTCTTAATTTGGATAAAAATTATTGACTAAGATTCACTCTGTTACCCAGGTATCAATTCTACAACTCAGAGTACTCAGGGCTGGCAAAGGTTCATTTTGCTCTTGGAAAGCAGAAATTTTTAACTGTGCATTATTTTAAACAGAAAGTCACAAAGATACAAACACTAATAATTGGCTGAAAATGTAGCACACAGAGCAACAGTTCAAAAAGTATAGCTTTTCCACCCACTCTGAAACACAGCAGAAGAAAACAAATTACAAGTATCAGAATTTCTCTATACAAATACATCTAAGTAGTCTGTTCTTTTTTTAAAAGTCTGATTTCTGCCAAAGAATTCAGGCTTCAAGGCTCCCAGCTCTGAGGCAGAAGCCTGCAAATCTTGAGGATGGCAAGCAGACCCAGCTTCCTGCATGTGTATCACAGAAGCTGTAAACTAAACTTTTCAATCCCAAAGATAGTCTTTAAGGCTGCTGAGAAGTCACATGAGTGAGTCAGCAGGAAGGCTTCATGGCTGACAGGCTTACACTTTAACCCTCTCTCCACTGGAAGATTCACAAAGTCCAGCAAACGCTTCACTAATTTAACTGAATTTAAAAAAAAAGGCAGCTAAATTTCTTAATAGACTGAACTCCAGTCCTATTAGTAGATGCAGTGGAGACAGTGTCCAATGAAGAGTTCTAACAGCTTAAAATTTCCTGACCCAAATTGCAACGCATTTGCCTGTTGCAATATACATCAGCCAAGTCAACTTAGGGGAAATTTAAAGAGTAGTCCTTAAATTGTAGCTAGTGACTTTACTTTGGGTTAGATTCTCTCTTCAATCTAAACTCTGGGAGCATCTACAAACTACAGACTTCTTGTTACGTTCTATGGCAACTATAGGCACAAACCACACTTGTACTTAAAGTCACATCATTCTTCATTCAGAATACTGAAAATTCACTTTGAATTGTAGCTTGAATTTCTTCATTATATATGTGATTACTCATACCAGACATTTAGAAACGGAAAATCAGTTAATTCAAATTCAAACCTTAAAAATGCAAAACCACTTTAAAAAAAAAAAAAAAACAACTTAATCTGGAACTAAAAACTACAAAATTAAGAAAAAAATTACTTTAGGTTTCATTTTATTAAATCATGGGTATAGGCAAATATTGGTATATTTAAATTGTATATTCATCCAAGTCATACAGATATCCCCAGTCTCACCTGCATAGCACTCTTGCCCATTTTAACTACTTCAAACAGCATCATGTTTTCCACACCATTCTGTTGGTGATGTCCATTCATCCGATTCGGACCACCAGGTTTCCCTCCTCCGTTTCCACTTTTCCCCTTTTCAGCTGGCCCTTTTTTTCCTTTTTTACAGGTCTGCAATCACACAAACACAAAAAGTTTCAACTGGGTATTATGTAGTAATTAAAAAAATAAATGTACTATTCATACCATGAAAACTCTACACAAGGGCCTTTTGTTTTCAGGAACCAGATTTAAAATCCAAAGTTGAGAATAATAACTGATCCTGACTGATACAAAGATTAATGGGAATTTTATAGGTTCCTTTCTCTCACTTGAAATCTTCTATCAACTAAAAACACAATTAGTGACAACGTATGACACAAAGATTTTTCTCATGTTTAAAGTGTAAAATCAATTATATAGATTTTATTTAAAACAGCTATGGCAATTCCTTTAACACATCACATTAAAAAGCCTCTTCTGCAATTCATTAACTTTTTTTTTTTTAATTTGAGCACACACTGACAAGTTGGGGTGAGGAAGACCAGACAGGTGTCTTTGTATTTGATTCCCCAAATCAAGTATGACTTATAGAAAGAAGAAAGAAAGAAAAGGAAAAAAAAAGCAGAAACTAAATGCGTGTTGTGTACAGAACTATTTATCACCACCTCTTAATAGCTGGGCGCTCTGTACCAGTACAGGTACATGAGGTGCCCGGTGAGGCGGTCACAGCCCAGCCAGCATGCTGCAGCCTGCCTGCGCCACGGCAGCAAAGGGCCACATGTGGTGGGTGCCAAGCCAGTGAGAGCACAGGAGCCAGACAGGTGGGGAGGACACCTGCCCCAGGAAGGGAAAGAAGGGCTGATAACTGGGTTTAGACCTCCCCACTTGGGTAGTGTAACAGCTTGTCTGCAACCCACCAAAAAAAACCCTTTTAACTGAATTACTGGTTTCTGTTCACTTTTCAAATTGAGAGCGAGCCAGTATTAAATGATACCAACCAAAAGAGATTACATTAACACCAAATTTAAGTACAGGATGGAACACATGCAGAGAGACTAATCAAATCAAAGCTCATCTTTTTCTCCTCTACCTCCCTTGTGCCTTTCATAGCACCAAGGAAACATCATGCAAATATTCAAGATGAAGCATTTCAATGCAAATACAAATATGAACTCTCTTCACAGAACACTCGCACTTTCAGAAAATGTTCCAGGCTAATTCAGCTTCAAAGCAAGTGCTGAACTCTTCAATTCATAACAGTAAAAGCATTTCAATATTCCTATAAACAGAACATACTTTTCCTTTGCCTTGTTTTTGGTTTTTTCCTTCAATATCCTCAAAGTCTGTATCAGAAGAGAAGTGTGTTTCAGACTCCCTGCAAGGATAAAAAGATAAACCATTTACACATTTAATCAGAAACACTCTTAAATATACTACATAAAGTCACATTATATTCTCAGTCCAGTACGTAACTCCAACAGTGAAATTGCTTTTTTCTTCTGTTTAAGTCTACTGTTGAGGAACAGATCAGAGCATATCCTCACACTTATGCCCTACCCTGCCTGGTCCAAACAATCCACCTGCAACGAAAGCCACACGGCAAGGTTCAAAGATGTGAGGTGGGTAGAAAACAGCAACACGTTGGAACTTTGGTTTTCGGCAGATGACAAACATTGTATCACCTTAAATAGCACAAGAAAAAACTCAACAGCAAAAAAAAAAAAATCATCACCTTCCCTCATAAACAGTGTCTCAGCAGATCTCTTCATGCTAGGAGAAAATACACAAGTAGTTAAGAGGTATCCACTTGTGTTGAAAGGTACAGAAAAAAAAGTTTAGGTGAGGTTTCTCCATCAAAAAGATGTCTTGTTTGGGCTTATAAGGTAAAAAGATGTTAAACAATATGCAAACTTTCTCATTTGTTCAATTTCCTACATCATTAAAATACATTGCCTCGATATACAAATCCTTTCTGGCCAACATTGATGAGGGGTGGTGTGTGAAATCACTTGAATTATTAATAGAGCACACTTAGGCTATATATTCTCTACTTTTACATTTCCTGTAGAATACAACTTGGCTTCCAGGTCTTTAACACATACATGCAGCACGATGAATTCCAGCTGCTATCACAAATTTCTGATACACACTTCCTGATTCAATTTAACAACGCAATCATGAAGATGACCAGAGGGCACAGGAGATCCATTCCTATGCATTCGTCACTTTCTGAAACAATCCAGAAACTTAAGGTCTCTCACCACTGCAAGTGTCTGAAAGCAGCTTTCTGCCTTTTTACATGTATTTTCTATTTCTGGTTTTGTTGACTATGTACTCTGGACTGGGAAAGTCTCGGGGCGGGGTGAAGAAAACGGTGAGAAATAGTTGTTCTTCAGGACTTCCTAGGTGTTCTTATTTTCACAGGAATGAATAGAACAGTTTCCAAACATTGCACTAAGCAATGAACTGTACCAACACAGTGAAAAAAATTATAAGCAGCTGTAAAAACAGTATTTAATATTAAACCACCTTCCAATTTACCTTTATTTCTCATTAAAAGGAAAAAACCTTCATAGAACACCTCACTGATACAAAAGCACATCTTTGTATCTTTTTAGATTTGATATCAACTTAATCCATTTCAACCCTCTGTTGAAATGTACTCATGCCAATTTCTTGACAATTCAAAGTTAAGGAATGGATTCTTCTGGTCTGCTTAAAATAATTACTTTATTTCTGTTTAAAATGTAATAGGTACCTGATTTTACATCTTGGAAATTCAGAAGTGTTTCTTGAAAAATGTTGGAAGATTAGTGAGCTAACAAAATGATGTCAAAAATACCAAGGAACTGATGCTGGAGGGAGGCTAACACTTTGGCTTTAACTACAGCACTTGGCATTAGGTATTTTAAACATTAGGTGACCTGCCCCAGTTATTGAGGGCAAATACCTCAACTACTTCCTCTCTCTCTATGAAGTGGCTTCAATGAAGGGTTTTTTATTAATTCCTAATCAAAAAGCTCCTTATTCAAACATTTCATTTTCAAAGACAAAGTCCCGAGAAACACATCACATAAAAAAGTCTGTCACAATGGCTTCCTACTAGCAAAGTTTAAAAATTGATTTAAAATAATTAAGCACCTCTAAAATAGTTATTTTAATTACTGCTGAACACTCAAGGTAGAATTCAGACAATACTTCATCAACACAGCAACAGGAAAAAATCCAGAACCCTATTCTCTTTTTTTGTTTCCTTGTTTCCAAGAGAAAACAAACCAGGTGTATTAACACTAAAAAGAGTCAAAACACTTAAAAATGAAACTACAAACTCTTAAAACCACTTACTGAAGGAGAGTAAAATCAGTTGGTATTTCTGGAGCTGCTATCATTTCTTTATCATCTTCTGGAACACCACTGTATTAGAAAGATATTCAAAAACCAGTCTGAAGTACAAGCTTACTTTTCTTTCTTCCTTTGTAGTGGACAACTTCTATAATTAAAAATAAATAAATAAATAAATAAATACAGTGAAAATTTTTCCACATACAAAGGGGTAAAAACAGTTGGAAAAACAGAAAATTGAGATCACACCACCCTCAGTTTCCAACAAACCTTTTTCCTGTTTAAACATTTTATATTTGACACCTCCCATGATCTTACTACAAAGTACCTCCACAAATCTTAAAAGCATCACAGTAAAACAAAATAACAAACACATTTGGCAAAGAAGCATTTTCTGAATAGGATGAGCAAACTGGAATGGTTTTCATTAACACCTTGCAAGTAATAGCTTTTACTTCTAGATGTAAGTTTGAACTGTAACACCATTCACTCCAGAGCCTAGAGTTACCATTACTAGGGTATTTCTGGTTAGCCAAACCAAATTTGTTTAACCAGATTTGACATTAATTTTAAAGCACAGTATGTGCACATTTAAGGACCTTATGTACACCAACTTTGTATCTTTGAGAGTGTAGTGAGAGGACAAGGGGTAATGGGTATAAGCTAAAAGAGGGTAAATTTAGGTTAGACATTAGGAGAAATTTTTCACTATGAGGGTGGTAAGACACCGGAACAGGTTGCCCAGGGAAGTTGTGGATGCCCCATCCCTGGAAGTGTTCAAGGCCAGGCTGGATGTGGCTTTGGGCAACCTGGGCTAGTGGGAGGTGTCCCTGCCCATGGCAGGGGGGTTGGAACTTGATGATCTTTAAGGTCCCTTCCAACCCTAATCATTCTATGATTCTATGGTTCTATGATTTGTAAACTTTCATGACATTTTCCGCAAATATAAAGCTCTTACAGCCAAGCCAGCTGTTTCACAACTCCCTGCCTTCCAGAGTTGATAAACCAGGCTTACCAGAGTTTTAACATTTAAAGTATTTGACAAGACTAAGAATATTCATGAAGATAATACCATCCACATGTTATAAACAGCGGACAGCACAGCGGGTTTTCAAGAAAATGTAAAATTGCGAAATACTTGCTTTTCAACTTAATTACAATATTGCCACCTATTAATAAATCTTGTTACTTATCTAATTTTCCCATGTTTAAGGTGAAAAAAAGCTCACTGGATACTTCAAATGGGAGATTTATCCATGTAGGCTAAAGTTTTCTATGTCAATTGTCTGCCCCAGGCTAACTTTTATACAGTTAAATTGAGAACGCATGATGTTCAGGTATTTTAAAGATAACAATAGCAAGGAGAAAAAGCTTTAGAGTCGTCTGCTGACTCTACAGCTTGCTGGAGTGATTAGGTATTTGAGGAAAGATTTAATTTTGGCATGCTAAGCACATGTTGCTTAATGTCTGGTAGCTATGCTTCAAAGACTGCATTTCAATTCAGCACGCAGATAGAGGCCGTGCTTTTTTTTCCTCCTGCAAGTGCTTACTCTGAATGCTAGGGGCCACTGTAGCTTCCAGAATTCAGAGAGCCAAGAGAAACCATAAACCCTGAATTTATTATATTCTCTTTCTTCACATTTCACACAATTACATAAAAGCAGAGAATCAGAGTGGAAAGAAATAGTGGCAAAAAGAGAGGAGGGTTTGAGATAGGCTGGTGGATCTCAAGACAGTCTGTAACTACTGAAGCATGTTCCAGCCAGAACACAGAAGATAAAAAGCTTCAAGAACATTGCTGCTGCAGAAAGGCAGCAGCCTTTGTCACCCCATTCCTCCCTTCTTTAAAACCACACAGGCCTTCCATCCTCTCCTGCTCCCTTCATACACTCTCTTTAGCAAACAGTCATTCACAGCCCAGGTAACGCCCCAGCCATCTGCCTTGGTAGGCTCTGCCATTCAGTGTCCCCTGGTTCAATTCCCCAATACAGTGGGCGAACCATACTTCAAGAATTTTTTCCCCCGGATTATCAAGTCAAACTGGTTCAACAGCAAGTATCCAGAGCCAATGCTTGGGAAACACAAGACTGTGTAGCCACCAGCAAGAGAGGGATGAGTAAAAACTGCCTTCTCTGGTGGCAAGGAGCTACTATACCATCCTGGCTGTCTGTAGAACTGTATGCTCAGTTGGGGACATGAAATAATTTTAAGATTTGTTCTGATTCCTCTCAGCAACTTCAACTTGTAAAAATACCACAGCACACTTCAGTGTCTTGGGCAGCAGGCTAGCACTTGCTCAGCTGTACCTCAGGAAAGGAGGGGAGGAAACAACAACAAAAAAAATTAAAAGAAAGAGATCCAGACACACAAGTCCTTTTTGGCGCATGCTTGTGATTCAGTCCCAGTGCAAAGCAAAGGTGCAAACTTCAAAAACCACACTGCTCAGTTTCGAGTTCAACCTGTCTATCAATATGCTGTTATTTGACTTTTTCTAGTTTACATTTTTCAATGTTGAGAAGCAGCACATCTACTAAAGTGCCAATCAGGATGCTTACATGCAAATTTTGTGTTATGGCTCATTAATACTACCTATTTACAATACCAAAATTGCCTATTCCATAAAATTCGAATGTACTGAGAAACAAAGCAAGTTAACCACTTGTTCCCAGAATTAACATATTTTTAGCTCCCTTTATCAAAAGCAAATCTATTGTCCTATCAAGTTTTGCAAAAATTTCAGTAAAGTTTGTTACAATCACAAAGATTTTAAAGAAAAAAATTAGTAACAAAGCTATGAAAAAGGATGGGTAATTGACATACTCTCTACATCAAACAAGGCAAATAAATCACTTGACAAAAACAGCTGGCTGCCATTCATACTAACTTGAACCTTGTAAGAACTGTTCATCTTAATATCTTAGTACAAACAACAAAACATGAAAGAAAACATGGCCTTGCTTGGTCAGCATTACCTCATAAAATGGGAAAGAAATAGCAAGTTCTTGCTAGATGCTGAAGTGTTAAGCTACTAAGATTTACGTTTCAAGAACTGTTTTTCTTGAAGGAAGAAGAAACCTGTCCCTCCTGGGTGCAACTATATCCTGGTATTATGGAAAACAGTAGCTCCAGACGAACGCCTTGCCAGAATATATGAGGTAAGACTGTAAGAGACCTCCAGCGTCAAGCTCAAACTCCAGCAATGACAAAAAAAAAACCCTTGCATTTGTCCCAGTAAAGAATCATTTTGGAAGATTTACATACATTCAGAATATGACACAGACTTCATTCTCACCCCAGCATGCTCCCCCAGCAGTGGCCAACAAGCTGCCCAAGGAAGAACACATTTGCTTTGTTCTTACTAGTGATGTTTTCCCTGAACACCTCCCCAGCATCCAGAAACGACTCGGGGATTTTTTTAGCCAGAGAGACTGTCCCTGTATTTTATAACCCCTTATCAGTATTCTGTCCATTCATATTTCCAATTGCCTTTTGAACTCAATATTCAGCAGCAACGGTATTCCACACAAGAACTCCCACAGCCAAATGCCATACTGCCAAGAGGCATGTTCTTGCCTTTGAATTTATCACTTTCCAATTTGATTTGATGATCTCTTGTTCTGGAATGGGAAAAGTCTGGCACTGGTCATTCCCCATTACCCTTGATGTCAGTAAATGCCTTCTGGAAATTCAAGACTACTGCCAGCCTTGTCTTCTTTATACACAGACTCGATGACTCATTCAAAGCACCCAGTTTGGGGAGTCAGTGAGAAAGGAAAATGGTCCCTACATAAGCATCCTATGAGAACTTTTAAAATATACCCAGTTCATCACAGTGCAGTCTGAAAAGAGGGAAGTAAAATTCTTGCAGATGCCATTCCAAACAGCAGAAGTCTACATTATCGAATAAGCTGTCCTCAAATAAGCACATTTTTTAGTAAACTGAATTTAAACTGAAGTGCATCATGAAAGCAGCTCTTTAGTTTCTTTTTTGCATGTTCAGAGAATTCCAACTTTAATTTTCCCAAGGAGATACAGAAATCTTCTCAAGTCTGTGAAAACTTTCCAAAGTCACTCAACTCTGTGAAATCATAATTTAATTATTAACTATAAAAAGAAAATGTATCCTGCTGAAGGATCACAAGGTGGAGCTCTAGCCTAAAGCTAACTGAAGAAACTCCAAAAGACAGGTCATCCAGAGGTTGACCTAGTTATTTCTGTGCAATAAACTTTATAATAGATTGCTAAAACTGTAATATTGTAGCACTCTTCCTTTAGATCTGCATTTAGATTACATAAAGACACCAGAAGATTCTTCCACCTTTTCTGAAATAAATGCATATACGTTTGATTCAATGACTCTTCCAAAAATAAAAAAGCAAATAGCTGCTGTAATATGACTGTTGTCAGTATTTAGTTTTCAAAAGCAAGCAGAAGAATGTCAAAATACATTTTAATAGGAGAAATAATGCATCCCTTCATTGTACCTCGTCATTAAAATTTTGCTAACAAAACATGAATGAACTGAAAAACCACTGGAACAGCAGAAGCAGTCCAAAAACACTAATCATGTATAATGTTGCCAACTATAAATGTGGGAGGAGTTTCTATTTAAAATAATCTGACTGACAAAGGCAAAGCTAAGCATGAAACACTATAAAAACCGCAAATGTATCTTCACTGAAAGAGAGATTTAAACTTTTAAAGGTTATTTTTCCCTAATACATTAATTTGGGTAGGGTGGTGATTAACTCAAATATACTGGGCAAATGTTGAGATCTGGCAAAAGCTGACAAAATTCAGCAGCACAATTCACACAGTAACACATACGCAATGAGCAGCTGCCGGGTGCTACCTGTTCTCTCGCTATTTCTATTCCATGCACAGATAGGCTAAACAAACATTAACATAATTCAGTGAGCAGCCTTTGTTAAAGGAACATGCATACCTATATATATCTATACACACACACAGAAAAATACAACAAATGGCAAGATTTGTCCCAGAAGCTTGTGTTTCACATGCTTCTCTATGCACAGCAACTGGAGAATTACTTAACAAGCTCACAGCAAAGTGGTTCAGGTAGGTGGGATTCAGTTTGGGGTGGGCTGTTTTTTTTCTTGGTATCTATTATCTGGAAATTTTATAAGGTAAGTCAATAAAGCAATTATCATTTTTCTGAGCAAGACAGAGATGCAAAGTTTAACAACGGCTATGTGGGCAGGACAAAGATTTTAGAAATGTGGGATGGCTGTTCAGGGATGTATTGATTTTTCCCTGTAATTCAGTTAATCATCTGTAAAATCAAGGACTCACTTTCTTAATTCAGAAAAATAGAACTTTGAAAATGGTGATGCTGAAGTGTGCGGCTACAGTTCATCCCTGAGCTGTTTATCTGTCCATGAATGAGAGATGCTGATGCTTCAGAACCAATTATGCAGCAGCAACAGTGAAAACGCCAGTCAGATAAAATTTAAATAAAGGGTCAGAAGTATGTCCAGTATTTCCCCCTTTACTATTTTAGAAGAAAAAGCTGCTATCAACTACATTATGCTCCTCACTCCTTTTCTGAGAAACTAGAATATGCTAAACTATTGTTTTATAAAACAAAAGGTTTGGTTGTTTGGGGGTTTTCCCACCAAATAAGTATGCTGCGTCATATTTCTTTTGCATTTATCTTCATAAGTGGATTTTTAAGTGAGATTTTGAGCAACTGCATGACATTCCCTACAGGCCTGAAAGAGTGTGTTATTTCTACGTGTGTGATTTCTACTATTACACAACCTAATATTTCATCTGCCAACAAGCTTTAAAGCAATTTTCTAATTTGAGTAAAATACAGAAAACATACTTCCAAGTAGCATTCTGTATTGTAAGAACTGTACTTTAACATGATTTAGTTACAACTGTATCAGCAGTTCTGATCACATTATGATAGCATAATCAAGACTAAACTGAACAATAATGCAATTAATACCTTTAGATGTGTGGTTATTTTTGTGCTGTTTGCTTAATAAATGAGTCTTGTAATTCCTTTACAAGAAGACCTGAACTAGAGACATCATCCATCAATCTAAATCTACATTCTTCCATGCTTACCAACAGAGGCATGGCCTGTACACAACAGACCATGGTGCCAAAGTCACTGAACAGTTAACATGCCAACAAAGAACCTAAATGACCTAATTTATACAGGTCTTATTTTTTCAGTCTCTTTCTTCACCATTTATTTTTTCTAAATTTCCAGCTCTCACGCCCCCTCCACAACACATCTGTCCACACATCTCATCTTTCAAAAAATGAAAACGCATGTTACAGTGGCTGCTGATATTACGCCATCACACTACCATGTTTATTCCGTGGCCTGCTCTTTATTCAATTTTTATTATATTTGCTCTTTAGTAAGTTTGCTGCTTCAGTGGGACAGAGCCACCTCAGAACACACTTTTCTGACACTGTGGGCTGCTGCTGAAAGCAGTAGTCTTCCTTCCCACTCCCTAACACAGGAAAGTTTCTACTCCTTTCTAGCACTCAAATGAACCAGCAGCAAGCAAATTAGGAAAACGAACCCAACTCCTCCTGCCATGATTAGCTCTCCATTGGATCAGCCGACTGAATCAACTCCTCCTGCAGCCACGCAAGTCCCTAGATGCAGCACCTGAGGCAGCTGAACCCTACTCCTTCACAACAAAGCCAACGATGAGCTTTGCCAATGTCAGTGCATCACCAGCATGACCAGATACACCGAAGTGGCAAACCGGAGTCCCTGTGTAGCTACTGCTAATATTCCTCCCCTTCCCCTGGGAGGAGCCAGCAGCCCGCTGTAGCTCCAGCAGGCCAAAGCGGGCAGCATGGCCCGGATACCCGCTGGGCTCCCAATCACACACCTGGCTACCTGCTGACTACCTGCCAACCAGAGAGACAGCCCTGCAGGTAAGCACCTAACCTGAGACCCACACATCACAGTGAGATAGCATGTGCCACCTGTCAATTCATCACCTGCTCAATCTTAGCTGTCTCCTTCTCCAAGCATTCTCCTTACTCCTTTTTCACACACATTTCCTACACTTTTACTATACAGCAGACTGCACATATACCTACATAACCATTTGCTGCCTACCAGCCTTCGGACGAGGAGCCCAGCTAGCAGCTGGTGGCAACTGCCAGAACCTGAGAAGACAGCCAGCCAGGAAAAAGCCAAGCACATGGAAAGCACAGATCCCCAGAGGTAACGCACAGATCAGTAAACAGAAAGTAAAATTTATTTTCACAGTTTAATGCTGCAAAAGCTTAAACAGGCTTTACGGGGGGTAGAAGGTGTAAAAGGCATATGAAAAAAGTCTGGCTAAAACCCAAAGTGAAGGTTGAGATTTTACCCCAAGTTTAGAGACTTGAAAAGTGAATAACATACAAGGACTTCTGTACCACCCTAATGACTCTGCCAACCTCAACTTCACCATCAAATAGTCTCCCTCTCATGAAAAGTATTTTTTGGACTTCTGCTGTTTTTATTAAATAATTACATGGAACAACTATTATTGAAGGAAAAGAGCTTGCTACAGTGCTTCACAGTCATAGGATTACTCATTAAGTTACATTAATAACATCAAAATCTTTACTGTAGTAAGTTAAATACTATTGTGGAACATAAATATACTGTTATGGTTTGAACCATATGAATTACCCTTATTAAACAGGGTAAAATTATTATAAAATAGGAAAAATACCTATATCACTCTTTAATGATACTGCCCAACAGTATTCCTGAACTTTGCTAAAATACACCTGAAATTCCCATACATCTTTAAAAAGGTTTGGTTTTGGATGTCTTTTAAAAAAGGCAAAGGTAAGATAACAAAAGTAGAAGTTACACCTCATTGTGTCTGTCACTTCTTTCCCTGCCAAAGACGAGATGGCTTCCAGATGTTGCAGTCTGACTGTGTGGAAAATGAGGCTCTCAGGAAGGATAAAAGCCAAGTCGGATGACAACCAAGATTAAAAAAAAAAAGGAAAAAAAATTTAAAAAGGGGGGGAAAGCCACATATGCCTACTTAAACAAGCCAAAAGACGAGTATTATTTCATTTATGATACAAGGCAAGCACACCTCCCAGCTGCCTAAATTTCTAAACTGAACTACAGAACAGATCAATACAGCCCTTCACACACTGGTTTTTCAGAAATGTAGTCCTTTGCACATTCTCTCAAAATTTTGGCTCTTGTAAAAGCTAGGAATGAAGATGTGCACACGCTGGCCACAGCAAGTAGGTACGTAGCTACAGAGTAAAAGCCTAGAAGAGAATTAAGCCTTGTTCAAATGCGCAGCCAACAGCCATGAATTACTTCAGTACACGCAACCGACAAGGTAACCCATCTGGCAAGTTCTATTTTTTTTGTTCTTCCATTGATCAATGTGAGCCTGCAAGTTGCCTTGCTTTACAGGAGCCTCAGCTTCCCCTCTTACCATACAGATTTTCCCTTTTGTCCAGGTCACTAAGGCTTTGTGCCCCGAGCTTTGCTTGGGCATTTCTAGGAACAGCGGCATTTGATGACAAATTTTGGAGGGGAGACTACACAGCACATACTGCAACATCATCAGCTGCTACTATAACATACAGTCAATATTAGATGACTGAAATAACAGAAAACCCAAAAAAATAGAACTATTGAAGAGTGGAAAGTAAAATCTCTCGAGCACATCTTCCAGAGTCAGCTCATATCTGCCCAGGTTCTAGCGCACTTCGGACAGTCCTTTGAAGAGCCCACCATACTCCTCTGCACTGTGATCCCAAGCCTTCCAAGATAAGACAGGAAAAGGAGAAACTGCTTAGTTGAGCTGAGACCCACCAGTTTATTAGCTGGAGCTTCACAACACATAAAAATGGCTGAACTCCTTCCAGACAATAAGAGACAGAAAAGAGTACAAGCACAAGGCAAACCACATTAGTCTTAACTGGATCTTTGAAATAATTAAAAAAAAAACCAAGGAGGGGAGCACTATAGGGTTGGCTGGTGTGCGAGAATGCTTCATGCCATATTCTACCCTGCTTTCTTCCCCAGGACCAGCTCAGCTTCTTTTGTAACAGGCCTGGACTACAGAAAGGGCATCACTTTCTCAGATTCCCTACGGGCCAGCTGCAGGAACGCAGGTGCTCTGCACCCCACTGCAGTGTGCTCTCGTCACCCTCTTGGTTGGATGACTACTGTCATCATCAGTCTCACAACAGCGTATAAAACTGTTTATAGTGAAGCTCAAAAAAACTGCCATTATCTTAGTGCTTGTGTAAATGATCAAGAGCAGTGGTCCATCCTTCCCTGGCTCAAATGAAAATCAATGCCATCAGAAAGGAAAAAACATTTAAGAAAAAAGAAACAAATATTGTGCCTCATCCAAACCAAGCAGTATGACAGCTAAAACATAAGCCTTTCATAAGTGGATTATAGCTCTTTTAACAATCTCAATAATCATCCTTACGAAACAAATTCAAGCAACTACTCATGTATGCAGAAGTTGGCTTCACCTCTAAAACAGAAGAAATAAAGATAAAAACTTTGTTATCTTTCATTAAAAATTTATCTCTGCAATTCTGCCAACCTCAGAACATCTGTGCTCCATACATCTTCAGTCATAACTTAGAGATTTTTAATACCCAACATTTTGTTCTTGTTATCCCTCATAACATTTAGGCTAAAATCCCAATTGGTTTGTTCAGAGATTTGCAGCACTGAATACTCATTTTATAGGAAACAGCAGTTGTGATGTACATGTCTTTCCCCCACACAATTTAGAGAACTGAATATATCCACAATGCAGAATGCTAATAATCCATTAATTAATTAATTACCAGGTGAAAAAAAATACATATTAACATCACCAAGTCTAAAAATCACTCTTTTTCTTTATTCATCCTAAAATAGAGCTCTCCTAAGAATTTTCTGGGAGATATGACTGGTGCTGAAGTCTCATGTTTGGAGAGCTAGAGTTAGCTATTGACATTCATTAAACATCCAGAGGAAACCTGCATGGCCACTTGTATATGTCCAAAGAACCTTGCAAAAATATTGGCATTATTCAAATCAATAAGGTCTTTCAACTCTGTAATTGCTTACTCGTGGCAGGTAACAAATTACGCCAACTGGGAGAGCTATAAGAAAGCTAACATGAAGAAAAAGTATCAAACCAAGTTTTTTCAGAGACCAAACTCATTTCACTAAGTAAGCTGACAAATACTAAGAAACTGTTGATGTGTACAAAATATTCTGAAGCAAAGGGCAGTGAGACTTGTCCTTTCAAAATTATCTTCCTTTCTAAGTCTCTCACATACCATGCATTTAGCACTGTAGGGATACAGGAGCATCCATTGCACACAGATCCAAAATACAAAAACTACAGCTTGTTAAATCAACCAAAATTAAACCTTAGGTTTCTTCATTTAATCTAAAAAGAAAAAAAATACTGAAAACCTATAACCCTACATGTTTGTTCTCAAGGAAATTCATCATGCAAATAACGCTAGTAGCTCCCTCCTCCTTCAAAAGGCAGTTGTAGCCTACAGCTAAATTTACATTTTGTTGAAAATTTACTGGTCACATTACGCAAGTATCATAATTTATAGCAAATATCTTACTTGAGCAACATTCAATAAATAGAAAATATTTTTACAACCATCACACTTATTAGCTCAGCAACACAGTATTAAGATAAGGTAGTTACTTTTATCCTCTTTTTCCTGCTTTTTCTTTTTAAAAGAAGAAAGGGAAAAAAAAAAGGAGCAGTAGTGCCAGATGTCTCTTAAACAAGCTACATGTGCTATGATTCCTTCCCCTTCCCCCACGCCGAGAGGCATTCTGGAGCGGGGTGTACCCTATAGCATCAGTCAGCTGCACTCAGAGAGCTGACCCATACTCTCGGAATTGCATGAAACTCGCTGCAGATTTCTAGGACTCCAAGGTACCAATGCCTTATTAATACCCTCACCTCCAGCCAATGAAACATCTCACATGCTATAAATGCTGGGGGGCTTTTTCTCCCTTACAGTTGAGGCAACAATGCAATAGTGGGAATACGCAAAGAATTCAGTTCAATTGTTTCTACCTTAAAGACAGAAAGAGCCTCCTTTTAGCCACCATACCTTACTAGCTTCTTTAATACAAGGCATATCAGAAACCATTTTTCTCTGCTGGAAGTTAGTTGGGAAGTACACAAAATGTAAAAGAACATTTCATTGCAGTGTTGACTATTTACATCAGCTATATTTTAATTCATACAGCAATTTAATACTTGTGATTTTGTGTGGCAAATCCAGATAAATTTACTGTTGAACAACCCTTTCCCAGGACTCTTAACAGGCCCCATTCCAGGGGGAATACCTAACTAGATCAAATATTATCATTCCATTTAGGGGAAGAAAAAAAGAAACACCACCACCACAAGAGAACAAGTTTTCACGTTTCATGTGCTCTGGTTTACACTCAGATCTATTCACGACAGCTCTCTGACAACTGAAGCTAATATTCTGAACTGCAAATAGAGAGGACTAAAGAGCTGACAAATCCCCTTTTGCTGACTTTGGTTCCATGGGTGGTAACCTCCAACAGAGGGGTGGAAAATTCAGCTGCTACTGCAGAAGTCACTGGAGGACAACTATCAAAACCTGTAGTTGCCCAACAATTGCATGCAAAAACGGTTCAGCCACTCACTACAGTTTCAGCTTTTAATATATTATCTGAACTGTATCATCTTCTTGTGGTTTCCAGATGATTATATTTGACTTATCAGTTTGAAATTATCTCTAATTATTAAAACAAGAATTGCTAGATTGCAAGTGCTGTATCTGTCACCACGTCTCCCTCAACAATTGTTGTGGTTTCATAATTAACTGCATTCCTACTCTGCACAGGTTTCTCTTCCTCTGTTTTGTACCAAACACATATCCCCCCATCTCCCCACACTCAAATCAGAAATGAGCAACTCAGCAGTTAACACAGCATACTGATACGTGTACAACTTGTAAGTCCTACCTTAGCTTCTCTGACTTTTCTCAGTACAGTTATTCCAACTATTTTAAAGCTAGACAGAAGAGGGATAATTTAAAGTAGACAATACCTCTTCCAGATTGTTTTGATCTTTCTACTCCATTTTACGTTGTACAAGGATGCAATGCTGAAATAAGTCAATATACTTACTCTAAACCACATATTTAAATTTCCAAAATACAACATTAAATCTAATTGAATTCCCTATATTAAGTTATTCAGTTGTCGTAGCTACTACTCAAGAGCAGTGTTCCGTTGACTTAGCCATCAATTCCATAATTATTACTCCTTTAAGTCAGCAGACTCTGCTCCCGCTTATGGCTAACAGATTTTGTTCTCATAAATTAATTTTACCAATAGCATGTGAACACCACTCAGGATTCTAACATGAAATCATAACATCTGATGGAAAATAAGTTTTTCACCTGGTAAGATTCTGCAACATCCTTTACTACTTACAGCAAGTGCACAGCTCTTGAAACCAAGATCTACTTAAAAAAAACTAATTCAATTACATATAGTTTGTTATTACAGGGCTGGCTATCCATTATGGGAAAAGGGAAGAGACAAAAACTAAGTAATGGGATTAGGATACATTCACATTAAAATACCTTTAGACAGAAAACAACCTAGCACACTTGAGTATCATCAAGTAGCAATTTTTTTTTCAAGCCACGATTTTAATGCTCCAGGCATTGATTTCATAAGAACACTGGATCAGCAATAAGCTATGTTATATTAATCTCTTTACATTCCTAACACAAACTGCCAGCTTTGTGTTCTGCTTACTCATAAAGCCACTTAATGTTTAGAATTGCTCTTACAATAAATCAGCAGTATAGAATTCTCATTCTAGAATCCTAATCAGGATTACAAGCATAATATCTTGCTTCAAGTAGGTCTGCACTCAAAGTTTTCTAAAATTGACATGCAATTCCTACACAGGCATGACACTGGAATTTAACATCACCTGACAAAATACCTACACAGAATGTTTAGCTACAGTAACACAATGCTTTCACTGAAATGTATTTACCATCTTTCCTTTACTTTTGTTTTACCCATCTATAAACAAGTGTAATCAGTTTTAATGTTTCAGAGTAAGGATTAATTCCTCACCTAACCTATACGAAAAACCTCTCAATATTTTGGTCACGTTGCATCACAGAGGTGGCAAAACATAGGTTAGCAATAAATGAATTGATCTGAAGAACTAACTATAATAATCCTACTGAAACACACTGATCAGATCTGTCTTGGAAGACTCAAATGTAAATAATCAAACAGGTTCCATCTTTCCAAGATTTTTTTCCTTCCCTGTGTTTCAGCATCACTGACTGCTGCTTTCCTTCAGACAGCACATTAAGAAGAGTTTATACAACAAGAAAACATTCTGTTTGGAGTAAGTCTTCTATCCCCTCCAGAGCAAGCATGTTAGGGACCGTTAGTATGTATACCTGACCCTATGCAATTTCATAAACTCGAAAGGTGAGACCAATATTCATTCAGGGAATGCTTTCTTGGCATCAAACTGCCTTGGTCTTGAAATAAGATAAAACCAAATTTTAGCAAAAGTTAAGGAAAGAGGTAATAACATCCAATCTAATTGTTAGACAAGAACATTTTTATCCGAGTGTAAATTAGGTCTGGCAGTTGTTCAGCTTGACCTCCACTTACTATAATCTTGCCCTAGGGTATGAAAATCCTAGATCATTAAATGCTATGAATTTAGTCTAGCAAGGAACCTAAAATGAACCTGCAATCAGAGCCCTGCTTTTCAACTGCTGTTAAGAGTTGAAGAGACAAAAAAAGTGATAATAGATAACACCATGTCAAGTTGGGATTTTTGTTTGGTTTTGGTGTTGGGGTTTTTTGTTAAAGAAACACAACTATCTCCACCCCAACATACTATTTTTAATTTCAAGGTGTTTCTGAGATTAAGGGAAACTAATTATCCTTTAAATTCAGAGATCAAAAGAAAAACAATACACCATTTTTAAATTTTATATATATAGTTCATTTGGAAATTTGGGGGGTTTTTCTGATAAAAGGTGGGTTAATATAAAGCTGCCCACTTCTTTCAGTTATGAGAAACATTTTAAAATGCCAGCTTTCCTACAATTCTCTAGACAGTCAACAGACATTTTAGGAACTGCTACCAATTCATTACTGTGAAACAGATGTCTGCCAAAAAAAATTAATTACAGAACATAAATTTTATTACTTTGTGAATTAACTTAAGACTTTATATGCTAAGCATAGAAACTAGTCTAGAACCACAGAATCTGGTATAACACACAGCCCACTACGAAAATAAGGCAGAAGAAAAAACCCAGGAAGGTAGTAAGCGCTTCTTGCAGCTCATTATAGCAAAATACACTTGCTAGGCCACAAACCAGTAAAATTCCTCTTCTGCAAGTCTTAGCTGCAGGGAAGGAACAAAGGTAAGAACAGTAGACCAGCAGAGGAGCCAGACAGCAACACAGAACCTTTAAAAAGGTCAGAGAAGACTGATGATGGACCACGAACAAGCAGGAATTAGCTACTTGTGAACTTAACTTATGTGGTAAGGGAAGGTCTAAGAACGCAGCTAGAGCATTTGAAGGACTAAAGCACAGGAATGGCAAAGTCACAGCTGTTTCAACAGCAAAGTACAATGACAAAACACAAACACCATCTGAGAAATTAGAAAAGCTTTAACAAGAACCAGGGGTATCACTCAATTTACAAAACTCTGCATAGGTCTCTCCCAGGGAATTAAGCCCAATTAAAATCCATGTGGATTAATAAAAATAAGAAAGCACAGCAAGTATTAAAAATTAGGTATCAAGTTTTAGCGGTGAATTTACACACAGTAAACACATACAACCAGTGAAAAGCTCCAAAGAAGCCTTTTCACCCTCCTAGTAGTGATACATAGAAAGTCCTCCATTCAAAATTGCTGTTCACACCGCTTTCTCACAAATAAATGCATAAAACTCTCAACACTTAGGACATAGTTAAAGAAATAATTCTGGCATTTTACACTGACAACAAAAAAGCCAATCCACAAAGGACACCTCACCAGTTTAGGCCCAACAGAATGGAATCAGGTTTCTCTGTGGCGTATACAAATACTAATCTCTTCTTCCCAAGCAAAATAATTGTATGTCGTTCTCTACCAGACCATATAATGATGTTATTAACTGTATGATGATTACAGACTACAAGTTGCATTCTACAGCAACGAAGGTTTAGTAATTCTTTACATTACACTATTTCTATATTTAATTCTTTACTACAGCCCAACAGAGTATACACATTTTAGAACTGCAACCACAGTTAGACCCCTTGAATCCCCAAAAAGAACACATCAAGGAGACAAGTGAAGTTGTTTTGACCTTGCTAAATGAAAAATTTTATAGTATAAAATGAGAATTTTATTGGTATCACCATATCTTGACCTGACTTCCCCAATAATCAACTTCCTTAAGATTAAATAGAAGGAAAAATAACATTTTGCAGAGAAAAATACAATTGTCCAGCATTGTGTCCAGAAGCAGATGCCAAAATATTTTCACTTCTTCCAATAACCCCGAAGGAAGTGAAGTACTCATCATGCAATTCACTTCACCTATGAGTTGACTCCTTAGAGCAACACGAACAGCAATTTCCAGCTCAAGAAATCTCAAAGTATTTACTGGATTTCGATACATTCATTTTTCAAGCACTAGCAAAAAATGGTGCCATTAAATGGTTCCCCTTTACCAAAACCATATTCTTGTTCAAAATGGAAGCTAGTATTTGGCAAGGGAGAGAAGACAAAGAAGTGCCCTGGCTGTCTACTTAAACCAAACCTCCCACCAATTAACACATCAATATTCATGTCCCTTAATGATTCCCTATCCAGAAACAAACAAAATACAACCAATTTAAGTTTTTATACTTACCATTCTCAAAATTTACATTGTACTAAAGATTATTTATTATTATGTATAAATAAATCAGTCTTATTTTACATAAGCAGCAATGATTTAAAACATGTCCACTCCAGCACAGCAATAGAATGCAAACAAAGCATAACAACATGCTGTAAGCAACAAACAAAAGCAAATAAAAAAATATTTAAACCATCAGGGTTGAAATACCACTTGATGTTCTCATATATCACAACCTCTAATGTGCAGTATGACAAGCTACTTGTTAACAGTTCTCATCTAGGCAACATGAAATCAAAATCCAAAAATTCTGGATGTGATTTTTCATTTTTCTGGAGATCACACGACACAAAGGGGACAGAAACAATCTAAAGCACCTGTCTTAAACATCCTTTAAATAGAGTGATCACTAGAAAAAAGGAAGGAACTTTTTTATCTTCCCTAGGAAAATGAAGAAAAAACATTTCATAGAAAAATTCATTTTGTAATAATCTATCAACATTTCTGTCAGCAAGACTAAGAACTAGACAGAACTTGTACAGGAAAAAACACACAGTGCATGAAAGAAGTCAACAAAAACTAAACACACTAGAGAGATGCTTAACAACGAGCAAGACAGAAATCACAATTGAGAAGGGAAACACTATGTAGTGACCATGTTTAAATATTCACTGCTAATGGCTGATAATCATATTCTGTAAGCAGCAGGAACAGAGGTGTGATGCTGCAAATGCAATAAATCCCCAAGGAAACAATATGTCTTCAAGATGTTCTTATGGTTGATTAAAGCAGCATCAATAACACGGTCCTAGCTATGCACAGGCAGGTAACAATCACTCCACACTGCTAGTGAGAGAGGAAAAAAGTGAAACACTACATGATTTGTGTTAACCTTAACAGTTAAAAGCCAACCAAAAAAAAATAAAAAATCCAAACCATCAATACTGCAGTATTCTAGTCCCCTCAATAAGATGAAAGAAGGTATGCACGGGCATTTTGAAGAGAACTTACCATTAAAAAAAGATTTGCAAGTCACAATTAGCAAAACTTCCCTCTTTCACAGAAAATATTGGTATTTGTGTACGTTTAATAGAGACATAAAATCACTCATGAAGAGCAGTATTTTAAGAAAGATGAAAGTACTGTAATTTAGCATATTAATTTGCAGTCATTTAAAATAAACCTTTCATAAACTTTTATACACGAGAAAATTTTTGACACTGGATACAGGTTACATGTTTTCCAATAAAACAGCTTGAAACCAGAAAGAATAATGAGCACTCACAACCCAAAACCCAAAGAAAACTACAGAGCTGGAATAAAAAGTATTCATCTTCCTGGTCTTCCCCCAGCCATTTTATAGGAGACAGAATTTCTGCTATGTCTGCTCCAGTGCTGCCTGTACTTTCACATGTGGGGAGAAAGAAAAAGGCCAGTTCATCAATGACAGCTAGTTCTCCAAACCTTCCTGAGCATCACCATACAGACAGCACTCACACTTGCATCTCTAGCAATCAATCTATCTGCCCTTGTAGCACAGGCTCCCTACATCCTTTATGATTCCTAACTCATCAGAAGGAAATAATGAGCCATACATTTTTACAAGTTTTTTTTAAATCTCACTTCCAACTTACGACAGTTGCTTGGAACTTCTAGAAGGCGTCTGCAATTCTCCTCCAATTAAATAAAAATCCTACAAGCACATGGAGTACAGGCAAAGTAGAAATCCAGGCAGTAATTCATCGGCTGATTTATCAATGGTTAGTAAGAAAAGCTCCATCATGGTTCTCACACTACAAGCGGAACAATGGTCACTGACATCCATTTGAAGAATGTGTATATAGTAAAAAAAATGTTGCCCACCACAAATATTTGCAAATACGTAACCATTATTTACTAAAAAGAGACAGCCTTTTAACTATACCAAACTTGCTCCCTAGAACAGGCTATTAACCTAGCAGTTACCCTTCAGACAAGGCAAGCTTTGTATTGTTCCCTGAAAAAGCCATGGTGGTCTCAACCTATGGTGTAAGACGAGAAAAAATATTTTTTTTAAATTTAAGCTGTTAGCTTAGCTAAATTGCTAAGAATACTGTGGAATCCAAAACATTTTTCTACAGGCTACCTACTTGAATCTCACATGCTTTATTTAGCCATGTGAAAAAAAAACATTAAGAAGCCAAATACATACCATTTTTTCCCCAGAACTGGACACTACCATAGTTTCCAGAAAAATGCCAGAACAAGTGCAACTGAGGATTTCATAGAGGGATAAAAGTTTTAAAATAGGCCTTTGAGCCAGGTATATTGTACACAGAAATGCAAACACCTAAATACCATTGGCCAAAGCACAAGGAACTTGAAGACCATCCACTACAGTCAACCTACCAAATGTGTTTTTGGTTTCTCTGGAGAACAACTGAAACATATAGCACATCCCAGTTTAAAGCTTCCTTCACCAAAAATACATAAACCAAACAGCAAGATCACCAACGCTCACATTCTTTTAAAATTCCTCCTCTAGCACTGCCTGAGTGCAGGAGCTACAATATTCATCAAACTTAACCCTAAGAAACTCCACTTCTCTCAAGTACTCAGCAACACGCCTGCTCACCAATTTATCTGTGGCCTTCAGCAACCACTTCGCTGAGCTTAGGTTTGCACAGCACAGTTACATAGCACATGTTAGTCCAAGTTAGATTAGAAGCTGTTCAGAAGCAGTATGCATTAAGAAAAAAAAAGAATCATGTTAACAGAAAATTTATCAGAAATACTTATTCAAGAGTACAATGCTGTATTTCTCGCTCCAAAGTAATTAATAATTTCAATTAAAATTGACCGCACTAATGCAGAAACCTTTCCTGAGATACTGAAAAAATGCTTGGTTTTCATCATCTCCATCAATATACACAAGCATAAAATGAAATGTTACTCCAAGAACAGCTTTATGAACTTGAATTTACGGTTAAGTTGATTTTGGACATCCACATTTCTATGGCTAGGGAAATCTATAGAAGCCTAATAATGTATTTAAAAAAAAAAAAAAAACACCAGCCTTCGTAATACTGCACAAGAAACTGCACATCTAACCAACTAACAGTGAGTGACAGAAAAACAGGGAAAACATTTTCTTTCCCCCTTTCCAGTCTTTTGTCCTAACTGGTACTAAGTGACCAGGCCTGCCTCCATAGACACAAATGGTCCCAAAGCACCAGGGTGTCCCCTAGGCTTTCTTCAGTTTAGCAGGGTTTTTTGGTCCTGATGGAATTTCCTATGCCTTGTCAGTGGTAGTCAGTAATGTGGACCTATTAGCCTACATCTCCATTACCGACAACTCCCCTGCTTCTACTTGCTCCACAGAAGACCATTTACCTCACAAGAAGAATTAGCAAACATCAAAAAAAAAAAAAAAAAAGCCATTAAACAGGGCAGCACTACCATGTCTTTCAGAGAATTCTGACGGAGGAGTCACAGTGTTAAAAGACAGATGCTATCCATAAATCTAAATATGTGGGGGCAGAAATGAGGGAGAAAGAGGAAACAAATGAAAATGGCACAGATAAAGAATTACGTCAGGAAGGTAACTGCTACCAAATTAGAACAGTGAGATTAGTACTCGGCCATTATGAAATGGACAGTATCCACTTACCACATAATTTAGTATTTACTAAGCAAAATCTGCAGTACTGACTTTTCTGCCATCTCTTGTGCTTTGCTATTAATTAGGCTCTCAAAGAAGAGAAGTTTAGAGTTATCGTAATAATTCACAGCTATTAGAAACTTCAACAATAATTTAACTTATGAAATCCATTTTGTACCCCAGAACACAATACAGGCAGGTAACAGGTATATATACTGCCATCACACACAGCCCACAAGGAACAAAGCTCAGGGGAAGCCTAACCCAGTCTATTCTATGTAACTGTATGCCATTTACAGAATAAATAACCACCTTATTCCAAACTTAAGTCACCAAAGGAAGAGTCTAAGCACGTGAAAATCTAACTTACAGGACAGTCAAAAACTGCAGCATGGTACTTAAATCACACCATCTTCCAGATTTCTGCATAAACATCTGCCTTCTGTACCAACAGGACACAGAGGTACGCTGCAAGACTCCTTTGGCAGCGATACCACAATTGTTCATACTTGGACAAAGTAGTACCAGATCCCGAGTCCTGAAAACTCGACATGTATTAGACCGGGGCATATAAATGGATTTCTGATAATTTTTTATGAATGCATAAAGTCAGGTCTGGCCTGGACACAAGAGATGTGATTCACCATTAAGCCTGTGTGAGAATTATAGGTTGATTTCACAAACAGGCAGAATAAGATAGCACCTTCCTAACACATAGTTGTGGCATTTTTGATCCACTGACACTTAAGAGTGTTGTCAGGCCTTTTTCACAAAGGATGGGCACCAAAATATTATTGTTTTGTAAATAAAGCCAGTATTACTAACAAGGGAAGCCCTTACTTTATCAAGCACTGGTTGAATTTAGTGCTTTCTTTAAAACAACACTTACACTGGGGGGTGATTTGCTGTATCACTCCTGAACACAACAATTCCAACAGTTAAAAGTTTTTGTCTGATGGCCAAAATTGCACCATTTTTACAGCAATTTGCATCTTACGCTGTTTAACATGTCTAACTGATTAACTCCATCTTCTATGTGTTCCCTGAATAAACTCCAGAATCTTCCTTCATTTTATTTGGTATATAATCTACTCCTAGATTAGTGGCTCCAGAGAACCACTTAAACAGAGTAACAACACGGTAAATTTTAGCAGTCTGAGAACACAGATACCCCAGATTTCTAACACTCTAGACTATGTTCTGCCATATTGGGATACAAAGTCACGAAGTACAACCTGCGACACATACCCTTCAACTCTGCATGTATTTGTCAAGTCTTTTGTGCAGAAACTACCAAACCCTAAAAGTATACGTTTAAAACCTTTGTGCCTTCCAGCAGTTAAAGGATTTACACTGTTATTGAAAACTTAGAACATGAAATGCGTTACACACACATTATACAAAATCCAGTTTTAAAACTTTAGTACTTCTACTAGTTGCACTTCCCTATTTCACAATCTCTGCTTTTTATATGCCTTCTCAAATTGTCATTTACCTTTGGAAAAGGAAGCTGTTCAATGGCAAAAGCTTGGGCCAAGTACTACTATTTTCCAATTTTTTTTTCCAGTATTCCTTTCAATTATCAACTGAGAGCATATCTTATACCAATTTGAACAGATTGCACTAACTAGATCTATCTCTTTTTCACTAAATAATGAATGAAACTGCAAACATTAACAAAAGTAGTTGGATAATACAATAAAATACGTGGGTTAGTACTGGTGAAAGGAACAATCCCACTGGTGCCTTCTCCCTGCATTTACTTCTGGCCATATCTCATAGTCAAGGGCACCTGACAGAACCTTTCTTGAGCAACAATCTATTAATTTCTTTCTGAATGAATCAGCTTTCCACCAGTTTAGTAAGTTGGGCTGGCTCAAAGAGTCCTGTGGCTGGTGCAAGAACACAGCTCTTCTCAAAATCAGTGAGACACTACAGCAGACATGATCGACTGTCAAATTATGCCAAAGGTGAAAAAAAAAAAAAGATGTCCATACTGTTTTGGTAGGCTACAACTGCTTTAGAAGTTGCCATACACTACTCCAAACCTAGCTTATCCTCTCTGGCTACGGCACTGTGATGCATCCTTAGTACAGCACCCAAATGCCAGTACCAAATGTTATTTAGCCAGCTATGAAACGTAAAAGCCTGGCCCCAACGTGCTGTTTTTCCAACTATAACAGAAATTCATAACTCACTCTGTTTTGTGGTGTCTAAATAAATGTTTTGACAATCCAATAGTTGATCACCTTTGCCTAAGCCCCATATAAAATGGCAATGAAAGCAGCAGCAAAGTGACAGAAATAGAAAGATGTTACACCCCTGCTGAACAAAGCAGCACTTGCTCATTTTACCAAGTACAGCCAAGAGAGGTCTCATTTAGGTTCTATAATCCATTACTACAATGTTTCTTCAGCATATCAGACATAATTAGAATCTGCCATTACTCTATATAAAGCCAGGACTAGCTTTATTCAGTCACAGACAGCACTCAACACTGAGCAGTTTAATACTGTAAGAGTACGTAACGAGAACTAGTTCTATTTCTAATGATTTTCTTCATTGATCTGTGTAGCTTCTAAAAAATCATGCTATTACCAGAAAACAATTTTTTTTTACTGTATTCATACTAGTGTTGTTTTGACTAATATTTTGTCAGATGACAATCAAGTAGAAATACAGTTTTATTCCATTTTAACTAAGGATCAGAAGAATTCTTAGAACAGTACTAGGCTTGCATGTGGGATACTTACACATGCTATTAAATTTTTGTATAAACACTACTTTTCTTAGAAAACTAGCTACATTTTAGACTCTTGGTGAAGGTCAAAAGCCCCAGAGCCATTTAATTTCTTAAGCTACTGAACTTTACAACAAATAAAAACCCTCGCATTAATTAGAACTCAAAACCTCACTAACTAAAACTCAACAGCAAATTAATACATAACAACCAATTTAACAATGGTGAACTGTTTGGTCAAAGACAAATCATCACGGGAAGTAAAAGATTAGACCTTCCTCTAGAGACTTTTCCTTTCTGAAATTTAAATTCAGCTTTTAACGTGTTAGAATTCAAACTTGGTTACAGTCTAATAGAATTTTGTCCTCAAAATTCTGCAAACTATATATTCCCACAGACTATACATTACTGTCAAGCCATTTTTTTAATCAACTAAAGAAAATTCTCTTTCAACTCTCTGCGAAGTTTTAAGACCAATATGCCCTATTCACCACTTCATTTTCCATAGTGTTCTGTAAGTGTCTCCAAGATGCAACACAATGCCACAGAAAAGCACCCAGGCCAGTCCTGGTGCAAAAAACAAGGGAGCTGTTTTAGCACAGTACCCCACCTACATTAAGATGGCCCTGACCTTAATATTTCTTCCTATTAGTGCACACTGCTTTCAGCAAATGTTCATGTTTAACTCCCTCAGGAAAACCTGGAATGACAAAGTCTTGAAGCTTACATCAGAACTGCTGAAGCCTCTCTTTAAAAGAACGCTTAGCATGAAAACATACACAACCCAATTTTCAAAGACATATAAATTCATGCATATTATAGCTGTAAATTACTTGAAGAAAATAATATTTTACAATCTCTTCAAAAGAAAAACAAGCAGTAGAAAATCTGGGTAATACAAGCTAAAACATTGAACTCCATAACTGACTGTAAAAGCTGCCACTCAAAAGGGGCATTTTTATGAATTCTAAATCTGTTTGTTTTAAATCCATATGCTGATTCTTCAGACACTGCTGCTGCAAAGTACTTCCATACAACACACTAGTCATTTACAGCTTATCAACAGCATAGACAAAAGCCAACATAACAGTAATTTTCAAAGTAGAGTATGGAATCCTAGTAAAAACGTACACAGCTACTTTGGTTTTGGGTTGTGAGAACACTACTGTAATGAAAACACTAACAGCCTAATGAATTTGTCATACCAGTTATCTTTAGTAAATATCAGTTAACTGAAAACTACCATTTATAATGCCAGAAAATAGATAGGGAAAACCTTCATAAAGCTGTTTAGTACAGGTATACAGTTAAGTAATTAAAATAATTTTCAACCTCACACAGCATTTTAAGATGAATGACAGTTCTCTAGAAGCAAGCTCAGAATGAACATTATTCTCACAGCATTACTTGTTACAAATACGATATGGCTCCCCAGACAGGAAAGAAATAGACCTTAATATAGCAGAAACAAAAACTAGCACAGAAAAGCTTGAAATACCACACACAAAATGAACGAAATGCCATTCTTTCCAGCAGTCAGTATCTGACAAAGCATGGACCTCCTGAAGAGTAGTACTATACTCTATTCATAACTTTTTTCTACACCACACTAAGCCAGAAGGGTAGAGTAACAAAAATGGTATGTTAATAAGATGATAAAGATTATTCTTAACTACACTAGATACAGTATTTCGTTCTTTTCACATCAAAAAAAAAAAAAGCAGGGGTCATAACTGGCTGTTACCGATTTATACTGACAGGAATTGGGCTCAAATGTTAAATAAAGATTAGTTCATATCTGCAGAAGACTTTGAATACACAAAATGCTATGTAAGTAGCAAGTATTAAGTCTTCCCACACACTCATTTTGGCATGCCTCCAAGCAGGGAAGTCCCACTGAAACATTTCAACGGCAGTAAAGAGAAACAGAGCTCAGGCAATCGCAGCTATATTCACAACAGTCCTTCTAAGGAGCACCTGCAAAACTGGGAAGAACCAATGCCCACTAGCCATGCTTGCTGCCTTCACCAATTCAACACCAAAAAAGTAACTCCTGCTCCAACATGGCTCATATAAATGGATACTGAATAACCCAAAGCTCTATAATTCTCTGTACAACCTAAAACCATGTACTAAACTAAAAAAAAATTGTACACATGGCTTTTCCACATCAAGTATTTCTGACCAGACAACAACTTTACAAAGCAAAATCACAGCCTACAGTGTAGCTGTCAGTTTGATTATTCACATAGAAGCTTATTTTCAACAAATCATAGCTTCTGCCTAGAGCAGACCAGTTTCCCCAGATCTAAATTCTACAATGGTGAGGAATTAAGCAACAAATCACTATGCAATAGTTTCTGATCAATCAATAGTAAAGCTCTTCCCAAACACCTAAAGAAGAAAGCCGGTATCTTCTTAGCTAGTTGAAGAAAATCAGAAGATTCCATATTGTAAAAAGCATCCTGCAAGTTTCCTTTCAAGAATGGAAGAAAACAAAATGCTCTGAACTGAGCCCAAAGTGAGGTAGAGAGGAGAGGCAGGCAATGTATTCAGGCATTATCTGGCCTATTTCTCAGTGTCTCTGAAGGACACTATTAATATTTTATAAGATCAAAAGTAGGTATGTCTGGTTTAATTATCAGGTACTCCTGGAGATAAGACCTGTAGCCTCAGCATGCCCCCAAAAACTCAGAAGCTAGGAAGGAGATGAGTTGCGAGGGAAGGGACTTGGATCATTGCACAGGATGGTCCACGTTCCGTAAAAAGGCTGAAGACAGACCTCACGTACAGAACTGGCACTGCAGCTTCCATAAACCACGGAAAACTCCAGAGTGCAAAGGCTCATAATAAGATCTAACCACAACAGGCTGGTAAGCATCCAACTGAAGGAGGATGTCTAGCAGGGTTTTGACAACAGCATCTGATTAACCATGCAAAGACTGGAAGAAAATTTTAAGTGGAGGAAACTCTCCTGTAACTGTCCCTAAATCTTCTCTTAGCCCTTCTGTCCCATTCCAAGTAACACCTATACAACTTCTAACTAGGGCGCAGACTGAAGCCAAAGAAACATGTACATGATCTTCCTGCCTGCATAAATTAATGCAAATCAACAGCAGTCCTGAATCTCCTTGCAGAGCTCCAATTGATCTATGACAGACTACATATCATTTCCGAAAAAAAACAGACAAAACAGAGATCGCTACAAAGATTAGAGGATTACTTTTGGAATTGGCATATTGCCCAAGCGGGTTTTTTAAGAGTAAGATCAGGTAGAAAAGTAGCAGACAACAGCAGGAGTAAAGGTTGATTTTCCTGGTCCTACAGTTATGGAAAACATTGCCACTACTGTTGGACGAGGCAACTCATACGGCACTTAAACTACTGAAAGGAGTGGTCCCCCTCAACTCCATATTCTCACCACCCAAAAGCTCCTGTATCCTCTTCCATGGAGGAGCAGCAGCCACTTGACTCCACAAAGATTTAACCCACAGAAAACTCCTCTTCACAGTTTAGCTCCTTAAACCGGTTCACTTACGGGGTTCAAACAGGCAGAAAACATGGGCATAAGGCAAGCAACAGAAGCACGTGGTCAGGACACAGAGACAGGATCACCCTGTCACAGCAGCTAGCCCTTGAACTGGCCTAGTTACATGGTGAAGGCACATCGTCAGTAGCTTGAAGGGAAGAAGTATGGAAGGAAGAAGCCCTGCATGTGGAGTTATGTTCAGAAATGTCTTCCAGCTACAGAACTGCCCAATTCTGTTCTTTCACACCAGTTAAGTAACTAGTCTCTCTACCAACTACCCTCACAGTTAAAAGCAACTTTCAGTTTTCAATGGATTGCCAGCTTGACTTTTCTCCTCCAGATGCTCCTGCAAAAGGCTTTGATGAATAATTTGAAAAAATTTAAGACAAACATTTGCACCTTCCACATCCGACAGGACAATGTATTCCAAGATTAAGATTTTACATAAAAGCAGTTATTTATACTTTATGTAGCTAATAACTCCATGCCAACATATTCTACAACAGAAACAAAAAAAGTGGAGGTGATGCAGCTGGACATGGAACACAGTTTTGAAATGTTTCTATTAAGCACCAACATACTCTTACACTTTCCTATCTTTCCCATTTTTCTTGGTACAGTTTCGTTCACGTGGGCAATCCTATTGCATTTTCTAGGATGCTTAGTTTGTTATATACTGTCAAACAATCCTTACTGTAAAGGAACTGAAAAACTTCAGCAAGTTTCTTAAATCCCCAAGCTATCAAGAACATGGACTCAATCTTGCATCCAAAAGAACTATTAAAATTTTTCCATGCTTCTCTTCACTGGAGATAAGCGAAGACAAGAATGCATAAATCACCTCTGTAAATAAAACTTCCCTAACCAGTTCTGAATGCAAGGTACACTTCACATGGTTTATACCCCCTTGGCACAAAAAGGAAAAAACTCGAGAATTCAGTTTTATGGACATTGTTGCTGCATTTGGGGGTGAATAGAAAGAAACTTAACACCTGACCTACTGTATATGAAGAGGATGACTTACATACAGTATTTTCTTCTATCCATAATGCTATTGAACAGAAAGTTTCTAAAAATGTTTTGACATTTTTATATCATACTGATGTATACAACCTGTGTCTTGCCACCTTTGAAAATTTCTGCTTAGCAGTGACTACTGCTCTGAGACACAAATATACTCTCTTCAATGTACACAACTTTATTAACTTTCACAAAACCATTGCATTGCTGAATAGAAATTGAGCAGCATAATCAGAAAGACAATGCAATGCAGCAACAGAAATAAAATGCCTAACGGCTGATTTTTCTGATTATTTTACAGCTGTCAAGCCACAATCTTCCAGTTTACAAGAACTGTTCTGTTTCACAGTAGAATAGCAATATAGCATACACCCATTGCTGTATCAGGAATACTTTTCCAATTCATAAGCACTTTAAAAATTAAATACCAACAAATTCATCAGTTTTGAAAATGCAGTTTATCAAAGCAAGCCAAACAGAAGCGCACCTATCAAAAAGAGCAGCTTAAACACAGAATATCAAAGACAAAAATGTAATCCAGCAGTACATGCGAAAAAAAAAAATCCAAATACCTTTCCACTATCATTTAAGTATTTGCCTTAATAAACCATTTCTATGTTTGGTAAATCAACATGCAGAAGCCAGTTTCACCTTTTCTTGTCCAATCGTTTATTAGGCAAGTAACAACAGACCTATACCACAGATGCAAGAGAGCAGCTTTTCTTTCTGGTTACCATAGTTTCAAATGAGCTGTAGATTTCTAGAAATAATACTTATGAGAATGAATAAAAAAATATCACTGCTTAAATATGAAAACTGCAAGAACAATCGTTTTGATCGGTGTATGAATGACAAGTGAAAAGGTAAATGCTTGGGACAGGAAGTTTTATTGGCAAGACCTTGTCATAAACACTGTAGTGAAGCTTGACCGTGTAGAGCAGGAGAAGAATAAAGATAGTAAATGCAATCAGAAGGACGAACAAAGTAGGCAGCAAAAAGTCATTCTGTAGCTGTTCACCTCTTTCTCTTTCTTTTTCAGTAATTCCCAATAAAAACCAGTATCAGCTCTAATGAGGTCATTAGCCTCCCAAGCCTCCATCACCAAGGAATACTTTCCAAACATACACTGAGGGGTAGAAGGGCATGAACCTCCACTGAATTTAAGATGACTTTAAGACTCGAAATAAAAAAAAGACCTTCCAATAAGTATAGCATAATACATTGCCAGAAATATTGTGGAAACTCCATCCTCTGAAATATTCAAAACTTGACAAATTCCTGAGCAACCTGGTCTAACTGGACAAGCTTTAAGCAGGAGGCTGGACTAGACCTCCAGAAGACAGCACAACAAACCGGAACTTTCCTGTAAGAACACAGTTCCCACACCGAAACAGTACAAAATGACATAAGTATTCTTAATATTTTGTTATTAATTTTAAATTATGAATATCACAGCCTCTCCTTTTCAGCTATATTTAAATTGCATTCCCTACCCTAAATCAATACGCAATAGTCTGTATCAATTCTACTTCCTATTTCTCTGCCACAAGCATAGCACTGTCAAATGCAGACTGTAGCCACTGGTCATTCACATTCTGAAAAAAAAAAAAAAAAAAGTCTTATCAAGTTTCCCCTGTTTTCTCCCTTGGAAAAAAATATCATAATTAACCCATTGTCTGTTTCTAAGAAGATGAGAAGTTAAATCAAAAATATTGCCAGTGGTCAGGATGTACTGCCTTATTACTCAAATTAAATTAGTTGGCCACTATATGCATAACTATAGAAAATACCTTATTCCACAACTCATGTCATATAAAATCAACTTCAAATTAAAAACTAGATGCCTCAAATGCACAGCACATGAATTACAAAACTGTGTTCCCAACATTTATTACTTACATGGTTTTTTCAGTAGCTTCAATTATCTATATATCCAATTGCCCATAGTATGATAAAAATAACACCAAAAAAATACAGACCCTCAATATTCACACCGCTACTCCATACAAACTCTCCGCATACTGAACACTCCTTCCTGGAAGATTACACTCTGACAAATAAAACTAGCCAATTATACTACTTGCATATTATCTGCTTACTTAGACATGATATTGTCCAAATTTCCAGAGCTGATCCTGCTTAAGGGATGAACTGGGTATTTTACCTAAAGGAATAACAGGTAATTGCATGAAAGACAGAAAAGCTTTATCTTAACAGCTTATTTTTATTTGCAAACAAAGTAAATGTCTTATCTTCTCACAGGTAAGATGCTGCAAAGAAGATATCATTTCACAAAACTTGGGTTGAAATCCTATGTTAAGTAAAAACAACGCAATTCAGCCATAACCAAGAACTGCAACACTACCTCCAAATTAAAACTATTCATCTCCTTCTAGGCAGATCACATGTATTAAGCAACAGGAAAATAACTGCATGAAGTCCTCTTTGCTATGTGACTACACGTACCACATCACCACATCTTCCTAGAAAGCATCACGCTGCTGAGTGTGTCCACCAAATGATGCTTGTCACTCAGCAGGACTGGGGTACTACTGGGGAAGGGAGAAACTCCAGGGAAGCCTCCAGGTAAGGTCAGCTGTCCTGCAGATCACCCAAAGCTCACCCACTGGCCAGAAGTTGAACAGCATTTCTCCAAACCTTGGCAGCAACTCGCAGCCAATTTGTGAATACAATCCCAACTAAGTAAAACGTGCATTCCTAAGGTTTGTTGTTTCTTTTTTAAGTGGTCAGTTGTTTTGGAAATGTTTCGTGCCTTCTGAAATGTCAGTATATTTATTTTCACTATTTTTGCCATTAGAAAAGTCTGTAATTTGGACTCCAGCTATAATTCTTACCAATCTAGACCACCGTGGACATACATATTACATGGCAACACGCACCATTTGAGACTGTTTTCAAAATACAAGAAAAAAATCATTGGCTTGCCCTATCAACCCTACAACAATGGGAACAGATGCAAAAATACTTTCCTCTCTAGAAGCCACAAAGAAGCGCTAACAAAAAACTGCTGGAGAAAACAAATATTCTTCCATTGACTTCTAGGGCCACACATATTCCCTCACTCTAATCCTATGACTAATCTTTACTGAAATAAAAGCAGAGAAAAGTAAAATGCATAAATGGTTGTGTAAGGTCAGGACTAAAAAGCCATCGGATTCAGAGCCATAAGAAAATAAAACATTAACCTACCTAAAAAAGACCCCACTAACCAACACACACTCACTCTCATGTCTAAATACTTGGTTTCGGGTGGGTACTGCTTAACTTCTCAACCACAGATCACAATCTGCCCTCCAATATATGCCAATCTTCTTATATGTACTCACTCTTCTGATAATACTATTTTACAGAAATAAGCCCTCTGTAGGGGGAAGTTACAGATTGGTACATTTTTTTCATTGTGTAACTAATAGACAACAATCAAGTACATACCGGGACAAAAAGTATGTACCTAGATAAAGCAGTCACATGACAGATAACTTAATTTCCCTTTTACGTTGCAACAAACCAAGACGTAACTACATACAAATGCAGTTCTGTACATCCTTCATTTCTGACTCAAATTGGGATAAATAGGTTTAAAACAGTCTGTGCATGTGCTCCTCCATGCAACTCTGTAGCCAGTAAAGGCTAGGAAAAGCTAACAGTCACATGAAAGCCAAGGATGGCCTCGGGGAATCAAATTTTCCCCTCGGATCTGACCAGTTGAAGGAAAATGCTTGTGAGATGAAAGAAAACGAACATCTCACTTTCTCTTCTTCTCTACCCAAGATGTCACAGATCTGAGATTTTCTTAATTATGCAACACTTGGGAGATAAAGGGATACTAAATATTTATAAGAGTATACTGTGAAATATTGCAATGGCATAGCCCATCAAATTTAGGACCCTGGTCTGGTCTTAGTGATCCTGGCCATCAAACTGAGAGGATCAAGAAAAGAAAATACAGTTTTTGTGTTGATACCTGAACAGTAAAACATCTTCCTCAAGATCACATACCAGCCTTGCCAGCTTCCCAACTTAAACAAGTCAGCATTAGCACTACACTTGCCCGTGGTGATCTAAATGAGGGTCACCTTCAGAAGTTTCATATACTTTGTTTTCACTCTCCAAAAAAAAAAATTCCAACTTCACCAGATTCTCATGAAATGCAACATGAGAAAACTTTAAAAAAATTCTAATTAAAACAATATATGATTAAAAGTACGGTTTTGATCCCAAATTCTCAAACAGAAGTTTTCACTGTATCATCATTCACCAACCTTATTAGAAGTTGCATCAGATTTCAAGGCTTGCTCTTAAACCACAAAGATACACAACTTTTTGAAAGCAGGTTTTTTTTTTTCCTAATATAAAAAAAAACAACTGAAGTCCCTGGACTAACCTTCATAAAATCTGTTCACAGAACAGTGGAAGAGTTTAACTGGTTTACTCCAGAAAGCAGCCTTTTAGAAAAAAACAAGTGCTGGAACACCAGCTTCAGTTATGCTGATGTAACACTGCAAAGGTTACCGAAAAGTTCTCCCAAATTTCCTTCACCAAAACAAGAATCCAGGCCTCCCTGCTTTCACAGCCCACCCCCCAAGCCTGGCTGTCCTCCCAGGACCCCGTACGCCCTCCGCAGCACCCTCCGGGGTGCAGGGCAGCCAGTACAACAGGGTGAACCACAGCCATGTTAAACCGTGACCCACTCAACAGATCCAGATCTTTCTCCAGAAGGAGCCCAAACCTGAACACACTATAGGAAACAACTCAGCACACTATGAAGTCCTTCCTGGCAGGAAGGACTCTAATATCTTAACCAGGATTTTTATGATCTGCCTGTAGCCACATTTAGTTCCACCTCTGTCTGTAGCCAACAGGACAGAAGGGTCAGGAGGCAGGAAGAGCACCAGAGCAGATCAACTCGCAGGACTGCCAGGGCCAGTGACAGAAGAGCGATGGGACCCTGAAGAATCCCCATTTTTACTTACCCCTTGACTTTAAAAGTGGAGATGATCTAAAACATTGGATGGCATTGAATTTAAACTAATGCAATAAGCCTATACGTCACCATTTAAGTTCTCATGACACATATGGAAACCATTCCTCCACAGACTTGTTGTGTATAAGCTTTCTATTTCCCAACATAAAACTCCAATTCCCTGCTCACCCCCGTTTCCCAAGGGGTTATCACGTCCTTCTCTCTCCTTTGTCAATGATCCTCATATAAGGAAGCTGGAGTTTTCAGAACATGAATGTTTTAAGTGATAGTGAGAAAGCGAGCCGCTTATTTAAGAATATTAAACTGATATGTTGATGGCTGCTATCAATCACTTCTTTCCATTACGAGACAATTACTGAAGCAGATGAAGCTCTTGGAAATTCTATCATCTAGCTGATGGAGACACAATCTACAACACATTCCTTTTCCAGTATGTTTTCTTAATTCCTCACACACACAAAAAAAAAACCAGCACACAAAACACCACCAAACCCAATGGTATCATTTTGGCAGTTCACACCTGAAATATTCACAAGTTTTCAAACTAATTGGAGAAGAAATGGTCACACTGTAGGCAGTGATCACACCGAGTTCAAAACCTCATCTCATTTGACAAGACACAACATAACACAACCAAGAAGCATAAGTAACCAGCAGAAATATTTGCTTAATTTTGAGATTCATTTGGTGAAAAGGGTCAACCAAAGTGTTTAAGGTTTCTGTAAAACATGCAACCTGTTTATGCTGGCACACAAGTCCCAGAAAACCTAATCTCTCCTATAAGGTTTGCCTGCAGCAAAACAACTGCGACAGAAACACAACTGAAAATGCCAAGTGAGGACTCTCAAATCATTCTAAATTGGAGCCATAAGTGACAAAGAGCAATCTAATTTTTAAAAGTTCGCCATGCTTTGATGTGCTAACGTTATTTCATTATTTGACTAAGCCTGCTGTGGTTGCTTCCACCAAGAGCACCCACTGTCAGGTGGTTTGTTCCCTGCAGCTATTTTCTACAAGAAATTGTAGTAGCACATAGTATTCATGAGAAGGTGTCTACAGTTACTTTTTTTAAAAGTAATTCAGTTGCTATTGATGTTACACTGAAACAAAATAAAACTAAAGAGAGCGTTTAACTGACAAAATACATTTACACTCCTTCCAAATGGAAATTATTCCATTCCACGCACTTATGCCTTTAAAGACTTTAACACCTAAAGCTGGAATGGGAAATATTTCTGTCACTTGAGTTAGATTAACAGCCAGCTAATTGAATACTCCTATTTAAAAAAATGAATGCTCTCCAAGTAGCACAATGCATTTTTAAAACAAAGATTTTTAATAAGGTATGCACCTACCATTTTTTTGTGATTTCACAGAATAAGATATATTTTTTTAAATATACTAAAATAGGACAGTATCATGAATTTGAACCAACTTACTCAAACCAGTAATTTCATCTTTTGGTTGCAAAACATCAAGACGCTATGTCTAGAAGAAAAGATCTACACATAACTTTTAACTATCCTTCTTAAATGCAAGTTTAACAAACCCTTACATTGCTTATTGACTTTACTCAGTATTATCTTCCTGAAACCGTAAGTGGATGAAAAAGCTCCAAAAACATAACTCTGAGCCAAGTACATACCTTGGGAGATACCTAGGCATTAGGAAGTTTCACAGAAAAATTAAAGACTCTCCCATCCCCCAGTTCCATGGCTGCTTTTTGTTTGTTTGTTTCAGTTTAAGCTTATATAACATCCAACCTTAAGTTTACCACTATTAATAAAAACAACAACAGAAATTCACAGATTTCTCTCACAGAGAATAAACCTAGATAAAACCCACCCGTAAAGAATACCACAAGATGTCATGGGTTTTTCTAAGGACCCATATGAGCCTCATCGCTTAGGGAGCAAGATCTATCTGTTAGCGATAGGAATTAATTCATATTTTTCTCCTCTGCATAAATTTGAAGCTTTCGTAGTCTTTGTTTAATGAACCAAAACAGTAGGGGGATTCTACCCCATCCAGCTTTAGTGCTGAAAGAAGCAAAAAGATGAAGGTCTATGGTAACAGCATGGTGGCTGTCTTCTCACACCTTGTTTCATTTTGTAATGAAACTTATCATGGTTATAAGGCCAAAGAAATACTGTTACCCAGCAAAGAGCCCCCATACAAGATCTGTGCCATTGGGATTCTGTGACTGATCACCACCAAGGTTCACCGGCAAAATTATGAGTTGGGGATAATGAGCACGTAATACTAAGTAGTCAGAGATCCGTGTGTGCCTATTGCACAATCACTCGTGGTATTTATTTACCTGCGCGTTAACCAACCAGCCTGCACATGGATATTACAAGTTCAATACCAGAAAGACACTCCGGGAATAATAACAAATACATGAATACATTATAGATCTACGGAAAAGAGAATACGAAAAGGGGAAAAAAGTTGTTTCAAATGGCCCAGCATTATAAACGAGCAAGAAACCATCAACCACAAATCCAGATGGAATTAGTAGTGAGACCTATGCTCGGAGAACATCTCACTGCAGGAAACGCCAGCAACTCCAGTTTCTGGTCACTTAGGTCTGAACTCCCACACAGCATGAAAATGGTCCTAAAACGGCTTTGAGGGAAGCGATCAAAAAGGCGTTTTCCTCCTCTTCCCTTCCAACACAACCCGACAGAAGCCGTGGAAGCAGTCACACGAGGTGACCCCCCGCGCTGCCGCCAGCCTTCAGGCAGCCGCGCTCCCAACACCCCGCCACAGCCCGGCCGGGAGCGCGGCGGCGGGGCCCGGCGGAGGTGCCGGGGCGCGGGAGGAAGCCGCCTCCTCCCGCGCGGGCGCTGGCCAATGGGCGGCGGCAGGCGGGCGAGGCGGCCCGGAGCAGGCCCCGGCGGGGCCGCGTGTGACGCAGTTCGGTAACCCGACTCCCCGCCCCCGGCACGAACCGCCGCGCTGACATGGCCCCTCCTCGCCCCACCGGGGGAGACGGCGGCGGGGCGCAGCGCAGCCTCGGCCGCCCCGGGTTACCTCCGGGCGCCAGTGCCGCGGCCGGCCGGGACGCACGCTCCTCCCGGGGGAGGCGAGGGAAAACGCGGGGTCACGGCGGCGGATAAGGCGCCTAATAAGACCGGACACGCCAGGGTGTGGCTGCGGGGAGCGTACGGGAAGAGAGCGCTCAGCCAGCGCGGGGTGGGGGGGAACAGCGTTAGCCGGGCTGCCAAAAAGTAATTAAAAAAAAAAAACCCAACAACAAAAAAAACAAATACCCACAGTAAGTAGAGCACCGGCCTCGGCGGTTATTGAAACTTTAACTCCGAACACCGCATCCCTTGGGAAGACAACAACAGCAAGAGCCGAGCCGGGGCAGCACAATAAATAAATAAAAAGTGGCGGAAGAGGGAGCCGACCGCCTTCACTCCCTGTTCTCGGGTGTGAGAAGGAAAAAAATAATAACTAAAAAAATTAGGTGGGTCGGTCCCGGATTTCCACGGGACGACCGGATTATAAAACGCTACCAGCGACAGAGGAGGGCATGGAGGGCACCGGTGCGGGCACCCAGGGCCAGCACAGCCAGGCACCGGGGATGCGCTCGGGCAGGGAGGGAGGAATCCCCCAAAGCAGGGCCTGCGAGCCCAGCCCGGCCATCTGCTGCCTCTCTCCTCCCCTGCCCGCTCCTCACTCCCCTTATCCCTCCAAGTCCCTCATCACAGCAACAACTGTATTTTTTTTCTTTTTTTAAAAAAATCCATGTAGAGAAAATAAGCGCCCAGAAAAGAGAAACACCAGGAAAGCTCTCGCCTCCTACCTGGGCAGGGTTCAGCTCAGTTCAGTGCGTGCCGAGGAGGAGGGGGCAGAGGAGCACTATCTAAAACAAAAGTGGCGCCAAAACCCCCCAGTAAGAAGTATTCTTCTTCCTCCTCCTCCTCCCCCCTCCCCCATCAGGGCCGGCCGGAGCCCAGCGGGGTTCCTGCAACACGCGGCTCCCGGCATCGGGCGTCCCCGGCACAAGTTGGCAAGCGCTTTTTCTTTACCAAAAAAAAAAAAAAAAAATAAAACAAGCCGAACGGAAACTGCCACTACTCTTCCTCTTAGCGGGCAGCTGCCGAAGAGCTCGCCCAAAGTCAC
>WKFP01015421.1:2740468-2762789 GCA_011057875.1 Pterocles orientalis
GGCGGGGAGGGAAAGGCACAGGTCAGCCCGCACGTCCTCACGGGGGCCGAGGGAACCCGCTCTCGCCAGCCCTCCGGCCCAGTCACTCGAGAAGAGGCGGCCGGAGTTGCCCCAGCTCGGCCGAAGCGGGGAGCAGAGAAAAGCCCGATTCCTGGGCACTTCCCTCCGCGGGGAAGGCTCCGGGAGCGGGCTGGCAGGAAGAGCCCAGCTGCTGGGCGGCGGGAAAGAGGGGGAGCGCTGTCAGGGGTGGGAGTCCCCTCTCCCCGGCCTCCTCCGACACTCCACCCCGGGGCACCGGCAGCCGCCCCACCATTTTCTCCTGCGCACCGCGCGGCCCAGCGCTCTCCTCCCCCGAGCGCGGCCCGCTCCCTCCGCAGCGGCTCCGACCCCTCTTCCCCTCCCTCCCCCGACCCCCCGAGCGGCCCGGCCCGGCTTGCCCACACACACACCCCACACAACACAATGCCCGAGTCCTCCATCTTGCCAGCAGCCCCTGCTCGGCTCGAGAGAAGGGGGGAGGAGGAGGAGGAGAAGGTGGTTCTCCATTTTAGCTCGCCGAGCGCTGGGCCCAGCCTGCCCGCGGCCGGCTCTGGGGAGGAGGAACGGGGGCTGCGGGCGGGCAGCGGGGGCCGCTTTCGGCGCCCTCTCGCTCTCTCACTCGCGCTGCCGCTCACGTCCCCCCCTCCCCGCCGAGGCGCGCTGGGAAGGGGGGGTGGGGAAGCGGGGGGCTGGAGTGTTTTCGCGGCTCGGCCCCGCCGTCCTCCATCTTGGCTGCGCGGAGTCCCTGTTGGCCAGCCGGCCTAGCGCCCCGCGCCGTCCCTGCAGGCCCGGGAACCGCGGGCCCCGTCCCGGCCTCTCTCCGCAACCACGCAGCGCGATCCCGAGTCCCCCCTCCAAACTTCCAGAAGCTTCGCCGCCATTTTCTAACTTACCTTGCCCAGTATCGGCGTAGGCAGCGAGGAGGCCCAGGCTCGTAGCTCCGCTCCTATATTCCCGGCCCGGCTGCCGGTTTTCGCGCCCGGCCCGACCCGTCCCGGAGACTTGGCCGCGGAGGGGGGGTCTGGGGCCGGCGCGGGGCGCGGGCAGGTTATTTAATTTGGCGGCGGCGCTGGGGATTGTTTGGGGTGTTCGCTGCTCGGCGGCTCGCGAGCGAATGGAGGGCGCAGGCGCCACCTGGCGGCCACCGAGCGAGGCCCGTTCTCCTGGGCGTGGGGCGACACCTGCCGGCCGCCAGCGGAGGGGCCGCGCCTGAACGGGGTAAACAAGGTGCCGCGCATGCGCGCGCCGCTCCCCCGCCCCCGCCGCCTGGCGAGCGCGGGGTTCGGCGGGACGCGGGGCCCGGCTGAAGCGGGAACGGCTGAGGGGGAGCGGGGCCGGCCGGGGACAGGCCACCGCCGGCGTGGCGGGGAGAGGCGGCGGCTTTCCCAGGCGGTGTGGGCCCGGGTGGTGGCATAGGCCCAGCTGCTGGCGTCGTTCTCGGGGAAGGATCGGGTGACCGGGACGCACCGACGGCCTAAAAAGGAGAGCTCGGGCACGGCACGGGGCTGGTGTGCCTTCCCGTTGCGACACAGGAGTAATTGGGAAATAATGGTTCAGCTGAGGCAAAGTCAGTCTTTCTAGAAATAATCCATGCGGTCCCCGCAGGGTTTCCTCGCCGGCCGGTGCCGTGAACGGGAGGAGCGAGCGGGCGCTGCGGGTCCCTTCCCGGCGCCTCACGGCGGCCCGGCCCCGCTGGCTGGCCAGAGCCGGCCCCGGCCCGGCTGCCGCGTCCTCATGCCCGTGGTGAGGAGGCAAAGTCCTGTGCGAGGGGGAGCGCGGTTTGGAAGAGGTCCTGTGGCGATCAGTCAGTTGCCCACAGGGCTGCAGGGTGCCTCACGGTGAGAGCTTCGCATGGAGATACAAAGAGAAACCGTGTTTGCTGGCACTGGTGGTGTTTCTTGCAATTAGGAGCATTCTGGTTTCTGCTTCTGCCCATCACCAAGTGCCATCCCAGTTCAAATTGGCATTTGCTCTTGGGCTCAATTCCTTTTTTCTCCCTGCATGAAGGTTCATGTGAATCTGAAGCCATCACACATAAGCAGTACAGAAGACTTAAAGTCACCAGATATAAAATTTATGATGCTTATTTTTCTAAAGACACAATTCAGTAGCTCCTTCTACATTTTTTTCTCTGTATTGTGTCATGCTAAGCACATTAGTCATGCCAAACAGTTGCAAGTAAGCTTAATGTTAGATCACTCAGCACAAGAATAGTTTTGTCCTGGTAATTAGTCTCTGGTCATCCTCCTGTGTTTATCTACTCTTGGTTTTGCAGAGAGGGTTAGCATAACTAAGCAGGCACTAAGCTGAGTTGCTCTGCTCACCTGCCTAACAAAGGCGGGACGCTTAAGAGAAGAGTATCCATCAGTTCCAGTCTTTTCAAAACTAAGATGAGGCATGCAGAGCAAATGACACTTACAATGGAAACTGTGATCAGATAAGGAGTGTTTGAAATAAAAAAAACTAGTGTAATAGGAGTTGGTGTCACGTAGCAATTCTAGACATAATCTGTCCATTGGTACATGAGACAAACAAAAATAAATTACATTCTCTAGCTTGAATTCACCTTTCAGAATATTTTCTCACTTACTGTCAAGGTTGGGGGGGAAAAAAATTAGGAGAAAGATTCCCTTTTAGGGAACACTTCAAAATAGTATCCTGAATGCCTAGTCATAAAACTGTCCGAGGTTTTAGTTACAGCTATAGATGCTGATCTTTAATGTTAATCTGTTAATGTCTGTCTGGAAATTGTGGAAGAATTGTGAATAAAACATAATCTGCTCAAAAAAACCCAAGAACCCAGACTTCAGGTACGTTCTAAACTTGCCATGACATCTCTGGTTGCTAAATTACACATAGAAATAAATGGAAAGGAGCTGGATCCATTTGTGCCTTCCCTGTACAAAGTCAGCTTCGGACAGCTGCCAGATAGACAACCTTTCCATGAAAATAAACTGCACACTTCCAAAACTAACATTTTGCCTGCACATGGCATTCCAGCAATGTATCCTCTGCTTGAGTACAATAAGGCTACTTGTATTACAACTCAAATCCTAAACTTTGTAAGATCATAGGAGTCCCCTGCAAGAGCTGGTGAAAGAACGACACTGAGGCAGCTTCAGAGTCAGCTGTGCGTAAAATCCACCTATTGGCATGTGCGTCGGATATTTGGTCTATTCCGAAAACGCTGTAGTTCACACTTGACCTCATAGCTGAGATTTTTTAGGTAAATGTGTTTAACAGAAGAAAATGTGACATCGTTTTTAGGGTGTGTTTTTGAAGGAAGGAGCGTGCAGGTGCTGACAACACCGTGACAGCCAGTTTCCTAAGCTGACTCAAACCTCGGAAGCCCAGCTTCTGGGTGTCCTGACTCACATGACAGAATTTGCTTTTTTAAACTTGGGACAACAAAACACAGAACCACTCTGGAGACCAGACTCCAGGTGCAGTGACATGTTAGAAACTTGGTCCCAGAGCCTGCCTAAGAGGATTTTGCGCTCTCCAGTTCATTTCCTCCCTGCCAGTTGTTCCATCCAGCTGTTGCCTGGCCGCTGTCTAAGCAAAACTGTTTCCTCATCAGAGAAGGGGGAAGGGCCATTTGTTTTCTAAGAAACTGGTTTCATTTTTTTTTTCCCCGAACCAGATCATTTCTCAGATGCTATTTAGGCTACAGCTACACAAGCAATTCAGCCAGCACAACTGAAGGTGCAATGTGCTCCTGTAGAGGCCGGGAATGTTTCTGCTCTGCTCCAGTGACCAGATGACAGGAATTTCTTGGGCCATCTGTGCCTTGGGAGGATTCCTCACACAGCACCACACTCAGATCATGCAAATAGCCACCATAAAGCAGTTTATATGGCATGCAGCTAGGGAACAAACACAGCAATCTCTCAGATGGTGGGATATAGGGGGCAGAAAAGTGGAACAAATTCTTAACGGTTGTGTTTGTTGTCTTTGTGGGGGACAAAACTGGCTCTCTGAAGAGCCTGGCTTCTGCTTTTTCCCCATGAACTGATCGTGCTTCTTGGGACTGAGCTTTTCAGTTGGTACATCAGGGAAGACAAGATGAAAAGCAATTCCTCTGCTAGCGTACCACTTTTTTTGTAAGCTAACAATTCCAGAATGGGCTTCTACCATCTGTTCAGACTTTGTGAAGAACATCCTGAAGTTTCTGTATAGTTTTAACATTCTGGCATCCTTTCCAATAGAATGAAAAAAATGTAAAAGAAAAAAAAAAAAGTCTTATCCGAGCATGATAAAGAAACAGAGATATTTTAAATTCTGATTTTCCTAAAAGGGATTTATATCTGATAGAAAATAAGTTCTGTGGAAAACCATAGGAGAAAGTATTCTACAGGACTTTTTTCATAACAGTGAGCTTCAAAGTCCACCATTTCTGATACTGAGCCCAATTCAGAGAGGATTGAACTTTACAACAGGAACTTTTGCTGTGCTTGATCCAAAGGGAGCTCTTGATCAGTCACCCAGTTAAGAAACTGAGCAAGGAGAGGATAGATACCAATTCCACGCCTGAATTAATGGCTAGAGATTCACCACTAGAGAAGATCAGAATAAACTCCAGCTGCCAAATGGCTGATTCATTGCAGGCAGGAGATTCATGCTCATGCTGCTTCCTTTTCTTTGCAGGCAGTGGAATAGGAACCCCCTCTGCAGTTCCGTTTCCTTTTTTTCTATTAAAAAAAATTAAAAAAAAAAGACCCAATCCATTACCATGCCTTTTATTTTTTAAAAGGATTTGCTTACAAGAATTGGAAAACAAACCAGAATTTGTGTGCTGGATTCGTTCTAAGGTGAGGTGGTAACTTTGATGGCCTGTATTAAAGAAGCCGCAGCCGTATTTTTATCTGTTTAGTTGGGTACAGAGAGGAAAAAAACATCTTCCCAGTCAGATTTTGTTTCCCAGATTTTTGAAACTGGCTTAGTCACTCCAGGGAAATCTGCTCTAAATCCTTTTGGAGATGAGCTATTACATAAGAAATAAAAATAAAGACCAAAAGATGGGTTACTTTCCCATAATTTGTAGGAGAGATTGCACATCAGTAGCTCTTTAGGCCTTTCCCTGCTCTGTGAATAATTTATTCCTTTTGCAATTTGCAGAGGTCTCCCTTGTACGCCCCTGTTTCTCACCAGGTCTTTCTGGAACACCTAATTCAAGTCTGAATTTTCTTTTATTAAGTTCCTGCCTACTGTGCTCTCAGACCTGCAAAGGAGCGCAGACTCACGGTTTGTCCCGTATCACTGGAAAGGAAGGAAGCTGGAGCTCCCCTTCATTGTCAGCTCTAGAAATGAATAAAACCCCAGTAAGTCACCAGTGCCTTCCTGCTAACTGCATCAGCTTTATCCAGTCATCTGTGCCACTTGTCAGCTGAAGCCCCGTGCTCCTTCCCCTGTTTGAGGTGAGGTGCTCTTGCTATGTCTCGTTCTTTGAGATGACGCTCCCCTACCCATGTTTCAAAGCTTTCATCACCAAGCTGTGAAAAAGCCACACCAGTTATTGGTAGGAAAGAACGCAAAGCCCTTCTCCTGGCGTCAGTCTGGAGGAGTCGCTCTCTCTTGAGGCATCACCTCACCTCATGTGCAGGAGAGAGGAAGCGTGACCATTTGGGTCAGGACATGATCTGCGCCAGTTTCCAGATGTAGGGAGGTGTTGGGAGACACGACCAAGAGATGCTCGTGTCCTGTAGCTGAGTCCAGGCAAAGGGATCGTGAGTCAAGGACTGTTCTATGAGTCAGGCACCATGACAGCACCAGTGGCAAAGTCTGTGGAGGAAGCACAGGAACCAGAGAAACATGTTTCGGATTGGGTAAACTGGGTAAGTGGAGGGGCACGGTTAAAGGCAGGAAACAGCAGCCGGTGTGACAGAAACAGGGCTGGGGTGAGAAGCAGACAAGAACTGAAATAAGGTCAAACAGGCCAAACAGCAGCAACCAGCACGTAGCAAGGGAGCAGCGTTAGCTAGGCGACAGCTAAAAAACAAACAGTGAAACTCCATCATCCCCTTGATGTGCAGGGCAACTCGCCCGTCAGGAACATAAAGCAGTTCTCAGCTGGGGAGATTTTTAGGGTCTCCAGCCCCCCGAGACCCTGACATGGAGCCAGGGCATTGCCTGCAAAGGGGAGGAAGGAGGCTGGCTTGAGGTTAGATGAGGTGACAACTGGGACAGAAACATCTTTATTCAGCTCAACCTCTGCCCAGGATCATAGAGCAAAACAATTAGAAACAATAAAGTCAAATACATTCATGTTTAAACTTTGAAGAAAATCCTTCATCAAATGAATGGGACCACTCTCTCGGGCATCTGCAGGCAAACGCCGGGTTTGGATGATGACAGTGGATTGGTTTGTCTTGGTCTTTTCCCCCACAAACTACCAAGGCCAGAACTTAGGGGGTTAAAGTGGGAGAATATGCAATGGGGGGTTGTTACAGACAGATAAGGTCAAGGAACAGATTATTCTTTCAGATAATAAACTCGCATTGTGTTCTGGGGCTGACCTACCACATTCCCAAGATCCTGTATCTATCCCTAATGCGGTTTCCTTTGGTTTAGATTTCATCATCAACCAGCTTCAAGGTTTCTGCTGCTCAGAGGTCCCCTCTCCTCCCAGTCCTGGCTGGGGCCCAAGGCCGTTCTTGCCGCCTGGACTCTGACACGGTGGGAGGTGGAAGCAAAGCAAAGTGTCATCGTGTCAGTAGCTGTGATTAGATTTTTTTAAGTGGCGCAATGCAGAACAAGTAGCGAGGACTGCACCAGTTTATGACATCCTGGTGGCTCGCACAGGTGTTCAAAACCGTTAAGATAAAAATACTTCTTTTAGACAGCAACTTCCTTTAGCACCATTCTAAGTCCTGCAAAGCCTCAGTGCCAGCAGCTGTGACCAAAGCTCACCTCGTTCTCCATACCGCTGGTTCCAGCTGGGAGCCCAGCAGAGGTGAAGCTTCCAACCTGGAACATGGATCTTCCCTACAGAAGATCCCTACATACTCACAATACAAGTGCTACCCTTTTTTTCCCCCAAGATTTTCCTTGGGGTTTTGTTTATCCAAGCCATTTATAACTGAATATATACTGTCTTCTGTCCTGTCCTAGGAAAAAAGCAAGTTCTTTTGATAAGTTGGTCACAGAGCCATATTCTCTGAATTAATGCTCGTAGTTTTACTGTAACATTGATGTCAGGATTGCTCAGTAGGAATTCCTGGTTAAGAAAAAATTAAAGATAACATCTGAGTTTCAGCAAAGGTTATTATCGTAGGTCATTTGTCTCCTCACAGAAAGCCACATTGTAATTACAGCACTAATTGCTAATTGCAGTACAGCAGAATCAGTACATCTCTTGAAGCAACGATGACATGGTGGCATTCCCAAAGATGGCAAGATGCTTTCAAACAACCTGAATCGGTGCGAGGGCATGGCAGCATCATGGGGGAGGAAAGATTTTCTTGATCAAATTTCCAAGCTACCCAGTAAAACTTATACAACTAAAACACACAAAAAATAATAAGAGGGAGAGTATGCACTCAGACTTCAGTTCTATGAGGAATGGAGGTAATCTCGCTATGCTTGGCTCTTCCCTTTGATTCTATGGCAAAGGTGACCATTGCCCTTTGCAAAGCTGGGTCGGGAGCTGAGCCCAGTCCAGCCGCTCTGCACCGGACAGGCAAGGAAAAGCTGGTGGGGCAGCAGCGGGACCGCTTCTCCCCTTTGGCACCTAGCTTTCCTGCTGATACGCGTCCATTGTGCAAAAGCAGAGGGTAAAAACTGGAGCCAGCCATTGCTGCTGGGGATGGGCAGGGTGTCAGCCAGGGGGTGGTAAGCAATGCCTCTTGTTTATTCTCCTATTATTTCTTCTTTTGCTGTCCTATTAAACCGTTTTTATCTCAACCCATGAGTTTTCTCGCTGTTGTTCTTCTGGGAGGGGTGTGGGTGAGCGGCTGTGTGGGGCTTGGTGCTGGCTGGGGTTAAACCAGCAAATGTCATCGGCCCTTGTAACATTTAAGCCTAGAGTACAACACTTAGGCTTGAGGTTTCACGTGAATACAGTAATCAAGTGTTAGCATTAGCTTCCCACCCAGTTATCATTCAATTCTAACCCCCCATTGCATTTAATTTTTTGTTAATTTCAACAAAAACAAACATAAAAGCTAACTTCAAAACCCATGTCTCAAGTTAACAAAAATGCTTTGAAAACTTTGACAAATTACTTGTCCTGTAGCTTCAGGCTCCATACCTAGCTCACAAAAATAAACATTTGAGCATTGCAGTCAAAACTAACCAGGCAATATTAAAATAAGTTTTTAAATACTAAAAGAAAAAAATCTGTATGAATTGAAAAATCTTTTTATTGTACTATGAGGTTTGTATCAAGCCCCAAAACAAATTTTAAAAAGTATAGCCAGCTAAGCATCTGTAGAGATACAAACTGTAGCAACCAGTAGAGTGAATATTATGTTTCAAGCCCCATGTTTCAAAGCAGTGAGAAAAAGCTAAATGTGTAACCAAAATATTGGGTCAATGGGTTTTCCTTATTTTAGCCTTCTGTTCCTAAACAAGGCATGCAATTCCCATGTCTTCCAAACAAAACAATTCCAGAACACATTATTAAAACCCCTTCAACTGCAAAGGCATCTTCCTCCTGCTACCAACCTCCTTTTCAAAGCACCTGTGCTTCTACTGGCTTTATTTGCATCCTTCATTTCCCCGTCTTTAAGCACTCAGCCCGGTATCAGCGTCCATGGAGTTTCTTCTGTTTCTTTAAGATACTGAAAATCAAAGTAATTTGAAAAAACATCTTCCTAATTCAAGCTGTCAAAATTTGATGACTATGCTAATTATTTTTTCACATTTAGTCTGATTAGAACTCTGATTATATAGTTTTTTTTAAAACCCCTAAACTTACAGAGCAGTTAGTCATCTCACTAACAGGCTTTTAACCCTTTAATGTTCCCAAGTGATTAAAATCTGAATTGCTGTTATAGCTATATCTTTTGTAACATTTACCAAAAAGTTACAAGAAGGGATACATCTACCTTTTAAAAGTTAACGTGAGCATAAAAATAAAAGCTTTAACATGAAGCATTTACGCTGTTTGTTTGCATATTATCTGGACACTGTGTGCTCTCCATTTCAGGTTAGCAGCTACTATTTGTGACCTACTTCCAGGCTTTTCCTGGACAGTTTACACACTATACATCCAAAATCACCTCCTTACTAGGATTTAGTTTCGTAACAGTTCTAAGTAAAATTTAGTCAATCTCTCTCCCAGACAGGGCTTTGCTCAGCTGCATGCCAAGTTCTGCAGGCTGCGAGTTGGATCCAGCTCATGCAGATAGTGTCTCTCACATGACTTAGGTCAAGGTTAGGTAACAAACCATCTGCTTGAGCAAGTCACCATACCATGGCTTGCCCCATTAACTGAACGAGCTATTTCAGGCAAGGTACACCAGCTCATAGGCAAACCTCCCCCCCTTTAATTTCCCTTGAAAAGTACAGAAACACCTCCCTGTAAGTGAAAACAGAGCTAGAAACAAGCCTGCTGGAATTGCCAGTCCATATCTGTGCTGAAAAGTCCCCGTATGCATGAATTATCTCAAGCACTAAACCCTTCACACAGGCACGAAAAGGCAAAAATAAAACCCTTCTGTGATGAATTCTTTATGAATTTTTAGTCATCATGTATTCCTAAGAACCAAATTCTAATTCATTACAAAAAACAGCCAAATTAACATATTTTAATTTTATAATTAACAAACTTTAATTTATACAAACAATAGATTTAAATTCCTCTCCAATTAAAATATATTTGTTATCCTTAATAGCATTCAGGTTAAATTAGTAACAGTTGAGATTCAAAATGAAAAAGCAACAGAAAGCAACCTTCTGATTTTTTTTTTTTTTTGCATGTGAGAATCAAATGTGCTGATCAAGGAACTGGGTTGCAGTTTATTTTAAATATTCATAACATTAGAGCAGCATATAATCACATCACATATTTAAAAAAATAGAAAAAGTAGACATTAAATTTCTGTGTATTGAATTTAAAACTTTCATCATGTGAAAAACTATATTCTGTATATTCTAAATCTATTAGTGTGTCAGACTCAAAAATAAAAATATGCACATACTAGTAGCTCCACAAAATAAGGAAGTCACATAATTAAGTAAAGTGATCGTAAACCAGCTGTACTTAAATACAAAGCTATGATACTTTTTTAACTGGAAAACTGAGGATCAGTCCAGTAAGAAATAGTTTCTCAAGTAGTTTAAGAACTATTCTAGTGAGGGTCACCGTAACTTTTTATTTTAAATACTGCAAACTGACAAGAACAAAAACGAAAGATTTCTAACATTACTTGTGAATTAAAAAAAATAAAGCATTTTCATGGCGACAGTTTAATCTTCTGTTATGAAAAAAGAGACAAACAGAAACACTGCAAAGTCTTAGCAGATAAATGAGTAGGATAATGCTAGAAGTTAAAAAAAAAAAAAAAAAAAAAATCAATGAATACCTTTTTGTGTAGGGGGCCAATTTTAAAATTAGACTGCTCCTTTAATGAAGGACACAAGGTATGTAAAATCTCCTTCATTGCTGTTGAGTTTTCTTTTAAGGAAGGAAATTATTGCACATTTTATATACAGAGGGATTGTTGTGAAAAATGATTGCTAAAACCAGTTTACTGAGCAGATTTATACATCTAAACCAGAAAAAATAAATAGGGAGACAGGAATTATATATCAAAACAGACAAACTTACAACGTAGCAATAGGAAACATACGGTAAAATATTGCAGCAGCAGGTTTACGCACATTCTCTGAATTATGTTACAACCAAAGGAACAGAAATAAGACATTTTTCATCTTACATAATATTTTTGAGGAGCTTAAACCTCATATATATATATACATGTATATAATAATTTATTACATTTGCTTATTTACAAATTTTAGATAGGACTGGACTCTCTATACAACTGTATTTGCATAAACTTCAGTCACACAGAGTCCTGCCAAAGAGAAGCAAAGGAATGATCACATAAATAAAGCTTTGCATGACTTAGGCTTTCCCAAATCAGGTCTACGAATTGAAGCTACAGAATATATATATTTGCCTTTCATTATTGGTTTTTACATACAAAAAATTCACTTAAGGGAAACAATTTTTAAAATGTATGTAGAGTTTGACAGCAGAAAAATCTAAATACTGCCATATGATTACATCCTGGAATTAACTGGATTTTTTTACATTACATGACACATATTTAAAGCAGGTAACATTTGCATCCACAGTACTGTATTCTTCACTAATACATAAAAATTTCCTGTTTTTTCATAATATTTGTACGACACAGAGGGCATTTTTCAAGCGCTTCAGCACATTCCTTACAGGCAACTAGGTGACCACAGGGAATGAGGACTACCGATATGTCTTTAGCCATACAGATTTTACAAAGTTTTTCTTCCTGCAAGCGTCTCAACTTCTCTTCAGTACTGAGATCTAAGGAAAAAAAACACATAAAAAGAAGTTAACATACTTAGTACCATTGAATTCTTTTTTTTTTCTTTACACACAAGGACAAGGTTTTCTTCATATGATTTAAAGGTCACACCTTTAAAAAGGAAAAGAAAATTACAAGAGATAGGAAACCAAGCTGCAGCATGGAATCCTCTTTCCCACCCTCACCCCCCTCTCATCTCATTACATCTCCCAGGCCAATACACGCTGGGAATGCAGATATCTATATTCTCAAGAGCTTGAATATCTGCAGAATTTAGGATATGCTTACTTCAGTCAGGAACCATTCTTTTCACAGACTGCCCATGAACAACTTTCCCAAACTTGTACAGAAGGTGAGGGAAAAGCTCGTTGATACTGGTTAAGTAATTTGGATTTCTTTTTCCAGAGTGTTTCCCCAAGGAAAAGAATGAGGATGCGATTTCCTTCCCTACCCCCATTTTCAAAATGTCCATACTTCAAAAGCTTAAGAAATTGTAATACAGAAAGAATCAATTTTGCATTGTACATGAGCTCTTTATTATTCCAGTATGCCCCATCTGAAAATGCAAACTTCAAAAGCCTTCTCCTGCCGCTTGGGGAAAGCTCTGCACAGCCAACTACAAAAATAATGTCCATCTTCATTGCAAGTTCTTTTCATTCCCATGGTGTCCATTAAAAATCTTATTAAAAAGAGTGGGCTGGTAAGATCTCTGCCTATCATGCCAACCAGATGGTCTTTTCCCTCCCTATGAGTTCATTCATATACTTGTCTTAAACTAGAAGTCTCCTGAGGTTTTTTTTTTTATGTCCAAAGAGAAGTCTCTTTAATTTTAAGTTACAATACTGTAATTTCACCTTAAGTAAGACTTGGATCTGAGGATAGAATAAACAGATAACCATAAGAGATATTTCATAGACTAAAGAGCTGATATGGAAGTACACACAGAGGTTTTGTAACTGAATACGCTCATCTTCCTCAACTGAGATTTCATTTCGTTCTTCTTCCCTTGTATTTTCTGTTTGAGCACTTAAGTCTGCTACCAGATCCTCAACAGATGTGTGACTTTCTCCAGACATCTGCAATTTCTTTTCCATGGTGTTCCTAATCTCAGACAAACTGAAACCCATGTCTATGGCACTTTGTACCAAAGGATTCTGTAAGAGATCATCTAAAACAAGAAATTAAAAAAAAACAAAACAAAACAAAGAACAATTTAGCAAGGATGAAGCTGATTATTGGACAGTATTCACTGTAATACTCTAAGACACCTTTGCAAATACCTAGCCAAATATCTAGCTAAACATCTCATCTGGAACTGTATTTCCAATTTGAGAATTTTGCTAGTTGTAAAAACTGCATTGTCAAAACACTCAAATCTGCAGATGTGAGATGTCTTTCATCCTAACTTTCCCAGACTCCCTTCATCTATTTATAACACAGAAATCCTCCTAGATTTGCTATTCAAATCAAGTACTTCAGCTTCTTAAATATCTCATATAATTAACAACACAAATTCTATAACTGAGTGTTAATTGATATTCATCCAAAATTCCAAGGCACAGTAGATAACGTATTTGGTAACACTACATTAATTTTAATTCAGTTCAAGGAAGAAAAAAAAAAATCATACATGTATTGAGAAAAACCAATAAATAATTTGAATTCACAAAACTGAAACACTACACAATCAGCAAGCAAGTAAGCTTATCCACAATAACACACAACACTACTTTGGGAAACCATTTTTCAGTCTGTTGGACCTCCTCCTTCCTATTTTCCATGTAACTTTTTGAATAGATTTGGTAGTGGTGTTTCTTATTTCCAGTTCTTCTATTACATACAAATTAGCAATTTCTTCTTTAATTAAAAAAATTGTTCAAAGAGCAAAATTTTTAACCAAGTTTTCACTCTCATAAATCAGCAGTGTGTGAGAGATTTCTAAAATGGGTTTTGTGTAACCACTCTTACTAGCAACAGCTGTCATTCTCTGGGATGAAGCTGCTTGACTGTCTTCCCACTACCCCTTTAAGTGTCTTGTCTCTTTATTACTTGGCAATTGTGAAAAACATTGCAGGAATGTGTAATGCTGGAACACATAACAAGCTATTTCAGCTTTCTCAGCTTCCTAGTCTTTGCTATTAAACAGACCAACTCTTCCTGCCTCGTGAAAAGCAGCAATGATTGTTTAATTTCAGTATTCTTTAACATTCATCCCACAGCACTACTAATTCAATACTTGATGCATACTTACTAGCTATAAAAATAAGACTGCATCCTGTATTTATTCCTTTCATGCTTTACAATCTTTACAATATTTATCCAACCATGATTAGATTTCCCCTAAGATAAATAAAATTCATTTTGCAGTTCTTTAGAAGCAATGAAGCAACGGAAGAGTATCATCCAGCAATTTCCCCATCATGCTCTATCTAAAAATCTAATAGGGTTACTTTAAAAATTAACCATTTTGTTTACTATACATATGCAAATATGGATATTCTAAAATAAGAGAGCTGTTTATTTTTTTTTCCTATACAGATACCTTTAGGAAGTATTGTCCCTTCAGCAGCTTCTGCCTAAAAATGAAATATAAACAGACAAAATTACAATTCTGGAGAAGGTAGAAGGAAACCTCCACAGTTATAAAACAAAAAATAGCTATTTGATCTCAGCTATTTTATTGACTAAAGCTATTAAATCTATTCTGAACAACTGCAAAGGGATCAGTGTTTTGTTATGTCTTTCATATTGTTTTAAATTTTCATTTTAAACCATCTTTGCTATAATAGTATGTACAGTCTATTGAAGAATTCCAAAATAACATCGGGTTTACTATTTAGTGACTGCATACAAGTTCAACAATGCTCTACCAACAAGAAAAGAAAAATCATCTGCTACACTTGAATAAGGAAATTACTCATCATAAACCTTAGGTTCCCAGGCTATAAAAAAACAGTACTTGTTCAGTACCAAATATACAACAGATACACAGTACCCTACTTGTGATCCAGAACTTAACTAAGGAGGACTGGAAGATCCATACACCCTGAGTGACAGAACCAAGACAAACTTTGATGTCTTTCACTTTCTGCCAATGAAAGCAGCAGGGGCACTAAATGATATGAAAGTTATGTTAAGCTTGTTCTCTCTTTTAACAAAATGATATTAATAAGCAAGACACTTACTGTTGAATCCCTACATCCATCTCTTAAGTGAACGTTATTTATAAATTCTATCCCCTTTTCCTTGCTCACAAATCTGCACCTATAAATGAAAATATTTAGTTATAATAAAACTGTATAAGCACCAAACAAAAATTGACTATAGAACTTTTCAAAGCTTCCATACATTTCCAACATCATTCAGAATGCTTGCTGTTGAAATCTCTAAATATTTAGCCAGCATCAGTGATGTCACTTAAACATTTCTTAAAACATCTTTATCACTTCAACTTACCTTTTTCACATTTTTTGGAGAAATAGAAACCTAAGAGTTGTTGGCCACGACAGCCGATGCCCATAGATTTATAAAAGTAAAGACTCCAATTAAAAACAAACATTACATAAAATGTTAGCTCTTTTAGTCTTTTGCAATCAACAAAAAGCAGTCACTGGTCAGACAGGTAGCTTATGTGCTTGCTTTCACTATTTTCCAACCAGTCCCAGCCACTGGGAGGGCAGAGCTCTTCCCTACCAGAAGTTTTAGGGAATGCCATAACTCCTTAACAATAGTTCTCTAGCTTCAGCAGCTACTTCACCTTCAGCAGGTCATGGACACAGCACGCTCCCAGACTGACACACTGCCACTGAAGCTGATGTGCAAACAAGAACTCCAGGTAAGACAGTTAATGATCTGAGGGGTAGTAGTCAAATCTGACATAATTTAAGCAATCTAAAACCAAATCAAACCCATATAAGGAGTGAAATGTAACAAGAAAATGTGTCTTAACCATTCACTGTACCAAGCCAAAAACTTGGAATGGTATGTCTTTCAAGTGGCAGAGACTAATAATTAAAATCTTCCTGTACCTCTACTAAAAAAGGATCAGCTAATGCATAAACACTAACTTCCAGCTTCCAGAGCACCTTTCAACAGAGAAGACAAATTTGGCAGCTAACACATTTTCTATCAATGTTATACAAGTAACTAAGTCATCGTACTTGGACAGCTTGTAAGCTTTCTTACAGCACTGGTAAGAAACATTGAGTCATATACTATTCCTCCTTTTCTCAAGACAGATTTCAGACAAAATTGGCAGTCTTTCTAAAAACAACTCGGTCTGGAATCCTCAATCCTTCAAAATTATGCAGAACTATGTTTTAAATTCAGTACTGCTACACTGACTTCTTCAAGTTTGTTTGCACCCTTACAGAAGTTTAGTTATTTTGTATCCTGACATAAGGTACAAACTTTGGCACCTATAAAGCTACTAAAATAACAATTAGAATGTAGTGCTTGGATAATGAGGAAAAAAAATCAGATACATATTAACAAAACTTCATGATTCTGCTAGCTGAGACATCAGTTAAATCCAGACACTCTTCCCTTCAATAATTCCTACAAACAAGCTGACAAACAATACTTACTTAAAAGTAAGGTTCTTCAGATGGTATAATTTCAGGGCAATCTTTCAGACTTATCACCTCTAATGATTCAGTTGTGGCCTCAGCCTCTTGAGGATTTAGTTCTATTTCCCACACACTTTAGAACTCCCTCCTACCTCTCAATGACAACATGAGGTTCATGTCCTCTTTTGAGGCCTCTAACATAACATTAAAGCATATGTTGATGATTATACATATAACAGCAGGACTACAGAAGGTAGAACAGATGGGACAACAAAAATAAGAACTCTGTGCAAAAGATTCCTTAAAATCTCTCTGCTTATTTAAAAGAAAAAACAAACTGTGGAAAAAAACTGACATTCCTTTGGTGCCTACATGACAAAAATGAAGGAGAAGGAAGTGGAGGAAGGCAACAGAAAAAAAATAGGTTATTTTCATAAAATCTAAACAATGTTAAGTCATAGTCAACTTTCTGAAACCTTTATTAGTATGCTCTGTCATTAAAACGTAATATACTGACTCAGGTACGCAACAAGAAAACAGTAAAAAAAAGTCTCTTACCCAGGAAACCATTTGGCATGTTGATCCCAAGGGTCTTCATTTTCCTTCCACTCTTGCAATCCTCCACCACAGTGGAAACACAACACATGATCACCATTACCTAAGGAAAGACATGAGAATGAAGTTACATACTTCTAGTAGCTGTAACAGTAAGTTTTCAACTAAAAAGTTACATTATTAAGAAAAATCATAGAATGGTTTGGGTTGGAAGGGACCTTAAAGATCATCGAGTTCCAACCCCCCTGCCATGGGCAGGGACACCCTCCCACTGCCACGGAGATCCCACTGTCCATGTCTCCAACAAAGACGTTAAACAACACTGGTCCCAGTACTGAACCCTAAGGAATGCCACTCACCACTGGTCTCAACTTGGACATCAAATCGTTGATCACCACTCTGAGTGCAACCATCCACCCAATTCCCTATGCACCAAGCAGTCCATCTGTCAAATCCATGTCTCTCCAATTTAGAGACAAGGATGTCATGTGGGACAATGTCAAATGCTTTACACAAGTCCAGATAGATTATGTCAGTTGCTCTTCCCTTATCCACCAATGCTGTAAAGCCATCGTAGAAGGTCACCAAATTTGTCAGGCACAATTTGCTCTTAATGAAGCCATGTTGGCTGTCACCAATCACCTCCTTATTTTCCAGTTTCCATAAGGAAAAGTATTTATTTTATTGATTAGCAACTGTAACTAAAAAGAACTCTGTTTTCAAGGAGGACATAATACATATGATTTGAAACAAATGTTCAGGAGAGACTTGAGCTTAAAAAATACAAAGTAAGAGTCACGTGGAATATTCCTGAATTTTATTTTAGCAAGTAAGTATACAGATAAAAAGCAAAAGCTAAAAATAATCTATTATCAAATAGCTCAATGCACTGGTAAACAAGTCATGAAGTAGTCTGCCACAAAGAATTAAGGATGTTTACATGCCTTTTTGGTCCTCCATTTCACCATTAAGATTCATGGGCTCTATACAGCAGCGGCATAACCAACTGAGGAGATGTTAGGAGGAATTGCATTCTCTTTGTTCTAGCACTATGCCTACTATGCCAGAAACTGCTTAGATAGTGTTCACTGACACGAAAGGAGGCGTGGATAGATTTTTCCTACAAGGCTAAATCATTCTCAGGCCACAGGAAACTAGAGTTTTCACAGAAGTCACCTGAACGGCCATCGGGTGTGATAAACTGGTGCCCATTTAGTGCACCTCCACAACACAGATCTCACTCGGCTGTGGGAAGCTAGGTACTTTCAGGAATACAAGAAAAAAAAAAATCAATAAACTCAGTTCTACTGGATATGAATATTGCCCATATATCACCCATACAAGAATATATCAAAGGGTTTATTTAGGGCCACAAGCAAAACAAATGGAATCAGATTAAAAAGTTCTTCCAAGAGCTACTAAGAGATAAGCCAATTAAGAACAAGAAATTATCCCAGATAATCCCCTTTTCTTTGTGACCTAATAAGAGCAACACTTTGCACTTGTACAGCATCTCTCAGTGAAGAATTTCAAAGAGCTTTAATGGCGCTGCACCATTCAATCTAATTGGGAAACCAGTGCATAAAGATTTTGGAGTCTTATCCAAGTCATATACTACATGTCCAAGAGTAAAAACTCTTCCACTAGAGTCACTGTCTGCATAAAGCTTTTACAGTGGGTACTAATGGTATTTGCTAGTTTCAGGTGTCCGAATAATAATACAAAAATGTGTTAATAAAATGGCACACAACCTGTATTGTCTTGGTCATAAGCTCCTGTACGGGCCACAAACCCAATCCTTAGACCTAAGGTAGATATATGGAGGACAGAGCTTCATTTTTTTAGAAAATATTAGCTTCAATGATTGTCACTGTGAAAGATGTATTATGTGGGTTTTAGCAGGCAAGGAAAACACACTAATATTTTACTGCTAAAAATGAATTTATGACCGAGTTTATACTTTGCTAATATTATTTTACACAAGAACTATGAAAAGTAGTTTACAGCGTAAAGAAATTCTGGTATATCATTCCATATTAGAATTTTTAAAAGCTTATTTTTTCGTAACAAGACACTCATGATTTACTATGAAATTTTATATATTACCCATTTTAAAGTCTGGCTTACCTGTGCTATAGAACCCAGCTTCAGCAAGTTGCTCCTTGTCAACAGGATATATCCAAGTTAAAAATGTTTGTAAACGTCTCCCATAATTTGCCATAGATGGATTCCTTGGATGCTGTGCATTGTTCAGAGCACTTCTCCCAAGCTCAGCTGGAATAGATTCACTTTGCACATTTCCAACATCCCGGCCCAGGACAAAAAGGCATTTCGGAAAATGCCTCTTGTGTTCTGACCAAGCTCTGTCACTGGGTTCCCAGTTTTTCAATTTCCCACCACAGCAAAAACATGCCACTTGATCACCAGCACCTGTATAATAGAATCCAGCATTAGCTAATTCCGTTGGTGTCAACTGGCCATTGAGGGGCCAGTTGTGAAAAGACTTTAATCTTGTCTCTTCACTGCACATAGCAGGGTTTTTAGGAAACAAATTATCGGACATATCCACAACCTGCCTAGTTCTCAAAAGGTAATCTGCCTCCAGATCAGATGTGTCATCCAGAGTACACGGGAGGGATGAATTGCTGGAACCATTTTCAGTTCTATGCTGGTAGTTCTGGGCGAGAGGATGTACATTATTTTCCAGAAAAGTAGATTCAGTAATAAATTTGCAATTTGGGGAAAGCTTTTTATGTGTCTCAACTGCAGAATCCCCAGGCACCCATCCTTCAACAGTTGTATGGCAACTGAAGCACTTCACTCTGTCACCTTCTCCAGTATAAACAAAGCCAGCTTGTGCTAGTGCTGATGCTGAAACAGGACAGCCAAGTGGAAATTCAACAAAAGTTCCTAGTCGATAGTGTTCCTGTGCCCATTCCTGGTCATGGTCAGTGTCTGGAGCAGCACAAGCTTCTGAGTTATCTGGGCCATTACACGTCATCTCTTCATAAGCAGGACTCTCCTTTCAGATTTCCTAAACAAAGAGTAAATGTTTTAATTTCACAGACAGAAGAATAGATCATACCCATATGCAAGTCTGGAAACTGGCTAAATTAAACTAGCTATCCTGTATGTATTAAAATAATACCTCTTCCTCTTCCCTCCCATCTCACCCTTGTCTGCCTCCTGTGGCACAAAGAGGCAAACATCAGAACAACACTAAAAACAGAACAATAATAATAAAAAAATCCATAAAGAAAGGCAGGAAGATCATGAAGTTTTACAGGCCAATAAAAATTTAACTGGGAAACACACAGGTTTATACATCTATAACTTTAAAAGCATGTTCTATTTCTTAGCAAACATTGCAAGAATGAAACCAAGAAATTATTTAACAAAAACTCTGAGCAAAACCCTGCCAAAAGGCTTTGAACGTAAAATACAAAGTTACTGAATTTAAAATACTAACCTAAGCCAGACCACATTTGCAAGATTTTACAGTCCAGTTCTGAAATAAACTATCAGATGATTCACTGGGGCATTTTACTCAAGTGCTGTGTTCTGCCTTTAAGATCAGTGTGCTGGACTACCCAGTGCTCTAGCATTCATGCCCAACACACTGTTTCCACTTTCCCACGTCGTGCCTACACTCTGTATCAAAAGTTCCTGCACCTCTGGCACCACCTCAGCTTTTCTTCCCTTCCCCCCTGAAGGAATGTCATTATCCCAACCACCTGTCCCACATTCCTGTTCCTGCCTACACTTTTCCAGGGTGAGTATCGACTGCTAGTCCTGCCCCATGCCCTTCTGTGCTAGAAGGCTGCTGAGACCACTCAGACAAGCTCCTTCTTTCCCGAGGATGAAAGAAATCAACTTGGTTCTCGCAGGTCCCGTGCAAGAATCACAAACTGACACCGTCATCACCTTCATCCCAAGATGGATGAAGTCAAAGCACAGTAAAATATGATCTCTTGTCCTGCAACTGCAGTGATACTATTGACTTAGAAACTCGGGTAAAACATGGGCTACTGCTGACACACATTTCAAAATTATGCTTCTGTTAAGTGGTAAATGAAATTATTATGATACTGGACTTCTTAGCACAAAGCAATAATTCAGCAATTAGCAAAAAGAAATGCATACAAGGAAGAACATAATTATGTATTTATTTAAACAAGTGTCCTTTTTTGTTTTCCATATGGATCCTAAAATGTACCTGTTTCTAATCCTCACCTTTAGAAGGTAGGCCATCAAGCAAAAATTTAGCTTCCTCAACAAGCTCCTTCCTCAACACCTGCATTATTATTGATTATACTTTCTGTAAGGTCAAGGCAGATGTTACAATTATAATAATTGCTTATATAATACCAGATTTAGCTTCCACAGGAAGGACAAAACCTTTTTTAAAGTTCAGAAGGGGGAGGGGAACATTAAAATGACTATGCATTGCAGGATCGCTGCATCCTTTGCCAAGACAAAGATAATTAAGCTATAAGCAGGTTGAAAAAACATGACATTAGAGACCCAGCATGCCTGCTTCATATAATCATGGATACAAGACTGCTCCTGAGCACCAGCTTTAATTACTTCTGTAAGTCAGTTTGTGACTAATGCAATGGCACCAGAAGTTATACTGTGGTTTTCTGTTTTAGCTTAGCAAATTCAAAAATAGCTTCTGAAAAAATTACATCGACTGACCTACAAATCTGACCTATATGCTTGTTTTGACTTTGAAGGGCAAAAAAAATAAATCAGTAATTACATGCAGTAATATAAAAGCTATCACAATACATATTTTAGTATACATACTGCAAACAATCATTTTTATATCAAAAGTGTATAAGTTCTTGTTTATTTCCTTTTAAATAATTTTAAATCCCCTAGTACTGTTTCTGTAAAGATCTCAAGTGACCTTATGGGTCTATCATCATTACTACTACACTGTATTCATAAAATAATCTGTATTACGCAAATACTGTAAGCTGCATACTAATTTTCTTATCTGCACGCCTAAAGACTTCTGACAATAAGGCAAACAAAGCCTACCTCACACAGACTCCTTTTCAAAATGTCAATTGAAAAACCAAAACAAATGCATATGCTTTCACCGTATGCATACCAGTATATCTTAATTTCTATTTTATTTATATAGAAATTAGTTCAGAAACAGTGAAAAACCAACTCATCCTATTTAAATTTTGACATAATATCTGCTCAGCCATCCTCTGCAATTGTGAAACCAGGGGTAAAGACAGACCAAAGTTCAAGCCTGACAGATCTCAAGAATTTACTGGAGACAAAAAGATCACCATTGGTTGGTATTTTTTTGTTCCTTTTAATTAACTATAAATGCTAAGCAAAAATAAACTAACAGAGGTACCTATAATTCACTATCTGTACCACCCTCAACTGCAACGGGAATCACAGAATAATGCCTTTCAGCCAGAGCTAACAGTGGTATCTGAAGCAGAAAAAAAATATCTCTATGCACTGTCCTGGAAGTTGTAACAATTGAGGGAAAATACAATTGGAAATAAGCAATAGAATAAAAAACTAAAACTAAAAAAATCTATTCATAATGCATTCATCACTAAGAACATCAAGATTAGCACCTTTTTTCTTTCAGTGTTTTTTTTTTTTTTTTTT
>WKFP01015421.1:2776737-2806372 GCA_011057875.1 Pterocles orientalis
GTTCTTACATCCATTTATAGGGCTTCTATCAGGAAGACAGGAGCATTAGAGAGACAGTAATACAGAAGTAGAAATACACTGTTAAAGAGAAATGTATCAGCATAAATGTGTGGCCATTATACAAAAGAGAACTGCTCAAACTGAAGTTTGAATTACAGCTGAAAGAAGTAGGATCTGAGTGAACTTCTTCCTGCAGAATTCTTAATAACTACTGAATTCCAAAGAAAACCTGAACAAAACTGCATTTTATTAACAAGAACCAGAAAATCATTCTAGAAAGTGATGGGTCTGTTACCAAAAAAAAAAAAAGTGGGCAAGGGGAGACACAAAAATACTCAAACACATCAAAAGAACCAAAGATGGCCACAAAGTGCGTATTAGCATAGCTATTTTTTCTTTTACTTATATAACGACAAGACAACATTAAATGTTCTACGGAGAGGAGAGCTACTGGGGGACCTGAAGGCTGGCAGCCCCCTTCCCGTGGCAGTAACTCCCTCGAAACGCAGCCCCAGTGCAGGCAGGGCTCAGGGGCAAGCGGGCTGTCTTTACTAACATGAGGGCATTCTTACACGACAAAAAATAATCCCAAACCAACAGACATTATCTGACTGCAAAGCCTCTGAAGGTTTAACAGACATTCCAAAGGCATAATTTCCCCAGGAAGGTACCCGTCCCTGGTGCGGCAGCCCCCTGTCAGGCCTTCCCGGGGACGCGCCCCGTTCCCATCGCAACGCCTCCCCCGGCTGGTGCCACCCTGGCTGCTGCCTGGGGGAGGCCCGGGGCAACGGCTCCTCGCCACCCCCGGGACCCCCCGGCACCACCTGCGTGAGGGGCGGGAGGGCCCCGGACAGCGCGGAGGGACCAAGCCCCCTGCCCCGCGCGGGAGCCCCGCCGAGCTGCCCGCAGCAGCGAGAGCCGCCAGAGCGGGCAGCCGGGGAGCTCATCCCGCCCTCTGCCCCGGGGTATCGATGGCCACAACCGCGCCCGCCTGACAACTCACCGCACCGCGTTCCCCTCTTTGCCGGCACCGGCTGCGGGAGCCTCTGGGCAGCCAGCGCACGCCGAGAAAATGGCGGCTGCCGGCAGCCTCCGCGGCCGCTCTTGGTGGCTGAGAGGCGAGAAGGGAGCAGCGCCCCTTGGCGGTGTGGCGCGGGGGCGCGGCAGGCCGGCGTTTTCCGGAGGAGGGCGGCACGTAGCGGCAGCAGCCGGGTAGCGCAGAGCGAGGGGGTCCTCCGCGCTGCCGCCTTTAGACCCGCGCCTCACCGCGCCTCCCGCCTCTCCATCTCCTCAGCACCTTCCGCCTCACCCGCCTCACCGCCTCCCGCCTCTCCATCCCCTCAGTCTCCCCCGCCTCTCCGTCCCCTCAGCGCCTCCCGCCCCTCCATCCCCTCAGCGTCTCCGCTCCCACTGCGCCCCGGCCTAGCCGGGCTGGAGGCTCCCTGTCGTCCCTCAGCACCTCGAACAGCCCCTTCTTTTCACACCTTATCCAGACGGTTTCTGGTCTGGAGCATGCTAATCCCAGAGCTGTCCTTGCTGTCACCCCTTGTCCCCACAATTACCGCTTGGTGTGACTGAAATCTGTCAAACACGGGGCAGTGCAACGGGAGGGGAGCTCCCTGGCGGCTTGTCCCCAGCCCGCGGGGCCCTCATGGATGCTGTCGCGGCCAACTGACAAGATCGGCAGTAATAAAGTTACAAGTTTCACCTAAATAAGGCGTGGTTCTTAAGAACCACCTTGGCCTGAAGATTGCACGGCAGTGCAGGTATTTATTCTGAAATGCAGAGATGTCTCCTAACTGGCGGCAGTTGGGGAATTGAGAAATCCCCTGCCAGCCGCGGATCCCCTCAGCACGCACACAAGACGTGAGATGCCTGTGGTGACGCCTCTCCGTACAGCCTGGGCTGTATGGTAATTGTTTCTCAACCTTTGCTCATAAATCACAGAGATATTAAAGCATAGCAGTAGTGCTACTTATTAATAACTTCGACAGGGACTGCCCTTTTTATTTTCCTTCATACTGTGTTCTCACTCGCTATTATAAATTTCATGTATGTAGACTAGAATGTTCCAAATCAGACAGAAATGTCAGGCTATTTTCTTTGGTAGCTGTAGTCTTTTTGTCTTTCCTTATTCATGGTAATCATAAGAAAACAAACAGCATGCTATAGACTCTGATTGTAAAGAAACACACATTGAAGCAGAGTGAAATATATTGTCAAGTAAATAACTAGCCTGCTGCCTACCTAACACAGTTCCAACCTCGTTGCTCCAGGCATTGCTCCCAGCACCATTTTTAACAAACAAAGCCCCTTCTTCATAGGCTTTGTGTGGAAGAGCTTCATTAGTCTTTCTTCTTTTCCATTCTTCAGCAGCAGGTCCAAGAACACCCACAGAACCAACAAGTTCAGAAAATTAATGCAACTGTTCCAACACCTTGACGAGAAGACTTCCAGGTCAACAGGGTTTGAAAAAGGAACCTAAATCTACAGTTGGCTCTTGCCTGTGCTGGAAAGTGGGTAAGAAACGCAAACAAGAAACAACTCTTGCTGAAACTACCCCACTTTCTGCAAGCTGAAAATAAGCAAACAGTGCATTCCTGCACATCCACAGATCTTAATTAAATCTGGTACATTTTATAGCTCAGGATGATAAAGTGACACTGAGATTAGCTACGAAAAAAAACCCAAAGTTGTAAAATCTGTTTGACAATCACAAGCTGAGAATGTTTCTCCTTTCAGTTGCCCAGCTGAATAGAAACAGCTGGTACTAGATAATCTTTAGGATTCTTACTTGCCTAAATAGCATTTACCAAATGGAAATCATCTGGAAAATATGGAAGCATGCCCTCTTTCTACCTTTTTTCTTCTGTGTGAGAATTTGGGGAATGTCTCCAGAATAAGAACGGGAACAGTCACCAAGCAATGATTGGTTTGTTTTTTTTTTTTTTTAATCAGGAATTTAGAGCAATTAATTCTTACATGGACATGATATAAAAGCCAAGTAATAAAGGATGTTTTATTCCAAACAGTCATTCTTCAAATTCTATGCAAGAAAAGCAAAGCACTCAGTTGTTTACCCCTCAGAGCAGATAATAAAGTTGTGCCCTGTCACATAAATTCATGGAGTGTGTTAATACAGAGGAAATGAGCTGTTAGACGTTTTATTTCTTCTCCTTTTGTACATTCCCAGCTCTCCTAAGAGGTGTCAGCATTTATTTATTTCGAAAACCAAGAACAAATACATTTTTGTAACATTAAATTAACACTTTTTTTTCCTAACTATGTATTTGCTGTATAACATACTATACCCTTGAAAACCCTGTATTTGCTGTTAAGCTAAATAACTTCCTGCTGCTATCCAGCTGTTACCATAGCGCCCAACACTGGCATTTTCTTTAATGTAGTTGGGACAAAACATTCTGATTGCTTCTTCACTCAGGCAGGAAGCACGGTAGGTGACTTAAGACTGCAGTGTGACATACTGTGCCTTTGCAGTCATCATCATTTTTCCTTCTTTTCCAAATTTTATTTTATCCCAATATATTGAAAGGTAAATGTCAATGTCTAGAAATAACAGAAGGAAACAAAATACCGTCCTAGCTTTTAACAAGGATGTCTGACTCAGTTATGGGAATCTTACAATTCCCATTACACTTTTTCTAGCACACAAAAGCCTCATAAAAAGATGGAGAATAAAGTATAAAGGTTGTTTTATAGAACTAAAATACACATCTTACTTTTTAACTTAGGAATTCCTCACAATTCAGCTAACGCTAGGTAGTACTAAGAGAGATGTCCACCAAATGAACAAGGATAAGAGAAAATTAAATATGATTTTATAGCCTAAGAGTGAAGACTACTCTGTGTCAATAATATATTAATCTGAAGAATTGGTACATACTTATCTTCAAAATATTTCGCTCTGCCAGTATAAAATTATTAAAATGTATGAGTGCCTGTTTTAGAGGTTATATATCACACATCTTTATTAAGTAGAGCATATTGTATATAAATGTTTTTTATAGTGCTACAGAAATATTGTGGAATCAGACTCTTCTCAGATTAGACACAGGTTGCAGGAAGGAAAATTCCAGTTTGACTCAAGGAAAAATAAAAAAAACTGCTTTGGTGCTCAAACACCGGGACAATGAAATCACCTCCCTGAAAGTATTCACAGCTCTGTGAGATAAGGCACTGCACAACCTGACTGAACTTTTGAGGCCCAGCTTCAAGCAGAGCTTCCGAGCAGGTGGCCACCAGAAGTCCCTTCCAGCCTAAAAGTATTCTATGATTCTGTAACTGTAAAAGCCATAAAATATGTAAATGGCTGATATGAATATATATATATATTTATAGATAATAGCTAATAGGAAATGTGCAACAGCTAAACCATCTGCAAGAGAATTTCTAAAATATAGCTACGATACATTCTAGCCAAGTAGTCAATAACTTCATTTAGGTCTTTTTTAAAGATCTGTATCTGTTTCCCCCCCCCCTCATATCTATCTTAAACTGTGAGTGTAAAGTTAATGGAAAAATGGGAAACAAACTGAGTCTATAACAAATATTTCTCTAAAACCTAAGGATATTTCATTCGTAGTTACACATTTATATATGCTTTTCACTCCTTTTTTGTTATGCTGTAGCTCTAAATATGAAACTGGAAATATGTAGTCCTTCATTTGATTATAATTTCTGAGAAAAGACTTCACTTCATGTGGACTTACAAGAAAACTGTTTCACTACCTATGCTTATTTAGTACTCTTAATTAGTTTCATTCAAAACCTGAAGAAAATAATTTGGATCAGAGAATTGCAATGTGTTGAAAAGCATAAATACTTCTGAGCTACAAATCTGTATATTTACATATGAAAAAAATGCAATGTATTAGGACATTACTTTGCAAACTTTTATATAAGAGGAAAACTTTACTCATGTCTAGTCTGTGCAAGTCTTGGCAGGTAAAATTACTCATCAGCATAAATGTTCACAAGAATAGGCTCTAAATGGATTGTAAATAACTTACAAAGTATCTACCACACAAAAGAATTGCAGCACATCAGCGCCCACAGCTAATGCACTTTATTTACTGTAGAAGTTGTACCATGCACCACAATTTCACTATACCATTTACTTAATATAAATGCAGTTTATAGACAATATAGAAAATGTAGTAATGCTGACTTGGTAAAATTATTTGACAACAATGTATTTTAATCCCAGGCCTAATTATTCCATAATTATTTAAGCATTTAATAAGCTATTTAATGAGCCCAACCCTTACAACAATGAAATACTCTTCCTGAGTCACTGTTGAATGGTAGATCTACAACAAAGGTTTTCTAAAATTCCTTGCACTGACATTGCCTTTATGAAGCTTTAGAAACCATTAAACCACTTAAAACTCTCATCCATCAAAAGCTGTATCACACTTTAATGATATTTTAAGTGCGTATATTCTAAGATTCAGATATCCAAATATATTTGTAGGTTTAAAGTTGTAGCCCAATGCCACTAAGATAAACATATTGAAACCGGGTAGTTCAAAGAGACCCACTGACAGCCATGGGAGCCAGGTATCTGACATACTTTTGGAAAATCTTTTTATGGTCCCAACTGCATCTTTAACACCTTTGAAAATCTGCTCTTGTGTCATTAATTATTGTGGTTGCTAACTAAAATATGAATATTATAGAATACCACTTCTTTACTAGGGCTACACGGCACTCTACTGCTGTCCCAGACCATAGGCATTTGCTACCAAAATCCACAAACTCTGAAACAGTAGAAATTGGCATTGCACTCTATTGGCATGATATGAAGTCAACATTTAAAAAAAAAAACTCATACAGGATCTTTAAAAAGATTGTAGCTCTGGCCAAGAGAGAAGGAAGACAGTATTTTTAGTGAAACTGCTCTCAATGATGGTCGAGGGATCTAAGCATTTGCAGAAGCAGTCAGTATTTTGCAAGAAGGTGCAACACTGAACACTTGTCTCTTTTCTACAACTAACTTGTCCACTTTAACTCCAAATTCAATTATGTAGGCCCATATTTCAGTTTACAATACTTCAATTTGTCTGTTAGGCTGTTCCACTGTTGAATTACAAAATCTAAGTAAAAGAGAAGTTGGAGTTTTGCAATTTATAGTTATGACACTGCTGTCATGTTGTTTGCATTAGCATATGAAGATACAAACACCCTGTGTTAAAATGAAAAGAAACATAAAGTTGCTATATTGATCTGAAATGACTTTTCCTACGCTTAGAACTCATAAGCAATGACCTTTATATTGAAGTGATTATCTTCTAGCAAGACATATAGCAAGCAAAAGTACAAGCTTTTGATAGATTTGATAGCTGTTATTAGGCTATGCTCAGTTAGATTTTCAAATTGTTTCTATCACATACATTTCTACATTGCATATAATAGCTCCCTTTATCTTCAGCCTGTTCCAGTCTGTTACCAACATACTTCACAGAAGAAGTGGTTTAGTATCCTTGAATAAACTTTGGTTCTAAGCTTTTGGTCCTGCAATGACTTGATGGCTCTATTCTTCTGTATTTCTCCATGAGTGTCTTTTCTTCCTTATCGTGAAGGCAAATTTTCATATGTTCACATTCAAACCTTGCATAGCTCTGCACCTACATAAATCCTTGTTCCTAATACCTTTTGCTTCTTCCTTTCTGTTTATGCATCTCTTGGGCTTATCTTCTAAGTAGATCTATTGCACTCTCTTTTAATACCTTCTCATGTTATTCCTTACCCTTGCAATTCTGTGCCTCTCATCATTCACACGTCTGTTTTAAATATATTTATTTCATAAAACTTTAAAAAATAACCCATCACAAACATATTGGGCACTTTAAAACTGAACTTATCACAGTGCCTGAAATGTAGTTTGTGTCTAATTTAAAATCTAAGTACTGGAGGCAGAGAATCTGTCTACTTTATTACTTAAGTTACTGCAGAGTTTCGGGGCTGTAATGGGTCCCGTTGTAGTAGGTGTTGCACATACAGATCAAGAACAACAGCATTCTGTGTAGTATACAGCTTGCACAGGGACTGGCTGTGAATAATAATTAAAACAACATTATTCCCTCCCTCAGTCAGCAGTTATAAAATACCCTGAAGTTGAGGGCCACATGAGCTTCAGGTGCATGATGTTCTGAAAATCATACCACTTTCTTTATTTCTCTTAAATTCCTTTCTTTACAGTCTGGCTTGTTGTGTTAGCTCTCTGTTGGTCAGTTAGCCTAGCGCTGGCTCTGCTGCTCGTGTGGCGGTTGCTCACGCATCTGTACGAAGCCGTGTGCTGCTGACACGCTGCCTTGCTTTGGGTCGCTGTGGATCAGAGGAAGAAGCTGCTGACATGGACGGCAACATGTGGAAAGGAGTTCATGTGTTTTCAGCTTTGCTTTATTAGAGCAGTGGCGGATCGACAGAGGACATGGGTGTGCCTGTGCTCCCTGTGAACCCTCACCCTGCCACGGAGTCCCTTCAGCAGGGTGTTACACTCCGCTGAGAGGTTTGCTGGGTTTTTTGGGGAACAGTGATGCAAAGCACCACGCAGTTTTGAGACACAGCAGAGCTTTTTTCCCCGTTACAGAATCTGCTCTTTAAAAAAAAAAAAAAAAAAAAGCCTCTTGCTGTTTTCAAATGGCAATGACAGAATCTGAACGATGAGCGCGAGTTGAAAAGTAACAGAATTGTTCTCTCAATGTTCTCTTAATGGACGGAAACACAATTTATGGAGAATGTTTCATGTCACACATGCATTGAACACATCTAACACCACCTGTCTTGGTGTGTTTCCTCAACTATTATTTGTAGAGATCCTTCCTTCACTTGACCGAGGCTCTGTGACAAGACCACACCCCGCTCTGCCCTCATCTCCCCACATAAGTGACCACGAGATGTCCCCAGCCCACAAGAACTTCAACCCCCAGTTGGCCTGTCTCCCCCTGGGCCAACCGGCTGCGGGGCAGCCCTGCCGGGTGGTAACTGCCGGTCGCGCCTTTGGGTGTCCCGAGGGGCAGCGCTGACAGCCCGCCGGTGAGGGCGCGAGCAGACAGGCTACAGCAGAGGGCGAGACCACCGACCAACCCCCTGAACCCGCCGCGGCGCTGAGGGGCGCCGACCAATGAGCGTGCGGCTGTGGGGGCGGTCGCGCGGGAGGGAGGGCGGAGCAAACGGCCGTCTCCCAGGGTACGGCGCGTTCACGTCCCGTCGTTCCTCGCGGGCCGTTGCGTCCCCTCTGACCCGGGACCGTCGCTCCTCCATCCGGGCTCTCGGCGCTACACGGGGAAGATGGCGGTGCTGCTCCCTGCCGAGTGGATAAAGAACTGGGAGAAAGGGGGCAAGAACGAATTGTGAGTGCGGGGTCTTGGCGCGGAAAGGCGATGGGGCGCTGCAGGCCGCCGGCCTGAGGGAGGGAGGGAGAAGGAACCTGGGCCTTGCCGACCGAGGGAGACCGGCGGGGGGGCGGTGAAGAGGCGGGAGCGGGCGGGGAGGACGACGCTCGGGGCTGCGTCCTTGCTGCTGGGGCTTAGGGACGAAGCGCTGGCCGGGCAGAGAGCCCAGGCCGCCCTCCCAACCGCCTCGGCCTGCTTTGTCGGCCGTTAACGACCTCCGCCGGGGCTCGTCCGCGGCCGTTGGGCCTAGTTCTGCGGGCGCGCGCGGCCCGGGCGCCCCCTTCCTGCCTCTGGGTCGGGTTTAACGGGTGCCGGGCTCCTCTTTAGCTGCCCCCACGGGGTTATACGGAGTCTGGAGGGTTGTCGTACTATTGGCATTATGATGTTGACCTTTCTGGCAGAGGTCTCAGCCCCCGTTCCCACCTTTCTACCTGTTCCGAGGTGACTAGCGCTGATCAGCTGGTCATTCCTAATTATCCTGTAAGGTGTGCTGGGGGGTCTGGCTGCAGCTTCCCAAATCAATCCAGGTGTGCTGGGAGCTTTCCTTTTCACAGCCTTCTGTGTACCTGTTTCAAGCAATGCTGACTTGGCAGCTTCACTGCCTGTGCTGCCTGCTGTGTTTCAGGAGTACAGCAGTTCAGGGGCTTATTTGCCGGTTTGTCAATTTCATGTCACTATGTTACCTTGGAGAATGGTGTCCGAGGTACTGCCTATATATTTTTAAATGCCTTTAATTTTTCTGTTTTTTGTCACAACTAAAAAAACCCTACAGTTTCAGATATGTTTGTGGGATCAGCTGGAGAAGCGCTTCTTGATACTCACTCTTTTTGTTATTTTATTTTGTTCATCTGTTTTAAAAGGTTGTGCAGCTATGGTAATGATCTTCCCTGTGCATGAAGAAAAAGGTAGCGGGGTAGAGAATAAAGAAGATAGACGCTCCCTGCGCAAAACGCTGTTCTCCCCTGACCCTCCATTTTGTAGTGAAGCACACCCCCCACCCCCCCACCCCTTTATAGCCATGTCATTTTTGGCTTTGAATTGTGCTTGAACCATTATCACATTAGCATGTAAATTTAACATATTTTGATGTGAATGATACAAGGCCAATTGAAATCTCTACTGTAGCAGTATTCCAACAATAATAAGTGTTTAGGAGCCTCCAAACAATGCTGAGCTTTGCATTGCTTTTTCAGTCTACTGCTTAAGATTTTATGGCAATAGCTGAATTTGCATCCAGCATGACAATATTTATGCAATAAGTACAGAGACCTTTTTACTGAACTTCAGTCTTTAGAAACTTCTGTATGCATAACAAAGAATAAAATGTATAAATGTGTACTAATACCTTTCAGAAATGCACAAATGACTGTAATAAAACAGATTGCCTTTTTGTGCATAACATATACACATAAATGCACTTGCTAGCTTTTCTGTAATGGTTATTAAGTCATTTTTGCCTGAAGTAGTCACATATGATTATGATTTTTGTAACTTACCCTGTTATGATTGCTGAGATTATATGGAGTTTGTGTGAGGATGGAAATTTGAAAGTTGATCGTTTAATGGCAACTGCATTGTTTGCATTGAATTCTCAGAACTTTTAACTGTGTAAGAGGCAAGTTAGCTTAGCTTTTGACCATGATAAAACCTTTTATGATTCCCCCCCACTCCAGAGCAGTACTTCTTTAACATGATGGGAAGAAACTGTTAAGCTGTTGTGGGACCATTGAAATGAATGATAGGTGAAATTCCTGTACTTGTGGTATTTACACCTTGTTTGGAATACTGCTTAAATGCAGTTCCAGGCTTTATAAGGCTTTATAAGCACATGGAATATGTATGAACTTACTTTCTAGGAGCAAAAGAATGTATCTAGAGAACTTCTTAGGAGATGTAACTTTTTTGGGGAAATCTTCATTGTGTAACTTTGCCGTTTTTTTTTCCAAAGCTTCCTATCTCCTGTTTTATTGAAGGAAGATAAAATTATGATGCTCTCTTTCTGAGATGAAACAAATGAAATATTGAAAAACATTATTTAAAGTAAAAGAGGACTAAATTTTTTTTTGTACAATTGTTTGTCTATAAATATAAATTAGGTCTAGGCCTAAGTCTGGGCCACAATTCCAGTCTCATGGTTTGTGGTTCAAAATTAAGACAATATATTAATAAACATCTTAGAAAAGCGAGGAGGGGAAGGATATTGCAAAAGGACAAAACTGGCTTTTTTCTGAGTTGATTAATTATACTAAAACTGATGTTTTTATTTTTATGAACACACTAGAATTTTGACTTTAATTTACGACGCACTGAGTTGAGACTAGATGAGCTAATCTCCCAGCTTGGTGGTACTGGAAGGGAGAGCTTCTACTTTGTCGTCTTTCACTGTTTTTTCTCTGGTGCTTATCTGACCTCCTGGTAAGCTGCTTCAACTTGCAAACTTGGCAGAAGACTTGTTTTTTGATCAGTTTTCTGCCAGGTTTGTCAGTTTATTTAACGGATTCAACTGACGTGATGGCTGGAACTGTGCGACCACAAAGGGAAAAAGGTATTGGTGAATGTGTCTGTTTCTGCAGCAACAAGCCATTAAATCAGTTTAGCTATGCTGCCTGACAGCACCTTCAGAAAAAGGTCATCCTCCTTTGGAGACAGAGTGCCTGAATGAAAGGATATAAGCACAATTATTAATTCAGATCCAAAGAGTAATACCAACATGTTCTTTTCTACTGCCAACATTTTCCCATATAGACTTTCACAAAAAGAAAATTTTACTTTTTTTTTTCCAATTTAGTAATTCAGGGAGTTTAATTACAAATATAAAGTGAGTTGTTTTACAGACTGATCTTACAGCATCTCTTGTTACATTGATCAAATGGGTTTGAGTCTTAAAGTAATGTGAAGTGCATAGTACTGTTTTGGTATTGCTGAAAAGGGAACTGGAAGAGGTTAAAACTCTTGCTTTGTAGTAAGATGTACTTAAGTGAACTCTTCAGTCCAAGTAGACAGGGTCGTTGCTCATGTGACGTGGTTGATGATGTCACCTTATGACATAGGGGTCAAAGGGTGCATCTTGGTAATTTTTTTAAATCAGATGTTTCATATTACTGTTATTTATACAGCTTAGAAATAAGTGCTTACAGAGTAGTTTATTTAAAAAGGGAGTAGTAATTAAAATTTAAGAAAATCTGACGTAAGTCAAATTGATACACTCTTTGGGGGGACAGCAGGGAAAAAAATCTATAGCTTAAAAAGAAATGCACTTACCATTCATGAAAAAAAATTACCTACAACCCTGTTTTGCTGTCGTTGTTCTGGTTATTTCCGAATACATTGCATTCTCTTCAGTAGCGTTTAGAACACCTTAACTATACCATTGCTTTTTGCTGAGCTTGCATGTTTCTGCTGATTACATTATATGTGAAACTACTTGTTTTCCAGTTGTCTTTAAAGGGTGCATATACCTTGTATTTGCTAATTAGAATCCTTTGATTGCTGGAACAGCTGTTTGGTCCTGCTAGAGAGGTAATAATCTGTATAGAATGCAAATAGGAGTAACGGATTGCTGCAGAATCCTTTTTTTACTGTTTATTTTTCATTATAAGCCTCTAATAATTGTACATACTTGCTTTATTTGAGAGAACGTGCTTAAAATTACTCCCAGGAAATTGTAGTCTTGCCATCTTATGTAGGAAGACAGTGTAGCTCTGATACCCTCTTCAGTTTCTGCCCATGAAAGACTTTTTGGTGAAAAATATGTGAAACTTCTGGTTGAAAATTTGCAAGTATGAAGAAAGTTCTTAAGATATCCATTGGTGTCTGTTATAGGTAAATCACTACTCTTTAAGTACTGTTGCTCTTAAATGTGAAACTTCTTTTGAAGCCTCATGCTGGTGTGACAGCAGTGGTAGAGGAGAGGGAAAATCTTGATTTACTTTATAACACACAGAACTTACTTAATGGAGCAGTCTGTACAGTATTTAGTGTACTTTTTACATATAGCTGATTTGGTTGAGGGAGCCTCAGGAGGCGATAAAGCCAGTGTAACATGACAGGTCTTTGCATCCTATAGTTGAGTCACTTAGTGACTAGAATAGGTAACGTTCTGTCTTAGCATTTGTAAAACATTACATCAGGAAGTCATGCACATAGTTTAATGTTAAAGATTTTTTACAGGCCAGAATTTTAAAATGATCATAGTATTGCTATGAGAAGCATTTTCTCATTGGTTAACAACAGTAGGTTAATGCATTTGCATGCTTCTTTTCACATACTAAAACTGCCCAGTGTTCTCATGTTTCTGTGTGTAAGCATGTGTAATGTTAGGAAGGCTTTTTTTTTTTTTTCCAGTATATGTATAACATCTCTGGGGACTCTTGTATTTATTTGCTGTGTACCTTCTGTGAATTAGTGTTTACACTATGAAAAATAAGATGTAGTCAGCCTTTTAAACTACTGGATTTTAAAGTTATTTTACCCAGAACAACAACAAAAAAACTGCTCCAGAACATTTGTGTGTATGCTAATATCTAATTTTGTATGTTCTGTCTTTTTTTTTCTATTTCAGCGTGCAACTATGTCGTGCACTCAGTGAAAACAAAAGCCATGATAGTATGAGTTTCAGAGGTAAGTTGTATGTTTTTTTGTGTTTGTTTGTTTTTTTGTTGTTGTTGTTGTTTTTTAAATAAAAAGTCCTGGAAACAGTTGATCATGGTACCTCTGCATGTATCTGCTTGGAACACTCATATATGGTGGCCATTAATGCATGCTAAAAGCAAATACTACAGATCCAGTGGGAATGACTAGATAGATACATGCACTGGCTATATTGGACGAATTAATAGACAGGAGAAATAGTTGAAGTCCTTCTGGTGATGGAAAAAAACCTAAAATATGGATAATCTGGGTTGAGGTACAGAGATGCTGAAGGCTGAGAATTTGTTTTGAATCCACATGACCTGGATCCTGTTCTAAAAACTGCACTGGCACTTATTTCTGCCTTTTGGTTCCGGAAAAACATTCATTGAAGTCCAATAAACAAACTTACGGAGACGGGTCAGATTTGGCGGTGTTCCTATGTAACAAGTTCTCTATGATGTGGGGAGCCGCTTTGCAGAGGCATATCTGAGGCTGTGCGAATGGCTGGTTTGGGATCATCGTAAATTATGAAATTGGGTTACTGCACCAAAATGTCCTCTTAAATTGGCCTTCAAAGTAGTAGAGTTGTATTTTACACAGAATTCGTGTTTAAACCAATCCTGCTATATTCAAGTCTTTAGCAATTAGTGTTCTTTGCCAAAAAGCACTGTGATAGGTAAAATAACCCTGTCGATTTAAAAAAATAAATCTGATTTTAGTGCAACTACGTTAGTCTGCAGCTATCAAGTTATTGAGTACTTGGTTTAAGTCATTAAGATCTGTAACTTGTATACCCATCGCTAATAATGTTTATTGAGCAAATCACGTGGCACAAGTGCAAGGTAAAAGCGTGAGGTTTAATTATTTTTCATATACTAAAAAGCATAGTAACACTGTGGTGTATTGTTTAAGAACAATTCTCTACAAGTTTTCACTAGCTGTTTTTGCAACCGTCTTGTTGAACATTGCAAGATTTTTCTCAAATGCAGTACCTCTGTTTAGTGTTTCAGCTTAATACAAGCTTTTTGTGAAATAGCATTCTTCAATTACGGGCAACTTAAAAATAAATCCTCATTGGTAAGAGAAGCGTATCCTCTGTACTTGCAGGGTGTCTGAAGTCTACAGTGTTACTGTAACATTGCTTTAAAAGTTAGACCAAGGATTACCTCATATGTTCCTTAATCATCTGCTTTCTTTCATTAGATATCCAGCAGGCTTTGTATGAGCTTGCATACCACGTTGTCAGAGGAAGCTTAAAGCATGATCAAGCCTCTAATGTTCTTGGTGATATCATAGTAAGTACACATTTGTAATAATTGCCTACTTACTACATCTAAGTGACAAGCAGGACAATATTAAACAGACTTCTTTTTCTATGTCTGAAAAGTCTTCATTTATGTGCACTTCAAATATATATAGTCTGTTAGTGTTCTGTTTTATTTCCACCTACTTTTTATGGTGAGGAATAGATATATTCGTTTTAGCATAAATTAAAAAATAATTTTTAAGACAATATGAAGACTGAAGTTTTAAATGAATGCTGAATGTAGATTTCATTTGCTTATGCAGCATGTCTGTAATGCCACCTACTGGTTTTTATGATTTTCATCTTTCTTACAGTGTAACAATGTGCATGGCTGCCATTTTACTGTTGAGATGTCCAAGTCACATGACTGCCTTTAAATAATAAATTTAGACTTATTTTTTGTTTGAAAAAGGTTTCTCTTAAGGTGGTTTGAATAAATAGAGAAAGTAGGGAAAAGAGTATTTTCCTCTAAACTCCTAAGGTTACCAAACACTGGTATTCCTAGCTGCTCCCCCCCCCAACTGTAAAAAAACAGCACCCCAAAACAACAAACCTGAAAAAAAAAAGATTTAAAAAAGTCTTCTAAAAATTGTTATTCTTTGTAAGACTAGATTGCTGTTTTGAGATACATAGAACATTAAGAAAAAATACATTTTGCAGGAGTCTACACTAGGATCACCTTTTTAGGTTTTTAAACCTATGCATTAGGTTTGAGAGAAGTCAAGGCTGAATTGCACCTTGCTGTTGGCATATCATGTAATTATGTTCGATCTTTAGTTATGGTAGGAAATTTTAATTTGGTGCCTGAGAAAGTGTAGTTAACTGTACAGGCTGGTGCTGCTCTTCAGACAGGGAGTGTCTAAAGAAATGGAAGTAATAACTGGAGGGTTTTGTCCCATGGTCACTAGATAATCTTTTAAATTATAGTAAAATGCGATGTTATTTCATTACGTATCAATAATTAGTACAGCACTTATGTTAGATGTTAGTTAATAATTGAGCCTCTTCATTGTTAATGACTCTGAATTATTAATTATTAATATCATTAGTAATAATAATCTACATTATTAAGTAATTTATGGTGAAGTGTTGTTTTATGTAAGGGAATAAGAATTTTCCAGATGTACGTACTGGAATTTCTGTATTCACTAAGTGTGATCTTTTTGCTTTTTAGGAATTTCGGGAAGACATGCCTTCCATCCTAGCTGATGTATTCTGCATATTAGGTAAGTTGGATTCCTTTCCTTTCAGCCTTGTGACAGATTCAGAGAAATACATGTTTTGTGTGTTGGCTTGTTGACATCTTCAGGAAATGTTGTTGAATCTGTAAAGCATGATTTCTCTTTACAGAATATGTGTTGATTCCTCCTCAGTGTATCTGTGTCTCAGTTGTTAAGTGTCTTTTCATTGTGTTTTGTTCTGTTATAGTTCCCAGAAGTTCACCTATTAAAGGTAGTGGAAATTGATCTGCCAGAATAGTTAAAGGAGCTAGCTTGTAAAAATTTTGGATGTTAGCTAATGGAATCAGTGACTTAGTGTTGTTATCACTCTTATAAGTAATTTAACTAAAAGTTGGCTTACTGGTAGGTAGATCCTCTGTTCTCAGAGTGTGTTCTGTAAATATTTGTATCTGTACAGTCACTCTTAGTGAAATGGAGCTTATACTAATCATCCTGAAATCCAAAGGCTAATGACATCATTTGCCAAGTTGCTCTCTGCTGGCTGAGCAGGCTTTTGAGATGTGTACTTCTTATTCTGGGTTTTTATGTTGTGGTGTTGATCCAAAGGTGTTTCTCTCATGTTTTTGGAATTTTAATCCTATATACTTTTTTTCCAGATCATAGTTTTAACTGTTAGCAGTTTCTGTCTTGCTCTTTGTCTCTTGTTTTTCAACAAATTTCAGCAAATTCTTTTGACAGTGCTTGTCACAGATCCTGTTTTGTTCTCTATACTGAAGGAGCGTGGCGTACTTCTGTGCTGTGGCTGCCTGTGCAGAGAGGCACCTAACTAACTTTACGTATGCAGCCTCAGTTCTGTAATATCTGTATGATTAATGACTTTGTTTTATTCGTAATCTTTCACTCTCTGTACTTGCATTGTGTTTTTATAATAATTACTTTTTATAATACAGTATTCTGGTACCCTTTTGTTTTTTAAGTTGGGTTAGAAAACTTAGATTAATAATTGCTTCTTGAACTACTTGTACAACTGAAACTAGTGTATCTGTCTGCCTTTTTTTTTTTCTTTTTTTTGTTCTCCTTCCCTTCAAATGAGTATGTTGCCAAATGCCATGCCTCCACTAATACCAGACAAATAGTATGCCTTAAGGAGCTAGACTTCAAACTCGGGGACAAAGGACATTTGACAATTTTGTACTTCTTTTTAATGAGTTTACTCTTAACACTTTTTTTTCCCAATAACCAGTATTTGCTACCATTAGGATTTTTTTTTCATTTGTCGTAATCTTATGGGTAATATGTTTCAATATATGAAAATTCTGGTTTCTTAATCCACTCATCCACATTCCCTGGCCTGAATTTTTTCTGTGGATTCTTTGACTGAGAGGCTTGGCTGCTGGGATCTAGACTGATCTGGCAAGTCTGCCTTCACTGCCACCCTGCTGTCATTGGTTTTCACTCTGTTTGAGGGCTTGTTCCTCACATTTTTGTTGTTGGTTCTAGTTTTTCTGTGGGTATGTGTGGGGTTTTTTGGGGTTTGGTGGTTTGTTTTTTTTTTTGTAATGTCTGCCTTGCATTCTTTTGTTGAGTTTTCCACGCCCTTTGCAGCTCCTTGTTTCCTGTAATGAAGTGCTTTTTTTAACTACTTGAAACAAGTGTGCTTCCTTGGCTATTGTTTTATGGCCTGTCTTCCCACAGCACTGAATTTATGAATTGCATTCAGTAGTTGACAATGCAAAAGAAAAGAATGGAAATGAGAATCATAACTAGTAAAAACTACAGACCAGGCAGTAAATGGTAGTTACCCTGAAGACACAGGGAAAGAGACTAGAACATTACATTAAGGCTAGTATCATGCAGTTGTTTTTATCGATTCATATTTTGTTTTGTGCTTATTATTGTTTCATTAGCATTTATCTTTCTTCCTTTTTTCATCTTCTTTTATACTAGATATTGAAACAAGTTGTTTAGAAGAAAAAAGTAAGAGGGATCATTTTACCCAACTGGTACTGGCCTGTTTGGTAAGTTGTGCTTAAAGTCTTTTGGTAAAAATATATGCCAAAATCTGACAAGAAAAATCTGTTTCAAAGCTTTTTTTTTTAGAAAAAGACTATTAAAATGTTTTAACAAATTCCCAGATGATTTAAAAATTCATCTTCGAAGCGTTATGATAGAATTTAGTATAATCTTCCCTTGAATTCTTTAAATCATCTTGAGTGAACTTAAATTTTCCCTCTGTCATTTCAATGGAAATTGTACTTCTGAAGTGTGTTTTGGGTTGGACTTCTCCTTTATGCAACCTGCTCTGTCTTCAGAAGTGGCATTCCTAACCATGTGGAATAAGCTTGATTTGTAGGAAAATTCAGCATATGAAAATGAGGCTTTTCTCACAGAATATGAGAGAGAATGGCTATCAGCTTTGTAAATACACTGTTCTTGGTAATAATATCCCCAGATGCTCTGCAATGTATACTTTGTAACCAGCAATTAGGCTCTAGGGCTTGTTTCTTCAAGGTGCTCTTGTATATATAAAGGTTGCCACTGTAAAATTCCAGTTTCAGTTAAATAGCTTCTTGGTTTTGTCTACTTCTGTGTTTGAAGCAGAATGCATTTAGTATCATGGTATATGTAATGATATTTGGATTTTTTTTTTTGTAGTCAGAACACATATGTAGCTTGAAGTGATAATCAGCAGTTTTCTGTGTCTTTGTAATTGACAAATCTGATGTATGTTCTTGGTGTTTTTTAGTATCTTGTATCTGACACTGTCCTAAAGGAGCGTTTAGATCCAGAGACGCTGGAGTCATTAGGACTTATCAAGCAGTCTCAACAATTCAATCAAAAATCCGTCAAAATAAAGACAAAACTATTGTAAGTTTTGGGGCAAGGGTTGTTTGGGGAATGGATGGGGAGGGGCAATGGTGGTTAGTCTGGTAACAATGTTTTCTAACAATGTGTAATGTTTCATTTAATAAAATACTGAATTTTCTTTAGGAAATGTGTTTTGTTGCACTTTAACTTGTCATTGAGAAAAGAACCTCCTTAGACTTGGTTTTCAAGCTCTTGAGAAATGTAAAATGTTTTTCTTGTTACCTATTGCTATGGCTTTTGCTACGGTGATTCTGTATGTCCAGATTAAATACTTAATACCTAATTTTATTAGTGACAAAAGTGAACTTACAAAGTATAAGAAAATTAATTATTGCTGTTGCATCAGTTAAGCATAGGCATTTGTTTTCATAAATAAGCAAATGTAGTTAGGTTAGTTTTGGCAACACAGGATGTATTTTTGTGAATACAAAAATGGTGAATGTTTGGCTTTTGTCTTTACATCCAGTGTTTCAGCCCTTGAAACTAGAATAGGTTCTTAAGCACGGACAGTTGAAAAGCAGTTCTCCAGCATAGGGTGTAAGAACAAGCTTTGCTGTTAAGTATAAACATAATCTTGCTTTTAAATGATCTGCATTTGAAAAAAAAATCCCATTTTTTTTGGAGAATGCTCACTAGCTTGCAGTTGTTCATTGTACTGCATTTTATAATTTTTGCCATTGCTCAATTGAATTATAAGTTCTTAAAGATGTATTCAAAATTAGCATTTTGTATAACAAATTTAATATTGATAAGAACATAGTAAACTTCACTGTGGACATGTTGCATGATAGTGTTTAATTTCTGTTTATTTGCAGTTATAAGCAACAGAAGTTTAATTTGTTAAGAGAGGAGAATGAAGGTTATGCAAAGCTCATTGCGGAACTTGGGCAAGACTTATCTGGAAATATCACCAGTGATTTAATCCTTGAAAATATCAAATCTTTAATAGGTAAGGAACATGGGCACTGGTTTTGCAACGTGGTCTTATGACTACAGAGAGAGACTTTAGACTTCTGTTTGAGATCATCTGTGGATCAAATAATATATCATGCACGCGTGTAGTGTGATAGTAACACGTATTGGGAGATCACCTTGGATAGAATTATGACATTTGGAAGTTCCTGTTTCTGTGGCAAAATTAATTTTGGGAACGCTGTGTAGTTAATTATACTGAATTTATGGTACAGCCTCAAATGTGCATGCTGTGATTTTGATTTATTTCGGCAGTATTTTTGAGGATGTGCTTGTCATCTGTTACCAGGCAGATTGGAGCGTAACAAAGTAATTCATTTTGCTCTTTTAAGGTACTCAATTCAATGTATGAATATTCTTTTAGTCTTAATGAAGTTGAACAAGTGATTCCTTATGAAGATAAATGAGAAGTTGTAAATGTTCTTCCTTTATCTAGTTCTTTGTCCGTATTTCTAAGTTTAGTCTTGTCAAGAGTGTCATAAACAAAGTGCAAAATACATTAAAAACAGGAAATACTGAAAATTCCCCATGTTTTACACTTCCTTTTTGAATAGTTTTATACAATATATAGGTGTTTGCCCTAGTGGCTGTTTCATATGGTGCCAGTGCAGTAATGGTCAAAAGTCTATGCTAATATTTTATAAAACATAATTTTAATCTGTCACAGAATTTTGCCTGAGACTGTCAAATCCCTATCATAATACTACTTGTTTTGGAAGAGAGCTGGAGAAGAGGATGGTTTTGCAAGTTACTACAATAAAAAAAATTTCAGTGTGAGGAATTTTATAAAGCAACACTTTTCTGTCTTCTGGAATTTTAGGAATTGCAAATAGACTTGCTATAAATTGTGAATTTTTTTAAAGTACTGTCTTGGAGTAGGTTGTGGTGTAGTGGAAATGGCTTTTGGGAAGGGAAGACTGATGCAGTTGTATCTGTATAGTGAATGTGTGTGGATAAAACTTCTCATGGCACAATGAAGAAAGTAGTCTAGATGTGGATTCTTTTGATATAATAGTATTTGTCTGGAGCATGTCTTCTGGAATTCTGGTGGAAGTTTATGTAGTAAAATACAGATATGAGTACAATGTTGGCTTAGGCTGATGTATATCCTTGCTCTGCTCCCCTTAAAATAAACTGTTCTCCCTAATGCTAGCAATAATACAGGATAGACAGGACAGTACAACCAGGTGGATCAGGGTGTGGCTTGAACCAGAACAATTTTTGGGATGCAAAATAATTTCTGGCTCATTTGTTTGGTTGCATTAAAACATGTGCACATGTAAGCACAGAGGAAGCAGCCCATGCCTTTTGCTGGCACTGTGGTATTAGTGAGGTTGGTTTTTACTTATAAAACGGTCACCTTAATGTGATAATTTCTAGTTTTTCTGTAATCTGAATTGAAAATCCTGTTTAGTATCTTTGCTATATGATTGATGCTATATTTACAGATGATCCACATTATTTTAGTGTAGGTAAATCCAGGCTTGAATTTAGCTGAAAAGAATTAACTTTAGAAACTAAGGCATTTGTGGTTTAGTAACAGAATGAAGATAAAAAGCAGCAATGTTAAGCTTTTCTACTCTGTTCTTCTCCCCTAGGATGTTTTAACCTTGATCCTAACAGAGTTTTGGATATTATCCTAGAAGTCTATGAGTGCAGGCCCGAGTATGATGACTTCTTTGTACCACTGATAGAGTCTTACATGTACATGTGTGAACCTCAAACTCTATGCCATATACTTGGGTTCAAATTCAAATTTTACCAGGTAATGTATTTCCATTCTTAATTTCTGGTTTTTGTGGTTGGTTGAACTACAGTCAACAGATTTTTGCTTCAGATTTTATTTTTACGTAGAAAGGAGTTGTAGAATTCAAGTATTAAAAGCAATAATTCCGTGATTTTAGTGGAAGTCTCTAATGGATTTCAAAGGAGAATGCTTAACATTCTCCAAGGCAGACAGCTGAAAACAGTCCTGATGCCTTCCATTTGAACTTGTATAATTTCATAAGGACTGGCTTTAATGAAGAGATTGTACCTTATAAACAAAGACTTGTCTCCAGGAGTGAAGAGCATGTTTGCAGGGGAGTCATGGTTGATATTTGATAAAATATTCAAGTTTTTTTTAAATGCATGGTTAGCAATTGCATACAAGCACCATAAGGTGTGAAGATAATTGAATGTTTTTGTTTTTGAAAATTCTGATTTTGTGTTGTATTTAAGTCTAGTGGCTTTGGAGTAAAAGCAGTTAAATAATGTGGTAACAGGGAGAACTGTGTGTTAATATGTTTAATCTGAACTTTGAGTAGTTTCTTTCCTGTTCCATGATGTTCTGCAGTGGTCTCTTTGCTTTTTTCTTCAATTTGGAATTTTGTCTTTTTTAGGATCCAAGTGGCGAGACACCTTCCTCCTTATACCGAGTTGCTGCTGTCCTTTTGCAACATAATCTCATAGATTTGGAAGATCTTTATGTTCATGTAAGTGACAGAGCTACTCTGTCAAATGCCAAAACTGAGAAAATATTTTACCCTATTCCTAAAGCTTTAGATTCAGGACATACTGTGTAACACCTGTATATGTACATGTATGATGTCTTTTAAAAAATTTCCGGCACTTTCTGATGTTGCATATTCAAGTAAACACACATTGAAATATAAACACACTAAAATATGAATGCTGTAACGCTTTCTTTAAATTATTTGTGTAACATCCTCCAGATTGTTTACCTCCTGCCTGAGTAGGAGGTAAAAGCCTGAGCATGCATTAAATGCCCGAGTTACCTTTCTTAAGAAATCTACCCTTTAAGTGTTTTGCTTTACAAGACCAATCTTTGAAAAAATTGGTAAGACAATCAGCTCCTAATATTATTTGTTTAGCTTAATGGTAGGATTTTTTTTTCTTAAAATCTTACATATTCTTGAATAGGCCTCTCATTCCATCTATAAAATTCTAAGCCCTTTGTTAGGTTGAAAGAGGAAAATGGAGTTACATGTACAGATTTAACTGGAGAGACTTTTCCTCTCCAGTCTGACAGTCTTATCAAACAACCAAAATACCAATTTGGCAGATGGTAAATAGAATGTTACAGTTATCAAAATAATTTTACCTGATACACCAATTTTTAATTTCAGAATATTCACAGATATTTTAAGGCTTTTAACTCTTCCACTGAAATAAGGAAATGAGCTCTAGTTACAGCTATGGAAGCTTTGGAATGTAGTCCTGCCATTAATCTGTGTGGCAGTTAGTAGCATTAGTCACAGCCTGACTTGTCAATAACTGTCTGTGGCTTCATAGGAGTATTTTAGCTAAAAATGTATCAGGGTGGAGCAAGAGTAGGAGTACATCTCGGATAATCATTGTGGAGGGAGGAATGCAAGATAATAATGCTAGTTTATTAAGGAATGTTTGTAAGCTTACAAAACAAGTGCTCAGACTTGGAATTACAGTGGCCTGTGCAATCTCAACTCAGACTTGTACAGGTATGGGCGTGTTTTCTGACAGTCTCACAGCTGGAATGGTTCTCTGCATTCATTTATACTATTCACCTTCATCATGTTGATTCCCAGTCTCATTTTTAGTCTATTTTTATTCCAGAATCTCTCTGCCAGTCCGTCTGTCTTTGCATGTTTGGGAGGGCTTTTTTTCTTCTTTTCGGTTTAGGCATCGTTTAACTTGCTGTGGGAGCTTCAAGATAATAATTAGCGTGTAGGTGTTGAGTCTTAAGTGGTATGTATTGTGCAGCTCATATACAATAGCAGCTGTCAGGATTATCACTCATATGAAGAATGTTCCTCTCCCCTCTACCCCCTGTTCCCCTTCCAAGCCTGTAAGAAATGTTTTCCATTTGTGTATTTATACATACAGCCGCATATAATATGTATTGCATTCTGAAGATACTATTTACCTCTGGAAATTCTGCAGTAGGTGTTTCTTGGTGAATCTTAGTAGCTTACTTGTGTTTTCAGATGGGAGAAGCTTAGCTCTTTAATGATTGTAAGGAAGTAGAACAGTATTATTTCTCATGAGTCCTTGATTTTAAAATAGTCTGTTAATTGTATACTTCCTTGTTGGGATGATGGTAGTAAGGAAAAGAATCTTCCAGGGAGTAAGTTTATCTGATTAGTGAGAAGGAAGGACAAACTTCTGCTTCAAGCTCAAATGATGTAAAGTAGTAGTAAGTCACTTTAATTTTAATTTTCAGATATAATGTTTGTTCTGTATTTTTTCTTTTAGCTTCTTCCAGGGGATAATGCCATTATTGAGGAACACAAGCGAGAGATAGTGGAAGCTAAGCAAATTGTCAGAAAACTTACAATGGTCGTCTTATCCTCTGAAAAGACTGAGGAAAAGGAGAAGGAAAAAGAAAAAGAGGAGGAGAAAACTGAAAAGGTGTGTGCATGTGAATAGTTTCCAAGAAAATTAAACATATAATTGTTGTGAAAACATTCTTATATTTGTTTGAAACACAGGCAGGTACATATTTCTTGGAAGGCTTGTGTCTGTCCTCTGATTGTACTTCTGTGATATTGAATGTGCAAAAACGCATGGTTTGGGGGTTGTTCCAGATTTCTCTACGTTTAATGTTTTTGGTTCAATGGCTAATTACTTTCTTTCCTCCCTTCTTGTTGTATCAGCTCCAGTAAGCGTGTCCCAGCATTCATATACTTCAGAATCTTTTAAGTTTTCTAGGACCTGTGACAGTAGAATCGTAGTTGATTTCTTAAAATTAAGGACATTAGTAAGAGTTCATTCCTTATTTCTCTCAAACAAAAATTAGAACATAAAAGAATTGCCAGACTTACAAATGCTGGTATAATTATCCTGCATTGTAGAAAAAGGTTTTAATTGAACATTTTTAATTGTAACTGCCCACTGTGCTTTCCATTAGATCTGTATCTTTGTATATATACTCTCTATTTAAGGTGTTACTATGTCATGTATTGTTCATGTTGCCCTTGTTCTAATTTGTTTCAATGTGTCCAAGCCTTACTTTAAAAACAAAATTATTTAAACTCTTAGCAGTCTTTCTGTTGTGGCCTTCATTTGAGTATCTAAGTAATACTCCGACATCTTATTTAAAACACAGAAAAGTAAGATGAAAGCTTGATATTTGCATTTTATAAGTAGAGCACTGGAGAGAGGGTAGGGGTCCATCAGTCTTGACAGCTTCTGTTGTTAATTTTCTGTATCCTCCTGGATTCATTATATCAATCTGTTGTTGTGTGCTTATTCCTATTGCACCCTACCTTGATTCTGTGCATCTCTGACCTTCCTTCTCCTCCTCCTATTTTTCTTGCCTAGCTTGAAAAATCTAATTTAATTTTCTTTCCTCAGACAGCTGATACAGTCACTGCTCAGTGGCTCTCAACTGCAGCCATACCTGCTGCTTAAACTAATTCCTATCACCAGCTTTAAATTTCTGACCTACCTCCCCTGATGATTTCAGTATCCCTTTTGATTATACCACATGGCTTTGGTCCACCTTCTCAGCAATCGGATGAGACTGCCTGGTATTGTCTGACGTGTGCAGGTCACCACACTCCGATGGAAGGCTAAGCTCTTGATGGGACATGGGGAGTGTATATATTGCAAGTAATGTCAGAACAATTAAGACAGTTTTAATAGCTAAGCTCTGGAAGAAAGAGTTGGGGAATTTTAAGCTCCATCAGAAACTGCAATGTTTTTCTGAAGGAATATAATGACAAATAACAAAGTCTGAGCCTGTGTGATGGGAAAATGGAGACCTGTACTTAACAAAAACAATTTCTGTGGCTCTTCGCACACTGTTATGCAATGCATGCTGTGTCTTGAAAAGCTGGTTTCTGTATTAGTATTTTTCTGTGTGATTAGCCGTGCAATTCATAGCAATTAGTAGAGTAACTATGTGTGAAGCTGTTGACAGCCTAAATTTGAGTACTTTGTATCCAGTATGGAGTTTTAATGTACAATTTTGGATGCAGTACCGATAAATGTCTGGATAAGGAAAGCAGTGTTTAACAATTACTGGCTTAGCTTTTCTTCTAAATCCACAAAGTGCTCATTTTGTGTGGTTAAAATGTATTATTGTCTCATGACTCTAATACAAATAATTTAGTATTGGCAAATGTGTTATTCACTTTCACCTTCTAAGATGCATTTAACATAACCAAATAATAGGGAAATACTTGAGAGGTCACAGACCTCAGCAGCGTGACTAGGTTTGTCAGTGGTTCCAGACTGATGCTTCTCTGTGCCACATGTGCCTTTGCTTTTGGAGAGCATGTTTCGGAGGAGATTGCTTACCTGAAGAGAGACCCAGGCAAGCAGCAGGCATGTGTATGCACAGTGGCTGCTTTGGAAATGGGATAGGATGCTGACACGTAAAGCTTAGAAAGGCTGTGTGAGTGAAAACACGGATTCTAATGTAGTTAGTAATCACCCAAAAAGCCCCGATCACCCAAAATTTGGTGTCTAGTGTCAAACTTTTAACTGGTATGTTCGTGCCAGTTAAATAACTGTTTTATGATTTTTTTGTAGTAACGTGACTTTTAGTTTAAATAGTCTATTGTATTGAACATGGATTTCAACCTTCCTGCATATACTGCACAAGTGAAGTTTTTTTAAACAATTCAGTGAAGGATCAGCATACCCTTTGGTAACATAGTATATATTGACTTAAAAGACAGTCTTTGGCATCAAAGGAACTTGGAAGTAGTTACATGGTGTAACATTAGTGTGTGCATTTCTAATGGCACATGTATGTTTTTAATCTTTCAGAGGATTCTTAAATGCTTGCATGGTTTTCAAAATGTTATGTAAAGAAATGAGCTGCAATAGATTGTGACATTTTGAGAAGTACACAATCAGACATATGTCAGACAATTTTATAAACTTGTGTTTTGAACTGTATTTTTAACTTCTTTGATCCAGCTGTTGGATGCTATGTGGACTGGTTCATTATTGCTGTTGAAGCATGTTTATTGTTTAAATATCTAGCTAAATTTTATTTTATGCATTTTTTTACTACATAGTTGAAGTAGTAGGTTTTTTCTCTAGTTGTAGATTACAGCTGCATACTGCTTAAGGAGCAATATTAAGAAGACTTTATGAATGTGATTTTTTGTTGTTTGGTGTCTTGCAGCCTCCTGATAATCAAAAGCTTGGTTTATTGGAAGCTTTATTAAAAATTGGTGATTGGCATCATGCACAAAGTATTATGGATCAGATGCCTCCCTTTTATGCTACTTCACACAAGCCTATTGCAATTGCCCTCTGCCAGCTTGTACATGTGACAATTGAACCTCTGTACCGCAGGTAAGGTGAAAAGTAGGATTCTGTTGCTACATATTTATTTATAAGCATTAGTTCACTAATAAGCCTGACTGTATTGATATATTTCTAAAATTTTCACTTCTGTTTCATGTGAAATGCTGCAAATCTTATTTTTCAGAGTTGGTGTACCTAAAGGAGCTAAGGGGTCACCGATTGCTGCTTTGCCAAACAAGAGAGCACCAAAACAAGCAGACAGCTTCGAGGACTTGAGAAAGGAAGTGTTCAACATGCTTTGTTACCTTGGTCCTCATCTCTCCCATGATCCCATTTTATTTGCAAAAGTGGTGCGCCTTGGAAAAGCATTTATGAAAGAGGTTGGTATGACGGAACAGCTTGTCAAAACTTGAAAAGTACCAGTTGCTCTGATGAGTAAGACTTAAGTATTTTTTGTCATTGTGTACATATTCAGATACTGAAACATAAATTTATTTGACCAAGGACAAATTTGGAGCATCTCAATTTTATGAACAAATTATGACACTTCAGGTTTATAACCAGGAATATTTAGTGATAACTAACTTCTCATTTTGGTCTTAATCTTTTAAAACATTATCTGTGTATGGATATTTTTAAAAAGACTGGACGTGCATGGAAGCTTTTACATTGTTAGAGTGACAGTGTAGACAATGAGGAACAATAACCTGATACACTTCCAGTACTTAAAACAGTACTTTCTCTTCCACCTGTTAGGTTACTTGGGAAGTAGGGGATGTCACATCTGTTTAATTAGCGGGGCGTCCCCCTGTTCTGCCAGTTAAAATGCTGCTATTCTTGAACTTGTGTCAGTGGCAGATCTCCAGATACCACTAAGGATGAGTTCAGTGGGGAGATCTAAAACACCCTATAAAGCCTCTAGTTGTTAACTTCAATAAAATGGCATCTTGAGATTTGCTCTTGTTTTTTGGCCATGTCTTTACCACATATATGTTAAAATATTGGTCTGTTTTACAAGGCTGCAAGTTGAATTTATATTCTGAACTCCCTTGGAATGTACTTTGTAGCTAAGTACAGACTGAGGCTAGTGATTTCTTTTGCTGCTTTTCTGGCAATTTGCTATTTGACTACAACTTTCTGTTCTGTTTTCCAATCAACAAAGGAGAGTTTTAAAATTTTTTAAATAGCATCTCAGAGAAACTTTAGAATTCGTGGTTTTTGAAATATTTTTAAAAAAATATTAAAAACAAACAAACCCCCCAAACTTAAAAAATCACTATTTTTGTTGCTGACCTTTTTATTTTAACTTAGAGCTAAAAGTTGACAAGGTTGGTTGATGTAAATGGAGGGGAGATTTTTCAGGTTTATAACTTTTTTTTTCTTAAAATTATTTTTTATTTCAACTACAAGTAACAAATACTGGAATGTTCAGAATTTATGTACCACCTGGAGGGGAAGCTTTCATGTCTGGCTGTACTTGATGATACAGAGCTAAGAGCACAGATAATTCTGGGGATTGAAGATCTTTTTGTCTAATTTAACAGATTTTGGCAACGGAGTTTGCTCTCCTCAAGTTACAAGATTTAATAATAGCGTGACAGAAGCTACACTAAGTTTGGGTTCGAAGTAATCTTTGTAATAAAATCATGGTAACTTCAAGCATTTCTGTCTTCTCCTACTTCTCTATCTTTGTAGGAGATATAATTTCCCAGCATCTTCTCATTCAGTGATGAGATTTCCCAATGGTTAATACTCTTGCTTTATAGCACACTTATTTCTTGCTGGCCTGTGCGAAGACTGGTACGCTATGTTGCACTGACAACGCAGTTAATTTGGAAATTATAATTTTAAGGGAGTAATTCATTTTACTGCTGTCAGCAGGCTGTTAGGACTACTTTGTAATTAAGTTCAATTACTGAAGGTTTGTGAGATACATCCAGTAGAATGGAGACTACTTGGTTATAGGAATCTCCTGCAGTTTTACTGTAAATATAAATATGAAATATGTGGCTTAATAAATAATATATAGTTTAATGTGTTTCTGACAAGAATGAGCAACATTTTAGCTATTTGCTCTAGGTTGGAACTGTGAAGAAATTCATCAGTGACAAAGTGGTTAAGGTAACCTATAGGGAAAGTTGTTTTTAATGCACTGTTGCCATCAGCATGTTCTAGTTATGAAACTACATTTAACACACAGTAGAAATACTTATAACTGGAGGTGATTTGACTGTAAGTTAACCCGTACTGTAGTTTAAAAGTTAGACTACTAACATTGCACTGCAGCTTCCATGCTCAAGTGTACCTTTAAAATAATTGTGCACTTACTGGTGTGATAGCTTAATACGCTTTTCATGGTGAGTGGAACACAAAGAGAGAAAAAACGGTAATTTAATAATGAAGGCTGAAAGCTTAAGAGGATATTGGTGTGAGAGAAGGATGGGGAAAATAATCTATGGCTGGTGATAGTTGGGTTGGAAGTCCTGGGGTTTTTTTTTTTCAGGTGGAAGGTGAATGCTCAGAGTGTTTTTTGTCATCTCTCCAGTAAGAAAATGTAGTATTTCATATATAATAGTAAGTTTCCCTGATACTTTAGTTATTACTTCTATTTGGACAAAAGCATACAAAGCCCCTCTGTATGTAAGCAGTGCATTTCAGCTATGCATTTGGATTTCTGTTCAAAAATATTTTATTGCTGACAGATCTGCGTGGCCTTTCAGTTTTTGCTTCTGCTGAGGTAGCCTTGTTCTGAAACTGTATCTGTTATGTTAATTATACTACAATTAACATGGTTGTCTTTGTTACAGTTTCAGTCTGATGGAAGCAAGCAAGAAGATAAAGAGAAAATGGTGAGTGTATTTTGGATAAGGGTGTTTTTATGTGAGATTGTAATTGAGAACAAATGTTTAAAAACTGTACATTTCTCTGTAGAGTTTTATGCCTTAACAAATGTGTGTTGTAGACTTGTCTTGATTTTTTTTTTTTTTTTTTTTTTTTTTATTAAAATTATTTTT
>WKFP01015421.1:2806392-2834462 GCA_011057875.1 Pterocles orientalis
TTTTCTTTTTTTTTTTTTTTTTTTTCTTTTTTTTTTCCTATGGTTATTCTAACATAGCTCAGTGGGAAAGAGAAGTGTTTAAGAAAGGGCGACGATAGGGTACTGAAAACATGGAAATCATGGAAATTGGTACTGTGCCTTGGGAACATGTATAATGCCTTCAGATTTTAATCTGGAATTTTGAAAATGGAACTAGTGGCAGAGAATACATTAATACATCAAAAGCAATTGCCAAAAATCTCTTTTTTCCTGTTTTACTTTGTGCAAGTTCACCGCATATCCCTTTTTAAATGATTTATTGATTTGAAGATATGAGTGCAACTTGCTGAAAACTTCAGGAGCTTTGCTCAAATATCTTATGTAGGCAAATAAAATACTGACAGTGTATAAAAAAATGTATGATGTGCGATATTTAAGTCCTTTCTAGATTTTTATTTTTATTTAGTCTTAAGGCAAACTTGTATTTGATCAGTCTACTAAGGTGTACAATTCATGCATATCTGTATAGCATGCGTAGCATTGCTTTGGATGTACGTACTTGACAGTTACCTCGAGTTTTTTGTTCTTCTCTCAGGAGGTACTGTTCAGCTGTTTGTTGAGTATTACCGATCAAGTCTTACTTCCGTCTCTTTCTTTGATGGACTGCAATGCATGCATGTCTGAAGAATTATGGGGGATGTTCAAAACTTTTCCATACCAGTACCGGTGAGTAGAATAATTTGTTTCCATTCTTTGGAAGTGGTCCCTTGAATTGTCAGTGCTAAAACAGTTTTCTTTTATCATCTTTCAAGGTACCGTCTTTATGGACAATGGAAGAATGAAACATACAATAGTCACCCACTTCTAGTGAAAGTTAAAGCTCAAACCATAGACCGAGCCAAATATATCATGAAGTAAGTTGTCTAATTCCATAAATAATTGTCAAGCCTAATGTATTACATGTCACTAACTGAAGAAAAAAACTTGGCAAATATATTCCCTTTCTAGTGACTCAGTCATTTCACTGATAATTCTTGTTTGTGGAGTCTTTCATGTACTGTTATTAAAAACTGTCAGATACATAAGGATAGAAACAAATTTGTTACAAACAAGGATATTTCATCTGTGAAAAATCTCCCATTAAATTATTTGAAACCTTTTCAATGGGTATGCTGTTTGATAAATTGATTTGCTTATGTAAATGTCAGTGTAACGTATTTTCTCTAGGTATGGAGACTTTTTAATCTGAAGAGTCTCAAAAAATCTTGTCACAGTTTCTCTTTCTGTAGGTTTGAAAGTAGAGCAGTAAGTTGAATTGAATGATTCATTCTCATCTTCAAGTGGGCTCACAACAATTTCAGATTTACATAAAATTTAATGTCTGTCATCATGGTCAGGGATTTGGGTTCTCCATTTGTTGTTGCCAAAAGCAAATGCTATGGTTTTGTCATGTGGATAATTAGAACCTTTCTGCATAGGCAGGACAGAATAATTGTTAGTGGGTGAAACACTTCGGACTTGCAGCTGTGAAAGCTAGAAACAGTGATTTTGATTCTCTTCAGACTTGCTGCATAGCTACCATAGGCCATAAAACTTTACATCCCTTCTCTTGTACAGTGGATTTCAGCTGTGCAGATGAGCCACAGTGCTGTCAGTTGTTGAGATTAGTATGTGTACAATTTACTCCTGTGCATTGACTTCAGGGCTCACGTTAAGCTTGTGTCTTCAGTAGGGAGTGGTGTGGAAGTGTAACGCAATGAAATTAATATTGTTTTTCAATGAACAGAGTGCAGCAAATGCAAGATGACTGTTCTGTGGCTAAATTAAATTTTCAGGAAGATTAATAGCATCAAGTGCTGTTTTTATATGTGGTATAGGTCCAATGGACAACTTAAGAATGCAAAGTGCTCAAAGTTGAAACTACAGTACAGTCCGTAGTAATATACAACTATTTGTTTGTACTCTGTGTGTTATAGGATTATAGATTTCAGATTCCCAGAGGAGTAATATTTTTGTGCTTAGATTTCTTAAAAACGCATCTGCTAGTGAGAATTTAGTCTCTGCAAGTAATAAAGGTGTTTCTTCACTGGAACTATCCTGTTGTTTTAGTATTCTCTTAGCTTGTCTGTTGCAATGAAATATGTCCTCTTTTGCAGGCGTTTAACTAAGGAAAATGTGAAACCCTCTGGAAGACAAATCGGGAAGCTCAGCCACAGCAATCCTACAATTTTATTTGATTACGTATGTAGTTACATGTATTTGAATACTATTTCATCCTGACAATAGATACTAAAGTATAGGAAGGGACCTGCTATCTTGGTGAGAGGCCAGTTCTAATTTCAGTAGTTTTTACTTTTGGTCCAAACTTAAAAATACGGTAATTTGCTAGTAGTGCACAGGTCTGAGATATTAAATATGACAATAGCTCTTGAATAACCACAACTGCACAGAAAATTACATCACTTATTTAAAGGACTAAAGTATTTAATTTGAGATAGCTGAGGTGGATCTCAGAGGTGCTGATCAGGTTATGTGGAATGCAAATTGAAGTTAGGTTGCTATGGGATGTTGTATACGTGTGTGGTGAAGATACATCAGGGTCATTTAGAAGAAATGAAAAGTTTTGAAGTACACCTACAAAGTTGGGGAGGATTTTTAATATCACTTGGTGCTACAGAATGCTTGAGAGGTGTAAAAGTATGTTGATGGACCTTATTTACAAATGTGACTTGTGATCATTGATCTACCAGTTTTTAGGTTTTACTTAAAGAAATTAATACTGCCATACACACATGTGCACACATCACGTACCAAAGAGAACATTCTAAAATTTAATAAATACAGTTTCCTTGTATTCTTTCATGACCTACGTTAGTTTTTTTTAAATAGTCTTTTATTAGTATAAGTAGCAACAAGAAACTTACTGCTAAGGTTTAGGATTTTAAGAAATCTTAGAGTGAAATCTTTTCATAATTGTATTTTTTGATATTGGAAAAGAAAAATAATTACGCAGAATTGTTCTTACATGTTAGAGACATGTTTCACTGCTATCTCTAAGGTACTGTATAAATTAATGAGATTACCTATTACTTTGAAAGTGGTTTAGGACCTTCTGAAGAATTAATTTCAGTGCATGTTTTGTGTAGGTTTTGAAGAGAAGCATTGTTAAATGGTTTTGATTTATTATTTGAAAGATAAGGAATGCTATTCCTGTTCAGCTGAATGTCTTTTGTAACTTTCAGATTTTGTCACAAATACAAAAATACGATAACTTAATAACTCCGGTTGTTGATTCACTGAAATACCTCACTTCGCTGAACTACGATGTCTTGGCATGTATCCTTTGATGTAAATCAATGTCTAGTTACTGATAAAGTTGCAGTTGTAGCCAGTTTGTGTCTGTTGTCTGTGAGTAAATATCTTCTATTGTTTTCTATTCTTGCTGGTTTTTGCTGAAAATCTTAGTGAAGTTTGCAAATACTTTTGCACTCTTAGTGGGTTTCAGATCCCTCTCCCTTCACACTATGAAAATTATACTTCAAGAGTTTTTCACTACTTCAGTTCTGTTCTTGAAGGCGTAGTGTTCCTGTAAATAGTGAGTTAAATACTGCTTTTTAAGCTACAATTTCTTTCATGATTTTATGTTTTTATACCATAACTATGTTAGTGGATCCCCTCTGTCATGCTTACTATACTTGCGTATCATGCTCATATATTACAAATTGTGGAGCTGGAAAAACAAGTGTGTCTAATTTTTGTTTTTACAAATTGAGGAAAAATATTCTCTTTAACTCCACGAAAGACTGTATCATTGAAGCTCTGGCAAACCCTGAGAAGGAGAGAATGAAGCATGATGACACTACAATCTCAAGCTGGCTGCAGAGTTAGTATTCTTGTTTTGTTTGTTATGTTAACATTAAAAATACTTCATCTTCCCTGTGATCTAGCATACTATTGGTCATGATGATCAATACTTCACTTGGATCTACCAGCTAATTTTTTAAACAAAACAGAGAGCTGGTAAGTTTAATCAATAGGAAAATATTTTTTTCTTTGTATTACAAAAATACATGTATTGTTAACGTTCTACGTGTACTTGGTTAATGCTTATTTGATGATTAGTATCTCATGAAGTGCAGTCACCGCTGTTTCTCCTTGCTTTAGGTCTGGCTAGCTTTTGTGGTGCAGTTTTCCGAAAATACCCAATTGAACTTGCTGGTCTACTTCAATATGTCGCCAACCAACTGAAAGCTGGGAAAAGGCAAGTATTGCACAACTGATCTTTACAAACTCAATGTTTTTAATGTATTATTTGGGTGTTTGCTGATACATGGGTGCTCAATGTAGTATTTGCTCTAGCGCTGTTAAAACCCTGTTCATAATACCAGCAAGGTTAAGAAATTTAAATAGCAGAAGGAGTAACATCCTCTTTAGTACATTATTTTTCCTCTAATTGTATAACTGTGATGGATTCTTTTGAAGTACTGATTTTTCATCTGTAACTTATTTTAATACAGTTTTCTTAACAACTAATCAGACAGGGAAAAACCCCTGCTGGTCTGTAATATTGGCATATAAATTATTGTACATTATTTAAAAAATAAGTATCCATGAAATAAAACGGTGTAACTTGGGGGTTTTTTTCCTCATAATATCTTCTCTGCAGGGATGGCTGTTAACATTTTAATATTGTTTTAAATACTTTGTCCAATTTATTTAATGGCAGTTGAATTGCTTCTTGATATGTCAATGTTAATCAACTCAAAAAAAAATTTAAGCTAGGTTTGCAACTTGAATCTTTTCCCTTTGTCCTTCCATCATCATCACTTAGTATTATTGTTTCATTTATTTATTTATTTGTGTTATTTTTATCACATAGGTGAGTATCAGCTTTTTCTATTATGAATCTCCATATGCTTACTGAAAGACAGATTGCCAGTGGAGATAATGCAACATGTTATTTTAGAGTATTTATCTTGAGAAATCTAGGGGTCTTTTCCCTTCCCTGCAATGTAGACACTTGGTCTCATATGCTCCCCCGTCCCCAATTTGTTTTCTATTCTGATGATGGTACAATCACATTGAGCTACAGAGGAAGGGTAAGTAGTGTTTCTTGTCTTTCCCCAAATTTAAGTATGAAGTCTTCAAGTATTTTGGGAAAAAAAGAATATATTTTTGATATTCAGTTTAGTATTTGGGATTGTAGAAATAAAATGGATTTAGCACTACGACCAGTTCCCGCATGTACTTGAATTGGAGCACATGCTGGTGTTGTATAGTTCTTAGACAGAAAACATACTTATGGTTGGAAAAGAAAACAAAAACATAAACAATGTAAGTTATTTAAATATAAAACTTTGTTTTGGACGCCATGGGTCAACACTTCTTATAAGTAAGTCACACAAGTTTCCAAAGTTATTGGAAAATTTCCTGTTCAATCAGTTACTGCTGTTTTGAATGATCATGGTACAATTCACTATTTCTATTGAGGAAAAGTTATTGCCCTTATAGAATTCAGAGCAGAAAGTAAAGCCTGGTCTCTGGATGGGTGATTATTGAAGTGTTTTGTATATTCAGTGTTTCACTTAAAAAATGCTTTCTGTGTTCCCAAATAACGTCTCCAACTAATTTTGCCATTAAATTTCTAAGGGAGTACACTATTCTAGAAATTTTTAGTAACATTTAGATTTTTACTTTTTCATAAAATAACTGTATAGATGCAGTACGAAGCATGTAAAACAACAAAACGGAGCAATAAACTTTGATTAATTTGTTGATACTGGAAAGTTAATAGCACCACACTCACTATTGTTTTCAAAAATGATGGAATTGTTCTCAAGGGGTTCTCAAACCCAGCTGTTGAATGTCTGCATTGCTTTTGAGTACTTTTTACTTGCAATAAAGAAATCCTTGTGCGCTTAGCATACTAGTTTTCAAAAAAATACTACTATTCAAAAAATAGAGATGTTGTTTGTTTTAACATGCATCATAGCGTTGCTTTGTACTGTGTATTGAATGTTGTAGTTTCCATTTCTTAAACAAATATTCTTGTTTTTACTCCACTTTTCTGTTTTCTGTGCAGCTTTGATTTGCTTATTTTAAAAGAGGTAGTACAGAAAATGGCAGGGATAGAAATTACAGAAGAAATGACAATGGAACAATTGGAAGCCATGACTGGTGGAGAACAACTGAAAGCTGAGGTGTGTTCATGTTAAATTTAATTAATAATAGCTATTGCTTATTAATGGTGGTTCTACAGACTGATTCATGAATTCTGGCAGCATAGCTGAGAAAGGTGTTACTGCTTTCATCAGAGTGCTTCCCACTCCATTGAGCTTACAAGCCTTGCAGACAGGCAGCCAAGACAGCGTATACACAGGCCTTAATTGATGTACTTCACAGCATCTCATATTAACGAAAGCAGCCTTTGTTATCCAGTGTTATATGACAGACCTGTGAATCACAGCAGGTTGCGCAGTCCTGCTGTTTTATCCCTGCTCTGGGAGTAACATCTTAAACCATGTTAACAGTTAGAACTGTTGGAGACTTGATATCAAAGACCTAGTTCAGTCTGACCTAGACTCAGCTCTAAGGAGGTGAATAGCTGTAATTAGAGCAAGAATCTGAAATTCATGTATTGAGCAGAGAAGAGACTTTGAGCAGATCACAGCAGACCTAGGTCTAAAATGCAGTGTTGTGATGCCAGAGCTGAAATGTCACTATTTGTTTACTGTGTACAAGACTGATGGCATGCAAGACTAGTTAGTTTCTGATTCTTAGGTACATCAGTTGCAGTACAGGATCCAGAGAGAGTTTTACTGAGGGACAGGAAGCTGTATTGATGTTAATTCATCCGCATTTCTGCAGTCAGAAGCACACATGGTTTCCATTTTGGATGCATTCTTTCCAAACTTGGGCGACTTTTTCTGTACTGTGCAGGGTGGATACTTTGGCCAAATCAGGAATACAAAAAAATCTTCTCAGAGATTGAAAGATGCGTTATTGGACCATGATCTTGCCCTTCCACTGTGCCTGCTTATGGCTCAACAGAGAAATGGAGTGATCTTTCAGGAGGGAGGAGAAAAACATCTGAAGCTGGTGGGAAAACTGTATGATCAGGCAAGTAAAACCACTTGTGTTTATAAGAACTCCTCCTTTCCTTTGGTAACTTCTAGTATATTACAATATGTAAGAATTCGGCACATAAATAAGAATATATAAGAATTCTGCCCACTAAATGCAAATATGTCATAATTTTCAAGATTAGTTGCAGTGATCTCATTGTTAAAACCTATGGGTGTATTAAATATATATTACACTGACAAGTGACTTCTGAGTGAAAGATTAAAACAACCTTTGTTATAAGAAGTTAAGTTTGTATTTCTTAAGTTGGCTATTATGTTTTTCTGATCTTACTTTGTCAGAAGAACTTTCTTTTTTATTAAAAAGCAGCCTGAATTCTTCGGCTGCCTTAGGCAGTTGGAACTAGGTTAATTTCGTTCTGGTGGAACAGAATGCTCTTGCAGTTCTGCTGGCTTTTGTAGGGCTCTTTTTTTTTCCCTGTTTTTGTTTTTTGTTTGGTGCAGATAGAGTTAAGTCAGCATTGAGTGACAGAAGTGTGTGGCATGGTAGATTTAGCATCTCTTCACGAAGAGAAAATTCTTGCTGTACTATGTCGTTAACTCTTTTTTTAAAAAGGAAAAAAAAAAGCTTTTAAGCTCTCCTAACTTAACTTTGGAATAGAGTAATACTGTTTGCTAACTTTTTGTATCTTTCACATGTAGTGCCATGACACCCTGGTACAATTTGGTGGGTTTTTAGCATCCAATCTAAGCACAGAGGATTACATTAAGCGAGTGCCTTCTATTGACGTTCTCTGTAATGAATTTCACACACCTCATGATGCTGCATTTTTCCTCTCAAGACCCATGTATGCACACCATATTTCAGTAAGTAGAACTCTTCTGTTTGCCTGCTGTTAGTGCTGCTGTATTACATGTTATCAAAATACGTGTTAGGTTCCTGGTGAACTTCAAGTTTGCTAAATAAAACTTGCAGAAGCCTTGTAAGTTGAGGTAGAAAGAGAAGCTGTGGGCTGGAACAGGTTATCCTTTGTCTGCATAGAAAATATGGCCCGCATACAAGGTTTCACACAACTGACAGAAGTTGTAGCTAATGAAGTAATCTCTTGTGATAATTTGGGTGATCAGTAGGAGTTCTCTCCCTCCCTGTTCCCCCAAATGTGAAAATTCTTCTGCAGATATTTTTGATGGATTTTTGCTGTGGAGGAAAATGTTGCAGCTGCCAAAAGATGTGGGATCTCAGGAAATGTCAGAAATAAATTTGTCCCTGCATCTAAAGTGTTAAATATCAAATGTAGTACAATGTGTTACTACAACAGGTAGCAGCATCAATGAAGAACGATAAATCTGTCCAATATGGATGAATACTGAATGTTCTGTAAGATGTTTTCCAGTGCTTTATATACATAAACAAGATTTCACGTGTGTAATGTTTGTTATAGAAAGGTTTTTGAGAAAAGTTAAACTGTATTGTAAAAGTTAAATTGTTTATGTACAAAGATCACAAATTTTCCTTTTTTTTTAATCCACAGTCAAAGTATGATGAACTAAAAAAAGCTGAGAAGGGAAATAAACAGCAGCACAAAGTTCACAAGTATATTACATCGTGTGAGCTGGTGATGGCTCCTGTTCATGAAGCTGTGATTTCTCTGCACCTTCCCAAGGTTTGGGATGACATCAGTCCTCAGTTTTATGCTACATTCTGGTCTTTGACAATGTATGACCTTGCCGTCCCACATAGTAGCTATGACAGAGAAGTCAATAAACTGAAAGTCCAGATGAAAGCCATAGATGACAATCAGGAAATGGTATGTTTATATAATTTTATGATCCATTTTAAAGTTTCTAACCTTGAATGACTTTTTTTTGGTGAAATCTTATATTAAGGTCATTTAGATCTGGGAGGCTTCATGTCACCCAATTAATTCGTTATGTCGCATTTGTGTAATTTTGATTGGCTTCTTTATAATTCCTGCGTTAAAAGTAGCAGTGGAGTCACTAAGTGAAAATTACTGGAAAATCTATTTCAGAAAGCAGTCTTTGACACCTGTATCTGTGGTTTAGCTTTTCACTTTTGTCTTAATTTTAGTCTGCCAGTGTTCATGAAATCAATTGATTACTAGAGCAGAATGTTATTTAGTGAAATAGAAAGCTTTTCAAATATTCTTTAACATTATCAGGAATTTAATTGTTCTATCTATAGCAGGCATTAGTGTATATTATAATACTAAGTGAGATGCATTGACCCTTTACAGCCTCCAAATAAAAAGAAAAAAGAAAAAGAACGTTGCACAGCTCTTCAGGACAAGCTCCTTGAAGAGGAGAAGAAACAGTTAGAGCATGTGCAGAGGGTCCTACAGAGACTGAAACTAGAGAAGGATAACTGGCTTCTGGCAAGTAAGTGTGTGTAGGGGAAATACTCTGGATGTTTTTGTACTCATTGCTGTCCCCAGAACTAATAGTTCAGCTCACACTAATACTCTTGATTTTAAAATATGATCTCTCTAATATATTGAGGTCTGTTAGCGATTACATTACAATTAATGTAATGTAATTACAATGTAATGTGTCTTTGCTGCAAAAGCCAAGTAGTTGTTTTTCAGGGAGATGTTTTGTTTGTTCTTTGCAATGTCAAGATTTTTTAAATATTGCACTTATTTAGCAAATGAAGAAGAGATTGACAAATTCAGTGGAAAGTTGTAACTGCAAGATGGTTTGCAGTTATTTACTGCAGTTAGACTGCTGCTAAGTTAGGATAGTTGCTACATTGCAAGAAATAGGCATGTAAACTCTCAGTGAGCGGTTTGAGTTAACTTACTTTGAATCCTGTGATTAGGAGCAATATGCCAGCATTTAGGTGGTGACATAAACCCTGTTCCGATGACAAGATAAGTATCATGCCAGCCTGACAGCACTACTAAATGAAACAGCATGCAAACATTTCATAAGGCAGATATGCAGGAGGCAGAACAAACTTTTTCTCTGACAAAGCCTCTGTAATGTTTTGTATGGATTGTAAACTCTAGTAGTATGGTTGATGTGAAATGTTTTTCCCTGGTCAGTTTTCTTCTCTGGAAGAGCTTTCAGTTTGTAAGTGGAAGTAGTTGTTCGTCTGTCCCAAGGAGCCTAGCATAATCCAGTGGAAAAGTTTTTTATTGTCTGACTCATGTAAGATGCACCCAACTGGTTTAATGAAGAAGTATTAACAGTTAAATCAAGAAAGGTTGTTCCCTATAAATATTTAACATACTGGTACAGACAGCTAATTATCTACATGAAATTCCTAGTTGAAAAATTGCTACCTGACTGAAGCTTGGTTTAGAGCTGAGTGATAAATTTGTCTGCTTAGCGCAGACAAAAGCATCCGAAAGTGTGTAGAAAATATTCTAGATATGATCAGTATGTACACATGTAATACAGGCAGTTGTGGGGTATGGGGAATAGCTTGTTGTCTCTGAAGTGCTCAGGCTTCAGCTGCAAGAAGCATTGCATTCGGAGACAAAAACTTTTTCAGCAAAAATAAATTGTCTGTAATTGTGCTAATGAGGAAATTGAACAGCACATCCCCTGTAGTTGTATTTTTTATTACCATTTTTTTAAATTATGATTTTTTTTTTAAATACACTTCTTGTGTAGATACTTTTGATAGAGTGGTTATATCATTAAGAGTAGGTTAATTTTTGGCAGAATAAGTAGACTGGTAGTTTTAACAATTGGAAACCAGCTATTCTGACTGGCTGCTTACTTGCTTTACTTTTACACTTTTGAAGTAAAACGTAAACACTTCATTTTTCTATGAGCTGTGATGATCTTGATTTCTGTTGTGTTTTGGATTTTCTTTTTTAAGTGTCAAAGGCTTGTTACAAACTTTGAGGGGTAGATACTAAAATTAAATAAAATCAGTGTAAAATTTTGTATATAAACAGCATGTTCTTCCATTTCTAAGGAAACTGAGCTGAAAGACAGCCCCATCTAGAAAAGAAAAAACAAGTGTTCTGGAGAAGTAGCAGTTGGTGTTCCTTTCCCTAATGTGCAGAATTTGAGCAGTTGGAGAAGTTTTACCAAATTTTGTTCTGAGCCTGTTTTTCCCCCCATTGTATAATAGAGGAATTTTCCCAATAAGAAATAGAGATTTGCTACAACTTACCTTCCCCCTCATCATCAAACTGTTAAGCTTATTTTGGCTTTTTCTGAGGAGTGCCAAATATACATCTCGAGTACAAGCAGCCTAATACACAAACTCAAGAATATGAATGTGCAATACTGAACTTATTGAGAAGAGAGTAGTTGAATGTTAACCCATTAACTTACTTTTTTTTCCTTTTTTCTCTCAACTTCTTTGTTTTTGAAGAGTCTACCAAAAATGAGACTATCACAAAATTTTTACAGTTATGTATATTTCCTCGTTGCATTTTTTCGGCAATCGATGCAGTTTATTGTGCTCACTTTGTGGAACTGGTGCATCAGCAGAAAACACCCAACTTCTCCACACTTCTCTGCTATGACAGAGTAAGTAGCTAAAACTGCATGTGTATGTACTTAGTTACTATTATGAGAATGCAAAACTAGTATTCCCCCTGCCTTTCAAAAGAGGTAAACAGAAGCATTACCTATGTTTAGTTCTAGAATCTGTGATAATCAAAGGTTTCCTTTTGTACTTCAGATTTTACAAACCAAGTAAAAACTTGGTAGAGCTTCAGGGGGATTATTTTCCAGAAATTTTGTTCTTGATTTGTCCTGATGACACTAGAGTTTCAGAGCAAAGTCAGTAGTAGTCATAGGAGTTGCATTAAGGTTTCGCAATCTTCCAGTGGTCTGCATTTCTATGGCCTCATCCAACTCTCCCATTTTAGCTGTGTGTCTTTCTGTAATGTCAACTTTCTTGTACTTGCCACCCACAAGCAGCAGCCTTAGGACCCTTCTCACCCTGGAAATAGTGCTGCAGACAGCAGACTAATTTGTATCGCTGCTGAGACGTGGGAAGGGACTCTCATGTTGGTGTGGGGAATACTTTGATAGCAGTAGCAGCTACCTGACTTTCTGGGTCAAGTGAGGCAGTTGGAGGCACTTGGTCAGGCTGTTCTCACTGTTCATACAGTTGTTCTTTTTCTCCTGTGGAGGAGAAAGGTAGAGAACATAGGTGGAAGAATCTTGCAGGATGCATTCAGCTCCAGCAGTGTCAGCTGACTGTACCGGTCCAGGGTATCAGAGCTGTTCTGGCACTCACTGCTATAAGTCACATTATTAAATTAGTGCATCATCTGTACAGTTACAATAGATTTGACTATGAGCTTTGATTAAAAGGATGTGAATGGGGCTGTCTTGTAAGAAATTATGGTGAAGATAGTTTTCATATCAACGTTAATTAAGAGTGTCTGGTTTCCTCTGAGGTGAGACATTGGAAGTAGGTATCTGCTTTTATTTCCTGAGTCCAAAAGAACATTCTTACTCACATACTCTGTCCACATTCTAGGTGGCAAAAGGAGCTACTGCTTGAGCCCTAGCTGATGAACCCATGCAGGCCAGGAAAAAAAATCCTTTTGTATCAGCTTGGCTAGATGTTTTTTTCTGCCTGCTCAAATAAAGTATTAATTTGAAAACAAAACAGTTATATGCCAAGGAATACACACTTTAACTGTGGAAAACTGTGTCAGAAGCAGCTGTGTGCAGTGCTTGGATTCCGGGCAGTGTGGAAGACCAGCAGTTGACTAATAAAGTCTTGAAAACAAACTGAGAATATTTTATAAGAGATCTTGTTTATATTTAGAAACCAACTTAGATGAGAGAAATTTGAAATTCTTCTTGGTTCTTGTTCCTTTTGTAATCAGTAAAGTTGCTGTAACTTTTTGTTACTTCTGTTCACAGGTTTTCTCTGATATTATATATACAGTTGCAAGTTGCACTGAAAATGAAGCTAGTAGATATGGCAGGTTTTTATGCTGTATGCTGGAGACTGTGACTAGATGGCACAGTGACAGAGTCATATATGAAAAGGTATGTGAAGTTGTTAAAAAATGTTTGCTCATGAGAATATGTAATGGCCACTTATGCAATTCGGCCCAATAAAAATGGATTTAGTGTAATTGTTCATTAGATTTAAAAGCACTGTGTGATTGAGTTTTTCTGATGGCATAACCTTAACATTGAGTTTCTGTAATTCATGTAATTTTGATAAAGTAATTTTGTGTAGTGTCAAAAATATAGTGGCTAAAAAAAAAAAATCTTACATTTCTGATTTTCTCTTAGCCTGTCTTTGAAGATAATTTAGGGAGCATATGGAAACTCTCATAAGTCTCCTTGCAAAAGCTAGTTAAATTGCAGATAATCTCTCAACTAAGATTTCAGCATAAATAAGCTTTTAGAAAAAAGTATGTGTTAAGTCTTGTAAAGTGTGATCGTGTCTTAGTCTTTGGCAGAATCATTGGAAGAAGTGCTTCAGTTATCATACTAACTTTTGCAGAAGTATTGTTTTCATGCTTCCCATAAAATATTTTTCTTTTTCTTTCATGCATATGTAGGAATGTGGCAACTATCCAGGCTTTCTAACTATATTACGGGCAACTGGATTTGATGGTGGAAATAAAGCTGATCAATTGGACTATGAGAATTTTAGACATGTTGTACACAAATGGCACTATAAATTAACTAAGGTAAATAAATATGCCGAAAAACTTAAGTTTTTGGAAGCTTCAATTAAAAGAAACAGCTTCATTAGATTTCATTTGTCTTTTAGGCTTCTGTGCACTGCCTTGAAACAGGTGAATATACACATATCAGAAACATCCTGATTGTGCTGACCAAAATCCTTCCGTGGTATCCAAAAGTGCTGAACCTGGGCCAAGCCTTGGAAAGAAGAGTACACAAGATATGTCAGGAAGAGAAAGAGAAGAGACCTGATCTATATGCATTGGCTATGGGGTAACAACACCTTACTTTAAGAAAGTGGTTAAAAGTGGATCATGAAAGGCGTCTAAAGACTTGGGAACTGTTACAGTCCTAACATTTGATTTTTACCCTATCACAGAAGATTTCACTATCCTGCATCTCAGGGCTGGCAATGTGAATGAAAACTTTCATTTTGTGCTGGATGATCACTAATTTCCTTTACAAGACTCTAGTAAAACACTTTAAAAGATTGCCACTCACAAGAGTATAGCGTAGTTTTAGAGGAGTAGTATAGCAGCAACTAGATAGGAGGGAGAGTAAAATGAAGAAAGCCAAGGGCTATTGATGCAAGACCACCTAGATTTTGGAAGCTGATATGATTATAAATGCTAAAGTAAAATGCTTGGTTATGTTTACGTCTTTCTGTGATGAATGCAGAATCTATGTATGCTTGAGGGGCAATTCAGGTTGCCCTGACAGTTTTAAGTTTTGTCAGTAGGCTGTTTCTTCTGTGTGTTTGGCAGGTGTGTGTGTGGTGGTAGAGAAGAGTGTGTGGAGGTAGAGCAGTTTCTGTGTCTAGTCTTTTTTGTTTGTTTGGTGTTTGTTATTTTTTCTTTTGAGCTCATTGATAAAGGGGAAAGAAACTGCATATCAGTTCGGAAAAGCTGTGAAATAAATAACAGATCAACTGTTAGATTAGATCCTCATGTAAAATTCAACCCATGTTTTGCTTTATGTATGTGCATATTTAACAATCTGTGCGAATTGCAGCTATTCTGGGCAGTTGAAAAGTAGGAAGCCTTTCATGATACCTGAAAATGAATTCCATCACAAAGACCCACCTGCCAGGAATGCTGTAGCTGCAACAGTACAAAATGGGCCAGGTGGTGCTGGGATGCCTACATCTCTCACAATAAATACAGTTAGACTGGAAGAAGGCACTACGGAGGAGACTGGTAAACATACCTATGTTTTTTTTTCTTTTTTATTTTTTTGTTAGTACAATTCTTCTGATATTACAGCCTACTCTCTCAAAATCTGGCTCATTAAACTGTAAAGAAAAAATCTAAACGTGACATGATATAGGGTCACCGTGTGTTCTTTCTTTTTAGTTGTTTTTGGGAGAGGGTGTTCTGTATTTAGTTACCTATTTTGACTGTTAGTTACACATGAGCTTACATGAGTATGCTTAGGTACTTGTTTTATTTTAACCAGCAGGATGTATATTAGCTTGTTGAAATAAAGCTGTTCTCTTTTTTTAAACAGATAAACTAAAGGAGAAGTCTCAGGGTGTGGTGAAGGTAATGAATAAAGCTGTCAATGCTGCACCAAAGGTGACAACAAGCAATGGAAACAGTGCTTCTAATAGGTGAGAAAAAGTACTCTTTCACTTTCTTTGTTTCCTTCCTTCCTTGAAACCAACCTGCCTTTTCTTTCTACTTTCAGGTTCCATATAAATTGTGTCAATTTCTTCAAAGTTTAATAAATGAGATTATTTCTTCCAAAAAATAAAACTGTACTGATCTGACACTTGCTAAATACATTCTATTTTAGCTAAATAAAGATAAAGCTAATGAGAACATTTGCTTGTTGCTGTTCTGATAGAGACAGCAAATCTGAAATCTGGCAGCAACTGCTTCAGGAGGTTCTGTCAAACCATCAGAAGTAAAACTCTCTTGTGATAAAACTAGAGCTTGTTTTGCATGTACGCTAATTGGCCTTTTTGTATTTGATGCAGCAAAATTATTAAAGAGAAAGATGATAAAGAAAAAAGTGGGAAGGAAAAAGATAAAGAAAAGAAAGACAAGACTCCAGCTGCCGCTCCAGAGATGAAGGCACTTGCAAAGGATGGGAAAGATAAACCGAAGGAAGAACGGGCAAACAAAGATGATAAAGCAAGAGAAATCAAGGAGAAAACGCCAAAATCTGAGAAAGAGAAGGAAAAAGTCAAGAAAGAAGAAAAAGCTTCGAAAGAAGAAAAATCCAAGACAATTGTTACCATCGTTGAGTCAAAGTCAACTGCAGAAAAGGAGAGAGAAAAGGAGCCATCCAGAGAAAGAGATGTAGCAAAGGAAATGAAATCCAAGGAAAATGCTAAAGGAGGAGAAAAGATGCCAGTAGCTGGGTCCTTGAAGTCACCTGTTCCCCGATCAGAAACATCAGAATCTGAAAGGGGTAAGCTTGCATGTTTAATTTCTGTTCTTGTCTAGAAAAATCCACTGTGTCACTGGAAAATCACTGATGTCAAAAACGATAGAGATGGTGAGAAAGAACTGCTGCATAATAGCTGGCGTTTTGGCATTGGCTTTTAAATACAGTTACTGCCTGAAATGGGCATTTAGGATATCTCCAAAAGGTCAGCTGTGAATGTGTGAACTTCATGTCTTCAGTGAGTGCTTATTTTCTTAAAGCCTATCATTTTTTTAGTATAAGTCTAAAGGGTCTTTTATTAAAATGTATTTGTGTAACTGTGGCCTTGCAATTTTTGCAAAAATTTAACACAGAAACCTCAAGAGTGTACTCAAGAGTTTAATTTTAAAAAATTTTAGAAAACGGGGGATGTGGAGGATGTAGGCCTTTGGGTCCTTAAGAAGGACACAGTAAGCTTTATCAGTTCCTTCTTATATTGAGGATTAACAAATCCTTAATGTTGGTATTATAAGTTCTTATAATCTGAGGCTGATATTGAGTTTTATGCTTGCACTTCTTAAGGCAAACAAATTAAGGAGGTTTGTGATGCTTTTCACTGGGTTCACCTTTTCAGGGTCTTCATAGCAATTCTGAAATTCAGATGGAAACTTAAATGGAAGTTTGCAATGAGCATACTTTGCTGCAGTTTGTTCACATGCTTTTCCTGCAAACTTTCATAAAGAGAGTCAAGGCATGATGGTAATTCTAGATAGCTTAAGAAAAACAAAATTCATGTAGTGGTAGAACTTGGAATTCTAGGTTAAATGATTTTGGCACTGCAGAAAGCCATATTATTAGATTATCCTCTTTTAAATGTGTTCTAATAATGCTATTGCTCTTTTCTTTCCTCAGAACAAAAACGCCGCAAACTTGATACACATTCTTCTCCATCACATTCCTCAACAGTAAAGGTTAGTATAGCCTGAGGAAGGCAGCACCCATGTTAGGCTCACAAGTTTGGGATGCCGGTATTCGACTTCCTTCAAGTTTTGTGCCAAGTATACACTGGAACCACTGGAGGTTTTATGTTGCATTAGAAAATGCATTCCTTTTCTTTATTGGCGGACTGTCTTTTTTTCTATAAAAATATTTTTAATTAACCAAAATAATGCTTCAAGGACCTAGCACAAATTTTGTAAATAGTGTTTGGAAATTCCAAGAGAATTTTTACACAGAAGTGCCTCATTGTTTTAAGCAGTCAGTTTTTTTGGAGTGCAATGGTAGCTACAAGCAAATGAGTCTTTGCAGCAGAGTGGAGCGTATTTTTCTGCACTTCTATTGAAGAATCTATAGCACTGAAGATTCCTGGATGATACGGGATGTACGATACCTCTGAATTCATCAGGCTTCTTGATGAGCATCATACCGATATGTGCCTTCTAAGGAGGAGTCTTGAAAGGAGTTCCATTTTAAAGTCTCCTTGGTGATCAGTTCTCCTGTAGTTATGTATATTCAGTGCGCATGCAGCTTCTGTTGTACCTTCCCTTCGAGGTTTGTTTATTTCCAATGGGTTCCCACCATGTTGAGCCCTGCGTTACGATAAAACCAGATGTGGCAACCAAGCCTACTACCCAGCAAAGAGAAACCCCAAGCATTCAAGCGCAGCACAAAACCATGGGCGTAGCCTACTTGAAGACTCAGGGTAGCCATTCCTTGCTCCATATTTATTTTATTTCTAAACCATCTATGTTCATGGGATCTTTGAATTTGCAATACGTTGAACATTGAAAACTGTAAGTTACTAATACTTCATCAAGAGCACTGTGATGGATTATGTGGGCCTTTAAACTTCACCATCTTACCAACTTTAGAACAAGCTTCTCTGTTTTTTTTTCTGGCTTTTTGGAGAGTATATATTTTTCTATGTAAGATTTACTTGAAAGTTTTAAGCTAATTTTGGAGAACTCAAATAGCTGTTACTAGTTTTGAGGAAGCAGGTGACAGTGATAACTACTCAAAGTGATGAAGTTTTTCTTGCCTGTCTTGTAAATGGCAATGTTAAAGTCATTCTACAGTGACTTCTACCACATTTAACTGAAAGTGGAGAAGATACAGGTTTAAAAACATTTTAAGCCTGTTTCACCTGTGGCTTAGCTGTATTTAGAGTTAAGACAATTTTTTCTTTATATTTTGTTTTGGCAGGAGAGTTTTTAAACTATTTTATGAAGAATTTATATTATAAACACATTTTGTAGTTTACATGATAATTGGATCTAGATAATAGGTATGACTGTCTCTTTTTTTTTTTCTCCTTCTTTCTTTTTAAAAAGTATTTCAGTTCTTAGCTTTGTTCATTGTACAATATTAACATAAGATTTGTTCCAGAAGGAGTAGCTGTTTTTTGTTTCAAGGGTACAGCCATGCTTCCCAAAGTTCCTCTGGTTTCTGAAAACTATTCCAGCTTACGTGTCATCTCCATTCATTTTCTACAGGACAACGTCAACGAACTCAAGGACTCTTCAGCAAAGGTTTGAATCTTTTAGACACCACCAAAGTTTATTTTCGTGTTTTGTTGCAGAGAGAACTTAACTTTTGGTCTTGAGGCAAACCCCATCAGAAAATTAAAATTCCATTCCTGTAAATGCTAGCGTAGCAACAGAAGGATTTTTTCAGTCTGCTGTATAGGACCACTGTACAGGAGAGAGGGATAGTTATGTGGAAGCAACATAACGAAAAATCCCCTGAGTTTATCATTCTGTCAATATTCTTCAGAGATTTTTATGGGTCAGTATCTTTTCTGGTTCTCTCTGAAACTTGTAAATTTATAGAAATGTCCTTATGATTTAAGTCAGTCATTTGGCTGAAGAGGTAATATAATAGTTAAAATAGTTCTTAGAGTTAGTTCATTTTCTGATACCATTTAAAAACCGGTAGTTATTTAAAACCAAAAATACAGACATACCTCTGGAATATCAGTACTCTTTTCCCTTAACTACTGTTGTATTCATGTTTTAGTGCTATAGTATTCTATTTCTAAGCATCACAGACAACCTCTTAAATTATCATCTTTGTGCGTTTGCTTCCTGTTAACTGCACTTCAGATTCAGTGTCTTATGAGAACGTACGCTGAAGAATGATTCAAGAGCTCATAGAATTGTAGAACACCAGGTTGGAAGGGACCCCAAGGATCATCTGGTCCAATCTTTCTTGGCAAAGCATGGTCTAGACAAGATGGCCCAGCACCCTGTCCAGCTGAATCTAAAAAATGTCCACTTGGGGAATCCACCACTGCCTTGGGGAGATTATTCCAATGGCTGGTTGTTCCCATTGTGAAAAATTGGCCTCGTGTCCCATGGGAATCTCCCCAGGAGTAACTTGTACCCATTACCTGACTCCTTGTAAAAAGGGAGTCTCCATCTTCTTTGTAGCCACCCTTTAAATACTGGAGTATGGTGATAAGGTCTCCTGTAAGCTGCCTTTTCTCAAGGCTGAACAAGCCCAGTTCTCTCAGCCTTTCCTCATATGGCAGGTGTCCCAGTCCTTTGATCATCTATATGGCCCTTCTCTGGACCCTCTCCAGCCTGTCCACACCTTTTTTGTATAGTAAGGACCAAAACTGAACACAGTATTCCAGGTGTGGCCTGACAAGTGCTCAGAGTAGGATATGAGTTGAATGACATTTTGGAATATTCTATTTTAGACAGATTGTGCAAATATTCTGTTGGCTTTTTTTTTTTAAGTCAACTACTTGCATACTAATAGTCACAAATACTGTAAACTTGCTAATGTATTAGGGTATGTGGCTAATAGGAAATGAATCAAATCTTCTAAAGTTGCAATTAAGATGATTGATTACACAGTCAGATCAGTGTGTAACTAAATAGCACAAATGTTTATCACTTGGAGAATGCTGACCATTTGGACTCTCTGGATAATGTATGGGTTTATTTAGGATTACTTATATTAGCTTAATTTAAAAATACATAATGGATTATCACTTCCTATTCTGTATTCACACTGCTGTTTTACTTATAGCTCTCTTTATATAAACAAAGTGTTCAGAGCAGTTTATATGTTTTAATTCAAAATAGCTCTGATGGGTTTTTTTAATTGAATCTCTTCAGTACCAACCGTACCTACTTACAGGGAGAGTGTATATAGGACACATCCTTTGCTTCTTACGATTGATGAAATTATAGTGTCTATAGATTGAATCCATACACTTTAACAGAATGACTTTTAAATCGTTGTAATGTTCTCTTGTATACTTAAGTTTTTTGAAGTTAGAAAGCTGTAATGTTTTGTATTGGGCTCACATCTGTCTGAAGTGTGGTGTATGGTAGTTTATTTAATCTCACTTTTTCCTCCCTTAATATATCAGTCAAGGTTCAACTGGTTAACCGAAACTTCCCTGAAGTTGTCATTAGCAAAATTTTTATTTAAAACAATGTATTTATTTATTAACACATTGATGTAGTAATCAAGCAGACAGTGGAGCCGTTTGTAATTAAATGATCAATGAACAGCTTTATTTTGGTAGTCAATCTGGAAAGAGATTTTAGAATTAACTGTAATGTGTTTTTATAGACTTAGCTGGAAGCATATTGCATTGTGTGACTTTTCAATGAATTTAAGTGCTCAGGGGATGGGGGATGTCCAACCCTTTTCTTCCTCTTCTAAATGTTCTTTTCTATTCTCTCTCAATTAACTGGTTTTCATTCTTCAGTGCCACTCTAACAGACCTAAGGCACTTCTTGACAATGTCCCCTGTACATGGTATAAGGCAAGTTCTTCTTTACTGCCATGTACTTGTTTGGGGAAAGGATGAGATATTCAGAAGCCTGTAAGGTTTATGAGTTCAGCTTCCACTGAAAGTTGGCAGAAGTCTAGTGCTGTTGTACGCTTACAGGCTTTCTTTATTCCTGACTGCCCAGTTTCTGGGGCCAGACCATTGAAATGTTAGTTTACATTGCAGGTTATAAAATAAAGGGTGCCAGACTTGATTTAGGTTTGTGTTTATTTTTGCTTTGGCCAAGTTACGCAACATACAACAGTGCCCAAAATTTGATGTGGTCTCAGTTAGCAGCATTTCTGGAAGCAAGCTGATAAAGCCTGATGAGCCTTTTCTTGTAAAGGGGGGGTGAGAGGGATGCCGTTTTCCAAAACTCTGCGTTGTGATGGTAGAAGAGCAGTGGAATCTGTTGTGAACATCCATGTGAACGTAAGAAATGAAATAGGAGAAAGCAGAGCTATGTGTTTGCTTTCTCACTTGGAAGACATCTCTGGGAGACAACTGGACAAGCCTGCGTAGAAAAAAAAACACATATTTGCAAGTCACTGTTAAAAGTTGACAGCAAAAAGGGGAGCAAGGATAAATTTATTTGTGAAATGGCAATGTAGGAAATGGAGCAAGAGAAGAGGAGTGAGGGAAAAGAGCAGAAAGAAAAGTGTCTAGTGAAAAGATTATTGAAGGTTCCATGTCTGACATAGGAGGATAATAAAATCCAGTTAAGTAATAAAAGGAAAAGAGAGCTAATGTTGTTAGTGCGACTCCTGACATAGGACGAGTAACATGAAGTTTTGTAAGTTAAACATTTACTGGAACTGGAGAAGGACAGGATTAATTTAATTAGAAGAATAAAATTATTTGAAACAGTATTCGGTTTGGTTCAAGTGATATCCAGATTGTTCTAGTCTTCCACTTACTGCTTTCCTTGGTGTTCTTTTAAGTAAGATGTCTCTTTCTAAAAAGAACAGCTGTTTAACCAGCTGATTCCATTCATTCATTCATTCCAAGATTGCAAGTGTTAAGTCAGTCCAGGAATCTGCACATCCTGTTCCAATAGTAGTGCTGTCTGATTTGTTTTTATGTATCAAACAGTACTAGTGAACAACATTGTGTGTATTTAATATGTGTTTCAGTTTGAGAGTGTTCTTGCGTTTTCAGTGTTGAAAAAAGCAAAGCTATAGGTGAAATTACAGATGACAAGTTTGAAAGTGTTGTCAATCACTTTTTTTTTTGCTAGTAAAGTATTAATCTTGGTCTTTGAACTAGATCTGTAATGTTAGAGTAAGACTTCTTATTTACACATCTAAGAATACATATTAATATTTTTGGTGATATTGCCTTAATTTAACAGCACTACATTAACCACACTGCTCCAACAATGTCCAAGAGTAAGGAGAGAGAAGTGGACAAGAAAGATTTGGACAAGTCAAGGGAAAGATCCAGAGAGAGAGAGAAGAAAGATGAAAAGGACAGGAAAGATCGAAAAAGGGTTGGTGACATTTTTATGAACTAGTTTAGAAAGTTGGTGTATACTTGGAAGGCTTTCTGTTCAAAGACCTTGCAGTAATAAGTGGTTGTACAGCCTATCCAAGCGGAAGTGATCCAAATCAGGATTGTTTTTCTTTTGTTCTGTTACTTTTTCAAAGGTCGGTTTACAGTAACGTATTCAAAAATTTTTCCCTTCAAAACTGATCTCAAGAAACTTAACACAGGATGCAATAACTCGGTTATGTTTTAAGTATTCAAAAATTACTTCTCCAAAATAACATAAGCAGTTGCTGCTTCGGGAGTATGTTTTAATCTGCTAACGTCTGCATAATTGTATTTGGTGCCAGGATCATTCAAACAGTGACCGAGATGTACCACAGGATTCGACTAAACGACGCAAAGAGGAAAATGGGACAAGTATGTATTTTATTTTGTGTGTGTGTGTGTGTGTGTGTGTGTGTGTATTAGGCTTTTCCTTGTTGTGAATTACAACTTTCTGTTGTGTGTTTAGCTGGTTCTTCAAAACATAGTAAAAGCGAAAGTCCTTCTGATTCCCCTCGCTTAAATGAAAAGGAGAAGGAGAAGAACAAATCAAAATCTTCAGGAAAAGAGAAAGGTGATTCAATTAAAGCTGAAAAGATGGAGAAGAGCTCCTCTGGTAGCAAAAAGGTAAGATAACCTCTTTTAATTTTGTTGATTTTTTTTTTTTTTGTTATTATTGACCGAACAAGCTGATTCTTTTTTCCTAAATTTTATTGCTGCTCTATGGCCTGAATTAAAAATATACGCTATGAATATGTAGGAAAACTCTTGTGGAAATTCTGGTATCTTGTGGCTCTAAGTATTTCAGTAGGATAAATTGGAGGAATAGTTCATTTTGGCAGTAGCCAGGAAAATTCAGAAGTTATACTTCAGGTTTTGAATAGAATATTTGCAGACTGGTTTGGTGAGCAAATATGTGGAAGCAGTGTTAATTTACATATAAACTAGTTGCCTTGTATTCAGATTTACAAGTGCATCTGTGAGCATAGTGGGTTTTTTTTGTGAAAACACTTATGTTTTAGTCATATTTGTAAAACACCAAACAACAATTCCCACTAAGTCTTTAGTTATAACTGTTATCATAAAACTGTGAGACAAAGTTAGAATAATCTCAGAAATTGTAGAAACTCATTACTGTCTTTCTGATTTTTTTGTTTTTTAGCTGTGGCCAGTTATGACTTCAAATATGTATAATCCTTCTATCAGACTATGCAATGTATACTGTAATAAACTTTCCCATATGTGTATTTTTTAAAGGAATCAAGACATGATAAGGAAAAAGCAGAAAAGAAGGAAAAACGAGACGGCACTGGAGGGAAAGAAGAAAAGAAACAATATCCTTTACATACTAATATTTCAGAAAAATACAGAAAACTATCTTTCTTCTATTGTATGTAGTAAAATATATTTTTTTCCTTAATTCTGAATCTACTCATAAATCTTCAGACAAGCACAGATAATGTTGATTGTTACAGTCAAGGTAAACATTTTTTATTTACTCTGACTTGATATTTCCTCTTGCTCCTTTTGACTGGTAAAGGATCCACAAACAAAGCAGCCTGAATGTGAAAGGGCTGAAATTACCTAGGGTGGGATTTGGGAGTTTTTTGTTTGATTGGGTTGGTTTTGTGTTTGTTGTTTTGGTTTTTTTTAATTCTATCCCAGGGAAAACAACCTTCACTGTTATCAATGTAGAGATCATATAGATGCTCAATTTTTGGGGCACCAGAATCCAAAAAAGCAGTAGGGTGGGGGATCAGCAGTGTTTGGTGTAATTGCATGTTTGGCACTTTCCAAAGAAAGGTTGCCATACAAAACCAGAGTTGAATCCATGTGATCCTGATAGTCAGCAGTCTTTATAATCTACCTGTTAATTAAGAATATCTTGCCTAATATGTTGGAAGCTTGAGTTTTGTATCCTCTTCTTATTTTATCTTTAACAAAAACACTAGTTTTTAAACCAAACTTCTATATAGCATAGTAAGTCAGTTTAGTATCTCTGTTTATATCATATCAGATTTGAGGAGGAAGAAGCCAAAGGAAAACTTTTGTGTGGAAGCATTGACTATTTTCAGAAAAAAAAGAAACTTCACAGTATTTTGAGGAACACATATTCAGACTGAAGCTTTTAGAAAAATAAATTGTTCTTTCAATTTGACAGTGTTCTGAATTTTTTTTCAGACCTATGCAAATATGTGGAGACTTAAATTTAGTATTAAGGGCATGAGGGGTGGGGTTTTTTTCTTCTTTGCATCTAGCCTTTTTAAGAATGTCAGAATGTTTAATTTTCAGTTATTTAGTAAAGAAAGGAAAGTGCCCCAGTGAACTTAAAATTAGTTCACCTGACCTACCCAACTTCAGTCACCCACAGCTACTAGTTTTTCTGCATAAAGCGGTGGACAGTTTTACATTTTAAAAAGCGTGTATATGTTTGGTAAGCATGAAAATAACTGATAGTATGCAACAAATATCAAATAATGTGCCTTCTCACTCTGTTCACGAATTGTCCAAGTGCTTTATAGCTCTTATGTTTGTTCTCTATTTAGAGAATTAGAGTTGTATCTGTTAAAACTTTATGTAGATGTTGTCAATGCAACCACAAATGAAGTAGAAGCAATTTTTTTATTCAGTCACATTTTTCACAGTTTGATATCACTTGCTTTCATAGAGTAGTATTGTTCTGACTACTGAACAACATAGGCAGAGTTTTCCTCAGACATGCTGATCCTGTTAAAAGAGGGGGAAGACAACATTTTTAAATGCACAGGTCCTTTGTCTCAGATTGTGAAGAAGGATTGACAAGGCTGAAAATTTTTGTAGTTTTCATGACTGTCTTGGCTGGTCTAGAAAGTGACGCTACCTTTCACAAACATGATTTGCTGTGAATTCCATTTTAAGATATGGGCATATGGGCGGCAATCTTTATACTGTGAGGGCGGTCAAAAACTATAAGTTTGCCCAGAGAGGTGGTGGAGCTGCCTTTTTTAGGGTATTCAAAACCTAACTTGTCAGGCCACAGCCCTGAGCAACCTGCTGTAGTTAAGTCTGCTTTTTCAGCAAGGGTGTTGGACTGGACAGTCTTCAGAGGTCCCTTCCAACCTCGTTGTTTTTGAAATTTAATTATATGGGTATGGCAAATGTAACAAAGCTTATGCTGATACTGTGTGTTCTTTTTAGGCTGCTTGTTAAAAAAAAAAAAGAAGATACCAGTTCAGGTTATTGCTGCTTAGTGCTATTTCTTTTTGGTTTATCTTCTTGAAATAATAGAAGATGCTTCTGTGAATTGCTTCTAAACTGAAAATTATGAGCACTCTTTGGAAATAATTTAATGGAATTTTCGTTTGACTCTTTGTCCTTCATAGCCATTATTGTCTGATCACTGTGGATGGATCCCAGGTTTTTTTCCCCATTTCTTTAAGTGTTACATTTGGAAAAAAAAAAAAAACCAGTCTTGGTAGATGAAGTTCATTACTGAGGACTTGCAGCTTCTTTAATAATAAAAGGAGGCCTGCATGGATGAACAAGGAAGTCCTGAGCAAACTCAAACAAAAAAAGGAAGCCTACAGAGGGTGGAAGCAGGGACAGGTAGCCTGGGACAGTACAGAGACACTGTCCGTGAAGCCAGAGAACAGGGTAGGAAAGCTAAAGCCCAAACAGAATTAAATATGGCCAAGAACATTAAGGGTAATAGGAAGAACTTCTATAGGTATGTTAGCGATAAAAGGAGGACTAGGGAAACTGTGGGCCCCCTCCGGAAGAAATATCTTTAAGGTCCTTACCAACCCAAACCATTCTATGATTCTATGATAGAATGTGAAGTTTGCGTCCTAATGTACAATGTCTGATTGCATTTATTTCCTGCCTAATTTAGAGATAACATTTTGAGGGGGGTTGTATTTCTAAAAGAGTTTTTGCCTTCACAAGTGACTGCTTGCTTCTCATTTGTATCTTTAACTGAGTGTCTCACTACTTACGATTCAGTGCTTGCATTAATATAGTTGTTGCTGTGGATTGAACTAGAACTAGGGAACAAGTGACTGATGAAAATAGTTTTATTTTCCCCTTCATTCTTTGAATTGTGAACGGAATAAAATTCTAAGGTATGAGATCAGTATTAGTTTGAACAACATCTAATTCCAGTTGTATATGCCTTTGTTGCAGGTGAGATTGAAATGGGAAGATATCCAGCTGTGACCAGAAATGTATTTTCCAGAGTATAGATTGCACAGAAATTTGTGAATGAAGAGGACCCATCTGCATCTCCTTAAATTATTCAGTTCTCTGCTTTATTTCCCCATGCTGAGGATTTAATTGTTGAGTTGTACATTACTGTATTTTAACTTGTTGCTTAGTTTCTTACACATTTATTTTCAGTACCTGGCTGAAAGTGTTACCTATTCCATATTTTAGCACAATGTGCTGCAAACAAAACAGTTGCCATAGTGCAAATGAGGTTTCATGTGTACAGAATTCCACTTTAGGTTGTCAAAAATACTGCCTGAGTTTAGTAATTCTTTCAATCTGAAATGCATTCTTTTAGATGTTTGAAAACCACAAATAAACAGTTATTGAACCTTTTTGGATTTACCTCATTTAAACTCAGTTTTTATTTATTACTTGGCCTGTTTTTAATATCAGTAACTAAAAAAAAAAAGTCAAGTGGGAGCACTGTTTTCATGCAATGCTTAGGGATTATTTGTATATTGTGTACAACGTTGACTTGTTTAAAGAAACAAAGAATGAACCCTGTCCTTTCCATCCCAACCTAAACCTGTGCTCAGTTGTCCTTTGCCACACCTTTTGTTTGTCATGTTGTTTTTAGATTGATTGGAAATGCTCTCTTCAAAACCGAAATAAATTAAATTTCAATTACAGCTACAGGAGCTTTGTATTGCTGAATTTTAGTCTGAAAAGTTTCACAATGACATTTTTAAAAGAAAAAAAAAAAGAATTTTTTTATCTGCTGAATTCTACCAGTGTAACCTTTTTTCTAAATAAACAATAGTTTTCTCAATGGGTCGTAAATCATTCTGTGTGTGGTCACTTTATTGCTTTATGTATTGTTATGAAAATTTGATATTAGTTGGAATTGTGGGAGAGTGTTTTCTGTCTTTGCTCATGAGCAAATGCAAAGGGTTAATTAGTGTGGTGCCTACTGTAAAGTGACAGCTTTTGAGAAGCTTGGGGTTTGCTTGCTGGCACTCGGTCAAGTTTACATCTTTCTCCTGAGGCATTTGTCTTTCATACAAAGGTCATTAAAATTGCTGGCACTGTATTTTTTTTCCCATTTCCTAATTTAGTTACATTAGACTGAGACTGTCTTGAAAATGTCTTAGTTCAGTTTGACCAGTTTAGTTTAATGCCTGACAAAAAAGGCACTCTGGCTTCTGACACAGCATGGTCCTGTGATAGCCTACAGGTACTGTCCACAAAGCAAATTAATTTGTTTTATTCACAGGAGTGTTTAGAAATAGATTTTTTTTATTATTATTTTTTTTGGGCATAGATTCAACATTAACAAAAGCAAACCTACAGCTAATTGAATATTTGCCAATGATAACGATAAAAACCCTAACCTTTTTGGATTGGGTATGACAATTATTAAACTCAGGGGTTTATTCATCTTTTAAATATTATGAGGTTTTGGCTGGTGCTTTTTTTTTTTTTTTTTTTAT
>WKFP01015424.1:21774-110231 GCA_011057875.1 Pterocles orientalis
GGGATATCCTTCAAGGACCTTGGCCCTTTCCCGGGTGGCTTCAGCTGTTTCTCCTCTGCTTTAATTTATTATGAGATTATTTTTCATCCCCCTACTGTGATTTCCAGACCAGCTCTCTATTGGTTTGGTTGCTGTTATCAAAGTAAAACGTTAATGTTTGAGATCTTGTGCTCTCTTGTGCTCTGTACACCCAGGAAAACGAGCTGAAACAATTAAGATCAGGATGTCAGTATTTCGGACTGGTATTCTTGGGCAGAAACTTGCAGTGTTTTTCTTCCCCACCATAACTGAGGGATTTTTTTTTTCTTGTGCTTTTCATGCAGGTGTTGTAGGTTTGGCTGATCCAGGCGTAACCATGTGAGGTTGGATCTGTTGGGAAGCTTCACCAAACCCCACTAAGTGTGTGGTTTTTTTTTTTGCTGACATCTACAAATCACTGGAAGACTTGAGTCTAGAGAAACGGTACCAGGAGCCTCATACTGAATAGTATTGCCTCGGATGGCAAATTATCCATTTGCTATGGTTGATTTATTTAAGAGAGGCACGCCTTTAAGAAGATCGGTGTCCATCTCTTCTCACAGATTTCACTTTATCAGAGTCTGCTGCAAACCTGATTTTACACCCAGGACAGAGGGTTTTATCAGTGTTTCAGCAGTTTGGTTTCTCTGCTCCCCTTTTAGGAGACCCTGCTCAGATGTCATGAGTTACTGCTAGAAAACAAGCTGTACCAGTATTTTTCCAAACGCAATGTGGCAACACCTCAAAGGGAACCTCCTCTGCCCTTTGCTGTGTGGCCCCGGGGCTTCCTCCCTGCTGCATTTCAGTCCCTCCTGGCTTGGGACACCAGCCGCAAAAGTGCTGCTGCATCCCTCGGGGCTGGTGGCCCCAGGTGACAGGATGATGCTGACAGAGAAAACTCAAAAATGATGTTCACTCACTCATTAAAATTACATCCGTGAACTAGGTCCCAAAAGCTTCAAGTTCGGTTTAAAAATCCCGGCCACTTCTCCCTCCAAATTCAGGAATCGCTACAGCACTTCTTGTCATGAAGGTTGATCTTGTATAAAATACGGCATCGCTTCCACACCGAGTATGTTCACCATGCTGATGGGTGAGATCATCCCCCAGGTGTGGGTTGGAAGGGACCTTAGAGATCATCTACTTCCAACCCATGGTTGTCCCATGGGCAGGGACACCTCCCACTAGCCCAGGTTGCTCAAAGCCTCATCCAGCCTGGCCTTGAACCCCTCCAGGGATGGGGCATCCACAGCTTCTCTGGGCAACCTGGGCCACTGCCTCCCAACCCTCATAGGAAAACATTTCTTTCTAATATCTAATCTGAACCTACCCTCTTTCAGTTTAAAACTGTTACCCCTCATCCTATCACTACATGTCCTTTTAAGAAGTCCCTTTCCAGCTTTTTTGTAGGCCCCCTTCAGGTACTGGAAGGCTGCTACAAGGTCTCCCCAGAGCGTTCTCTTCTCCAGGCTGATCTCAGCCTGTCCTCACATGGGAGGTGCTCCAGCCCTCTGACCATCTTTGTGGCCCTTCTCTGGACTTGCTCAACAGGTCCATGTTCTTTCCTGTGCTGAGGATGCCAGAGCTGGATGCAATACTCCAGGTGAGGTCTCATGAGAGCAGAGTGGAGGAGGAGAAACACCTCCCTTGACCTGCTGCTCCCTCGATGCTTCTTTGGACGTACCCCAGGATATGGTTGGCCTTCTGGGTCCCTCTGGAACGCGACTCGTCACCGGTCTCCACTTGGACATTGACCCGTTGACCCCAACTCTTTGAGTATGACCATCCAGCCAATTCCTTATCCATTGAATGGTTCATCCATCAAATCAACGTCTCTCCAATTTAGAGACAAGGATGTCGTGCCAGAAAGTGTCAAATGCTTTGCACAAGTCCAGGTGGATGATGTCCGTTGCTCTTCCCTTATCCACTAATGCTGTGACGCGTCAAGAAGGTATAATTTCTGCCCCCTCAAATTATAGATCATAACAGTTTTTTAATTTGTTTAGTGACGTTTTAGGTTTGTTTTCATGATTTCACCTGCACATACATAAAGTACATAACCTGGAAAAAGATATTTTATCTCATGCCATCACCCTAGCTTCTATCTGCTTAAGAAAGAGACCCAGCAGGCTGAAGTCCCACGTATAACTCCAAAAGCTGGCAAAGCTGCTCTTTAGGCAATCTGATTCCAGCTGCTGTACACCATGTCTATGTGTCGGCCCTGAAAAAAGGGACCCTTCCCTGAATGAACTCAGACTGCACAGAACAGGCTGAGCAGCTTCCTGGAAAAAGTGCTGTTAATTTATGAAAAGAACATTCTGGTACCAGCCTTGCCAGGAAATGGCTGTTTTCCAGGAGCAAGTGATGGGACGTACTGGTGCTAGCGGCTCTGTAGCCCAGTGTTTGGGTGGGTCCTTACAAGTCACAGCAGGCAACACAGAGAATTGCTGGTGACCAGTACAGGTGAGATTTAGGAGAAAAAAGTCACTTTGGGACTTGAAAATCTCACCCAAAAATCCGTAGATTTTAGTCAGTTGTGTGTAACTGGTGTTCGAGTGGCACGAAGCCTTGGCAACACTGTAGTTATGTTTATTACTTGCAATCAATAAAGATTTAAGTGGTGATTGGAACAGCTTTGGCTAATTCACATCCCATTCGATGCTATAATGGATGTAATATAAATGTTATACCCAAAAACACTCATTGCCAAGGAGAGCGAACGAACACAGCAGACAGCACTGTTCCCTCAAACCAGAGGAACCATTGCTCAGAATTAATTTAAATTTTTTAGACGCAATCTTTCAGAAAAAGAAGCTGCAAAGAAAAGATGTATGAAGTAAGGGCTCTTCGAAGCACTAATTAAAGGGCTTCCTCGGAGCTGCCCAGGACAGGGTGGGCAGTGCTGGGGTTACATGGAATCTCCCAGGCAGTGGGGCTGCCCCAGGGTTGACCTGGCACCTTTCGCCACCTGCGTTTTACAAACCACAGGGGTTCCTCCACACATCATCAGCTGGTTTCTGATGTTTCGTGGAGCATTTGGTGTACAAGGCACAGGTGTGACATCTTCTCAGCACTGTTGCTTGCAGCATCTTGGGAGTCCAAATGTAGCTTTTCTTGTGGGTAAAGAAAGAAATCCCCACGAGCTTGAAGGAACAGCAGAATAACATCAGCAATGAGCACTCCTCTCTGATCTTGAAAATGTCCCTTCTCCACTCATGCCTGGGGCTGAGGCTCAGGAGAGCAGAGAACAAGCTGCCGAAGAGCGGATCAGCACCTCAGCCCCTGGAGGGATGCTGGACAGCTTGAGAGGATGCTAAGAGCCAAGCAGGAGCTCCAACCACCACAGCTCCACTGTGTCTATGAGTGGTCCCCATGCAGAGGGGCTTGGTGGCTTCTGCAGTGCTACTCAGGCAGGATGTCTGCGTCCCCAGCGGTGCTGGGGAGGATGCGTGCCACCTCACCCAGGGATGGAAAGTCTGCTCAGTGATGAAGGTCTTGAGGCCAGCGGTGATGGAGATCCTTCTCACAAGGCAGATGGACACCGGCTCCAAACGTATGGTAGATGTAGCCAACCAGAGCCCTGTCCGTTGCAAACAGGGCTGGCCATAAGGCCAGAGACACGACTTCCCGATGTGCTTAACACCGCATCTGCCACAACGTGAATCCTGTGTGGTCACTAACGTGCCCCTTTTTCATTTCTTCCCATCAGTACAACATCAGATGTCAAATAATTCTGTTTGGAGAAGCACTGTGGAGCTGCACGCGCATGTCAACAGGGATGCGGTATTTACAGCAAAGCTGTTTGTGTTTTAACGTACGCCAGCCCTGGCCATTTGGGTACATCGGGGGAAGCAAAATCACAGTGCCAAAGGCACCCCTGGGCTCTGGCTGTGTCACACCACAGGGGCACAGAACAGCTGCAAATCTGGTCCAATACTTGCCTAGGCCAAGTTTAGGGCTGATTTATGGGATCAGAGCAACAAAAAGCCACAGGAGGTTTTTGGCAAATCCGTCCCCATGAAGATCCCAAGATGAATGAAGGCGATGTCCTCCCTCCGAGCCGGCGCGTGGCCCTCGCTGAGCCAGGCAGTCAGACCAGCAGCTGCATCCCACGCAAAGGGCTCTGCACCCTCCCAGCCAAGCCCCGGTGACGTGAAGGACGCCAAAGTCCATGGTGGTGCCTGGTCTTGGTTCATACATTATAAAGTGGTTTTTGATTCATTTTTAATCCCTGTTATTTTTACCTAATCCTTTTAATTTAGGAACCTGACGTATTTAGAGCACTCTCACTTCTGCACAGGAATTGTTTTTCTCTTGTTTCTGGTGACCAAAGCTGTCCTTGCCAGGTGGAGCATCCCTGGGACTGCTGACGGCAGCACAACCCAACCACCAACGTCATGACATCAAAGAGTTTGGACATTAAATGCTTGGGTTTCTAAAATGGATTAAGGTGCAAACAAACAAACACTTTCGTAATTCAAAATGCTTCCTAAATCCTTTAGGGTAAAACCACTGAAAACACGGAATTAATTGTTCCTGTTGGTATCCCTGACAAATCTCCACTAGCTCCAGGGGGAGCAGAGGGGAAAGCGAGTTGTGGACATGTGGGAAGTGTCACTTCCACCATGCTCCGAGAGGTAAATATCTGGAGGGGACGGCGAGAATGACCCCGCACGACCGCCCCGCTGCTTTGCACAGACATTTCATGTGGAATCACCAGCCTTTCCCACTCGGCTCTGACGGGAGAAGGAGTTGATGCTCACGGGGCCTCTCGTTCTGCTCACTGCGGCTGAGCGGCCAGCGGCCACCACCGTGTCCCCGAGCTGGCCCCGCGGGCGCACGGCGGCACAGGGCACTGACAAACGCAGAAATCCAGCCTGGGCACTCTGCGCACATTTGACAGGATACCATGAAAATCTCACTAACAACCATCTTGGTATCATTAAAATATAAAGACAGAAACAATCCAGGAAGAGATACCAAATCCAGCATTATTCTCTGGAGGGCATTGCTTGAGGTTAAAGACCAATCTAAATCAAATAAGACACTTTATTCCCCCAAGCTCCATAAATCCCAGCCTGATCTGCAACTATTGAATGGATTTTTTTGTCAGATCTTGTTACTGCAATAACTTCTGACTACATACAAAACCTGCAGGTGAATGCATTGTCCAAGAGCTCTGCTCCTGCCGAGATCAGATCTATCTGCCTGTCATAATTCCCCAATTTGGTGATGTCTCTATGCCACAGCTTCACGTTCTGCCATGCACCTGCGTGTGAGGGACGGGGAAGATTTTGGATGGAAATGGGTTCGTTATTAAAACCCACCTTGTTTATTTCAAGACTAGAGTTACCTGGTACTTCAAGCAGGAGTGAACAGAGCCCTGAAAATGTGGGCATAAAACATACAGTCACTCACTACTCCTATCTGTGACCTTCTGTCTCAAAAAACTACCTTCTGCGTTTCACGCTGAACATTTAATATTCATGGAGAAAGCACCAGGCATCTCCTCTGTAAGGAATGAACACTGGGCTGCTCTTTGTTACCATTTCAGACCTGCACCGTTTTTTCCCTGCCCTGTGTTACCAGCCGTTGCACATCTATAAGAGTTAACATGTGATGGGCTGAAATGCTTTATGGGTGGGCAGAGGAAGGGATAAAAGTGAAAGCCATCCAGTCTGAAAAGACAGAGAGCTTTAAAAATTAAAAGATAAAACTTGGTGCCTCAAGCCCCATACATCCCCCAGCCACCTAGGAAACACACTGCGTGTTCATGGCTGGGATAGTGCTTGGGGGCATCCAGCACAGCAATAAATCCCCCGGCAGAAGGACGTTGTTTTTCCTCAATAGCAGGGCCAGAAGCGGTTCCCGTTGCTCAAGGCACCGAGGCGCAGCACCCCAGGACCACAGCTCCCCAGCTGCCAGGAGGAGCCCCTGGCCACCACGGACACCTGGGCTGGGACCTCCTGCAGCACATTTTGCCTGTTCTATGCCTCTCGGTACTGAACAGTGTCACAGGATGACCAAAACCTTACCTACGAACCAGCATACAACATCGCTTAAAAAAATTTGTGTACGATGCGGTACTGTCAGTAACAGAGCCAGCACCTGTGGGAGGCGGGCGGTGACATGTTGTGTCAGCCTGCGGGGATTGCTTCTGGTCAAAGGACATTAGAGACCTCCACGGGGGCACACCGGCTTTCAGTCCTGCTCTGATGGCCAATGCCTGTGAACGAGAAGCTTTGCAAAGGGTGCTGAACACAGGTTTTGTAACGGCCATTGAATGCTATGCGAATGATCTGTCAGGGGATGGGTTTTTTAGTTACTGCTATTTAGTAGTTCTTCATAACAGAACTTTGTTCTAGTCTTCATTACCGTGTTTTTCCATAAATAGTGGTTTTTTGGTCAATTCAAGGTTTCTCGGCTTTTTCTTTTTTTTTTTTAAGAGGCAACCACTGTATCGCTGTGGAATCTGTGGGATTTTTCCCTGCAGTAACTGGGTATGCATGTTAAATTCGGGTGTTTTAACTGATGCTGTATTTGCTGCAACACAGAAGACATCCACAGACATATAATGCCACTGTAACACCTACACGCTCTCTGAACACACCTGTACGAAGCCAGATGTGTCACCAGCTGACACCGCAAGCTCCTCCACTCTTTGCAGAGAGCTTGCAGCCTGTGTTTGGCGGCACCAACTGTCTCTAGGAAAGTGTATTTATATGTTTCATAAATGCAGCTCAAACAAATTAAACTCTCTACTAACAGGATCATAATTTAATAGAAGTGCCAAGTGCTAATGCAATATTACATGCCTATTGGATTAGGAAATGCAAGCCGTACCAAGTCATCGTAGTTCATTTACAGCAGTGCGTGAGACTCGAGGTGCAGATGTGGCAGGGGGGTGGGAGGCAGAGGTACCGGAACAGGGAGCAGAATAAGGGAGGGCAGATGCTTAATGTCACGCTCAAACCTCCAGTGTCTGAAACAGCAACGTGCATCTTTCATGTCATTGCCTGGATCCTTTCTAACCTGGATGGATATGAGCAAGAGACTCAACTTACCTTGCGTGCGGGCTATCCCCTCACCTTCTCTTTCTCTTGCCTCTAGACACATCCATTTTTTTCCCCCCGTCTTCTATGATTTATCTTCCTCTTGGGACGGCTTCTTCTGCGACTCCTGCTCTCGGGCTCCTCAGCAAGCTGCAGGCAGGTGCTGCTTAGTCCAAAGGCTACACAAGACATCCAAAGAACTGCTACATCGCTTGTACAAACTAGAGGTGTCTGACCCACGGTTACAGTGCCAGCGAGCGCAGAGCAATCCACCGCAGCAGCACAAGTGCCTGCGTCCACCCGAGCTCAATGCTGAAACATTAGAATTACTTTGAAGAAGAAGAAGAAGAAAGGCATTTACTTTTCCCTTTGGATGTCTAGCGACAGCAGTTACCATTCAAGAGGAAAAGCCAAGCCCCACTTCCAGCTGCTGGTTTTCCTTTCTCCCTTCCCAGTCCCAAGGAGTTCTTCCTCAGCTTTTCCCATACTGATGCTCACAACGCAGGATAAATGACTCATGCAAACAATTTATGGAAAGCAACTGTTCAGCACCCCAGGTATTACTGAAATGAGTGCCTGAGTCACGAGTCTTTAAGATTTCTTGTGGCCATGAAGGCAGGGCACCTTGGTGCCGCACATGGCTTGGCTCTGTCACGTTAACACTGCACAAGCACAGTTCCTTGCACGCTCAGGTCCAGCTTCGTCAAGGCAGCAGAGCTAGCCCCCAGGATGCTAAAGGTTGTATGGGCAAAACAAAAGAGTTCTCATTTCTTAGATGCCAGCCCTGACTTCATCAGCTCCTTACCAGCCTGGGCAACCTGCTCATCTCAAATTCTCTACTAGTTACATTCCCAGGAAAATGTCCTCAAACAATCCACCCAACAGCACAGACATTTCTGCAAACCAGAGCAGGCTCTCCGCCCTTCTGGGCAATGCTCCAAGCGAGGTGCTCTGATGAACTCCCAGAGCATCAAGACTTCATTGCTGGGACAAAACACACACAGTATTATTTCCTAATATGCTATAAAGTAATACCTGTCAATTAAGAAAATATTCTGATGTCTTCCTTTTAAAGTATTATTTAGCTTTGTCACTAATTTGTACAATACAATAATTTCATATTACTTTCCTAGCTCTAAGCATGACTTAGCTCTGTGCTACTATCACTGGTTCTGACCAGCCATTTTCTCTTTTTCCAGCTCATAACCCAAGCCTGTAGAATGGGTGGCAAGTAAATTCATGCTGATGACCATAATGTCGAACAAATTGCTCAAATAAACTGTGCTGCATCTTTTTAAGATCGCCATTTCCCCAAACGTTCTCATTAAAGCACAACACATTTGGCAATGGTGCTCTTCAGATGTCAGGTACCATCTAAAATAACGCAGAACAGATTTCTTCTAAAAATATGCCACTTGAAAAAAATTATGCCGCAGATGCTAATGGCTGTGCTGAAAATGTATCAAAGCAAAATAGCACAGAGAAATGGGGGAACAAATCCCACCTGCTAATGGCCACACTCACAGCTCGGAAGGGCCTGGGAACATGAGGCTTTATGGAGCATGGCTCTGGAGGCAGAACTCAACTAGCACGCTGGAAAAGTAATCCTACGATTAAAAAGAAGCAACCGGAAAGTGAAGTAGTATTGCATCACACGTCATTTCACAGAGGTACTCCAAAAGAGATATCAGCCTAAAAAAAGAATATATTAAAGAAATTAAGTCAAATAATTAGCAAGGAATCTTGGCATGTCAAGTTGGCAAGATGCTGCAGTCAAACAATCTCCTTCTCTGTTGGTTGTCATTAAATGTTACCAGGAAGGTAAAAGAATAGAAGAAATGTATCAACAGCAGAACTATAGAAATTTATCTTAGCAGAAAATTGTTCCTATGCAACTGAATAATTAGTTTCACTTAAGTCACTCAGTGTGCTACCGCCGTCTGCATCCCCTTTTTGTCTATTTCTTGTTAAATTTCTCTTCAGCCATCACTCAGCTCTGAGATGATAGGATTGTATAATAAACAAAATAATTAGTTTCCAAACTTGTAATACCCTGTAACATATTTCCTGGAATATGGTTTTTTTATAACTGCTATTTTGCATTCTCTCACGATTGAGAACTCAGCTCATATGTACAAGAGAATTTGAAGAAAGCATAATTGTGCCATGAATCCAACAGATAAAACTAAATTCACGCTCATTTAGGGGAGCTAAGTGAACAAATTTTGATGCACGTACCACAACGTCTGCACCAGCCAAGTCAGCCCACACGTATTGACATGCATCACAGACAAATTACGTGTGGATGGAGCATGTTCCCCTTCAGACTTCTTAAATAAGGACTGCTACCGAAATGGGGGAACTGTCTTCGCCAGAGCAGTACCGACAGCCAAGACGTCGCACGGCAGACCGGCACCCTCTGCTCCACACCAGCGCTGGCACACACTGGTAGCACTGGAAACGAGACATTTGTCAGCCAAGGTCTTTAACACAATCTCACGGAAACAGCACAATCTCTTTAGTCTTAAAGGGGGCTACAGAAGAGATGGGGAGGGACCCTTGATCAGGGAGTGGAGTGACAGGATGAGGGGTAATGGTTTTAACCTGAAAGAGGGGAGATTTAGATTAGATATTAGGAAGAAATTTTTTCCTGTGCAGGTGGTGAGGCAGTGGCCCAGGTTGCCCAGAGAAGCTGTGGATGCCCCATCCCTGGAGGGGTTCAAGGCCAGGCTGGATGAGGCTTTGGGCAACCTGGGCTAGTGGGAGGTGTCCCTGCCCATGGCAGGGGGTTGGAACAGGATGATCTTTAAGGTCCCTTCCAACCCAAACCATCCCGTGATTCTATGAAATGACAAGTGGACCCCAGGAGTGCAGGATGCTCACAGGACTAGCCTGACAGTCTGTATAACCAAATAGATCAAAAACCTCTCAGCAAGTCCATTTCTTTTTCCTGCTGCAAGACTCAAAATCCTTGTGAAACGTGAAGTCACTGTTCAGCTTTCCAGTGGCAACGTAAGATACAACAACAAGAGGTGAACTCACAACTCAGGATCACTCCTCTCCAAGCACAGGCACACGGCATGCTAACCCCCAGGGAGGGCGAGCACGGGAGGGCGTTTTCTGGGAGACTGGGACCTTTGCGGTACAACGACGGGCACCGGCACAAGCCAGCAGGCTGTATACTTACCTCTGGCTTTCAGCGCAAGCTAGAATATCAGGTTGCACGGAGGAATTCAGCTTAAGAAACTGGCACTGTGAGTCTGCAACGACCCACGGCTACACACAGCTCGGTGGTGGTAGGGAGGAAGGGGCTGGTTATGAACCCAGGGCAGTGATTTCCCAAGCCTGGGTCTCTACTGGTGAAGCTAAGAGAGGTGCTCTGTCAGCTTAGCCGGTAGAGAGAGCTGCCCCGAGTGCATAATGGTCCCCATGCCGCCCTGCGTGACGGGGCGCAAGGTCTGTGCCTGCACCCAGGGCAACTTCACCCCCCCATCCTCTCTGATTCCCCCCAGCTACCCCCTCCTTTAAAGGAAAAACCACAGTTTTGAAGCAACTCCTCTGAAATGTTCTGTAAATGAAGCCTTGTTCATACAAATAATTAACCAAAGATGGGATGAGATGACGAGGGCAACTCAGGCTTTTGGTGGGAGGATGGAGAGGAGGAGAGAGAGGCCAGTGAGAGTGCCAGGGCCGTAGCACCTGGAGGTCAGGAGGGCTCCAGCGGGGCTGGGGACGTTGTTCTTAGTGGTCGGCAATGGGGGTGTGCGCTGTCAGGAAGGCACCTGCCTGCCTGCTGCAGCGCTGTGGCATCACAGCCTGCAGCACTGAGTGCCTACAAAGTGCTACCGCAAAAGAAAATCCACTTTGGAACAACAACAAAAAGCCCTTTGATTTACAACATCTCTAGAAACAACAGCTAAGCCCTTCGCTGCCTCCCCTAGCTTAGTCTTCTGCAGGAGGTCCTCTCCGACCCACGTTCTCCTCCCTGGGGATTCCTGCTGGCTGAGCTGTGCCCCAAGAGCAGACGGCTGTAGCTCAAACAAACAAGTAGTCCTTCATCACAGCGGGTTACGACAAACTGCAGAACGACAGTGTTTTGTGATTTACGGATTAAACCAGCAAAACACGCGTCGCTGTTCCCTCATCACTGGATACCTACAAAGTATCACAGTGCATCTCACTCCACTCCCTTAACATTCACTGACCAGGGCCATGGCCTTGCTCATGGCTGGTATCACTCCTTCTAAAAGGTCTTTTGGCACGAGCAAAAATAGAAGCATGGCCCTGCCCTAATTATGAACATTTAAAAAATCCTTTTCAGTTTCCTTCGGGCTGTAAGCATTAGTTGGCTGGGTTTAATTCAATGAACTTGAAGCAATGAAGTTCATTGAAGCTGGTTTGTACAAAGAGTTTTTCTTTCACGGAGGCACCATTAGACAATGTGATGCTGGATCCCAGGAGAATATTAAACATTTAATATACCGGGCAAGTATAACATTATATAAAAACGCCGTGTGAAGGATGAGCGGCAGAGCTAAAAAGCATAAAAAAGCTCAAGCTCGCCTCGAGGCTGCTGCTGAGCACTGCAGACCTCCCGTTATTGAACAAACCTGAATTTGAGAGCCTTTCCTTCCTGTATTACTACACAGTGGTTCTGCCAACATTAGAGACGAACATCAGAGTAACTTCCTACGTAGCCAATTGTAGGCAACTCTTATTAACAGAACACAGCAGTAATTTGCAGTAATTGTCCGAAACTGCAGTTTACTGAAAATACTGTTATTATTGATTTTGGACCAAAGCTGAAGCATTTTTGTAAGAGAGATTAGGAGTTATTGTTCCTTAAGGAACTGGTTTTACTAGCTGTCGGAGAGTGTCACTATGAAAATTCATCTCAGTACTTTTCAGTATAACAATGCATTTTAAATTCATTTTCTTGGTAGTTCCTGTACCCAAGGTGACCAACAGTACCCAGCCTGCTCTAGCTACAGCTTCTCCTCACCAGGGTGAAGACCGCAGAAATTCCCAGTTTTACAGGGTGAGGTTGGTAATATCAAAGCACACTAGCTAACTTTTGCAATCCACGAGCTGATTAAAGCAGCTTTGATAGTCTGGCTGCCGTACAGGCTCTCTGACAGACTGGGGGCAGCCTCAGCTCCGCAGAAGGCAGCGACAGCTAGCTCCTTACACGTTACCGTTACTGCTATTATTTCACCATTAACGGGTGACTACTGTCTCTGCTCAACATTATGCCTTTGCTATGACCATTGCTTAACTGTTACCTCTTGACCCCACGCTGCGATGAGATGAGCAGCCGCCCTTTCTCTCCCTGAGCTATAGACCCACTCTTGTCCACAGACCAGGCTTCTGAACTCGCGCCACCAGTTCAGCCAGCAAAGCAGCGCGTGCTGGTAACTGGTTTGCTTGACTCTTCCCCAAAAGAGCAAAGGAGAAGTGAGCCCTCTCGCCTCCAGGTCTGCGCTGGTGAAAAAAGCCTCTCAAAAACCATCACAGCTCAACCACGGAGAAGGACGGAAGCCCTGTCCCCAGGAGTCAGTACGGTGGCCAGATGTGATGTTCTTTCCTTGTACAGCTACAAGCACTGATGTGCTCTGCACAGGTCCCACCGATACCGGACTTTCTATCTGTTAGTCAAATAAGGTTTCCAAGCTTGACCAAGCCTGTTGACAATATCAAATTAAGACCGTTTCTTTGAAAGAGCTACTGGGCAAGCAAATGGCTTTTTTTTTTTTTTTCCCCACCACAATTATTCAAATGGTTTTCATCTGCTTTTTTTTTCTTTTTTTTTTTTCTTGAGAAGTAAAATAACAGCCTTGCCGATTACTCTTTGCTAAGGTACCCGATTGTGGTGACATTGAGGCTGACCTTGGAGTCACCTCCCCCGCTGCCGCACTCTCCTTTGTCGTACCACCATTTGTTTTTCAATTTGTCCAAGAGGCCTTGCTCATTCAGTTTTAATACTGCCAGGTTAACAGCATTTCTTGAAACGATAAAACATAACTTGTAAGAAAAAATGCACAAATGCTTAGCAAATCGTAACGTATAAAGAAAGGAGCACAAGAGGACAAATTGGCTAAAATTTCACAGAACGTGGAGCTATCAAAATGTCTGTACAGCAAATACAGGGTTAAATATTGGAAGGTGGCATGGAGGATAACATTTGCTCAAAACTGAAGTGTGCGGGATGGGGAAATCGTCTTTGAGAAAGAAAGTAACAAGAACACCACATCATGCAGTTAACATTCGTCACGTATGGCAGGTTAACTCGGCTTTTACCATTTAAATTGAAAAAGCCATTGAACTGTAAAATTAAAACAGCAACAAACAATCAGAAAGGACAACACGAAGAGAACACTAAAAAAAATGGATGCATTAAATAAACGAAACCATAATTTACCGTCTTATTTAACTCCATGGAATATCGAAGATTTTAAACTTTAAAGTTACCTCAAAATCCACAAGAAAGAAAATGACAACACAATACATCAGGGTAGGTGGAATACTATAACAACATGGATATTGTTATATTATTCCACCCACCTTAATGCTGAGCCTTTGGGGGTTGCTACACCATAGCCCTTGGAATCCAGGTTGCCGCCAACTTTCATGGTGTCGCAAGGCTTGCGCTGCTCGATGTACTCGTTCATCGTCGATTCCAGCAGGAAGGCAAACTTCCCCTTCGACTTCCGCACCCTCGCCACCCCGTCCGCCGTCGTTTTGGTGAACACCGACGGCTCGGCCGACTTCATGTAAGACCACATTTTCTCGTAGACGGCTATTTTTGACCTCTGGGAGAGAGGAAACGAGGGAAATGAAGAGCCACGTTGGCAAGGGCACAAGACTGAGCTCCTTGGGCTAATTAAGAGGTATAATTAACACCCTATAACTGATTAAGGCCAACAAATAAAAAAGTCAAGGTAGCCCAGAGAGAGACATATTGCCCCCTGAACAATGACCAACCCATCGAATGGTTGGGGATGGGGAAACATATCTCAGACATTTATTCTAGTAATTGCCCTGGAACTGGCAGCCCGGCAGGCAGAATGAGAAACAGCGTGTGCCCGTCCCAGCACCTCGGATCCCGCTCTGCCGGGGGTTCATCCGCCTGCACGCTGCTCTGCACTGAACCAGAGGGAGGATGTTAAATCCTAGCTCATCCATCACAGCCAATAGATGCAAAAGAAGCCTCAGCTCTTTGCACAAATCCTCAGTATTGGTTTTTGTGCTAATTTGCAGCTAGGAAATGCAGACATTTGCTTATTACATGTTGCCAGCAAGGCAGGAATCTGCTTTTCACAGAGGCGATGGCAGGTCTGTGATACAGGAGACCAGGCCAGCTCTAGTGGCTTCTAATAGTGATGCTCATATGAGAGACATAAAGAGTAATTACAAAATCTTTTAATAATCAATAGTCAAACTTTCAAAACTCTGTTTCACATTTTCCTAAAAGACAGCAAACTCAAATATCAGCAATAAGCTGAAGAAATTGCTGGTTAAGTGCTTGCGTGTCACTTATATATATCTTTCCCTGTTTTCCCCATTTTGAGACGGAGCCAATCCTAACAGCCTCTAGCTCAGCATACAGGTTTTGTAAACCTGGAAATGCTGAGAAATGTGTTACTTCCCCTTCTCCCTCTTCCTCACCAGTAACATTTAAACCACCCTCAGATCAGCCACCTCCAGACTCTTAAGCATTCATATCTTGGACTCTTGGTTAAACTTTCCTGCTTGGTCGACAGAAGGCAGTAATGCCAGCTCTATTTCTCTGAAGTCTGGAAATCCAAAGGATTTATATAAGGCTTTTGGTCCAAGCTGTGGGTATCTCGAATTTATGCCTCCTACTCCTTGCCAGCTTCCTGTCCACAGCCTCCCCTGCAGAATGGGAATGAGGCAGGTAGCAGCTAAATCTAGTTCAAATTTAACAAACTCGGGGCAGAAGGCCGTTAATGTCCATCAGCTTGATGATTGAGACAGCCTCGTTTCCTCCTCATTCAGGACAATTTAATGTGTTTTGAATAATGTAATGCTTAACAACCAGCCTCCAAACACTTCACAGGAGGTAAGCCCTGCCTTCAGCATCCTTCAGATTAACGTGCCCAGCTAGTATTGTTACAACGGATGGAGAGGAGCAGGGAGGGCAAGATTCTGTTTTAATTATCCTTCCTGATGAGCTGAAAAACAACCAAAAATGCAAACTAATTAAAATCAGCCCAACCGACAACAGGAAATCAGAGAGGCAACAATACAGCACAGCTTTGTTACGAGCTGGCTGAGTGGTGGGGTACGAAAAACAGGCAAGAGGGATTTCAATGGAGAGTGTTTCATGGCTTAGGATGGGCTGGACGGCTTTGTTTGGCCAGCATCAGGACTGAAGAAGTGGTGGGAGGAAAGGGGATACAAAGGGGACTGAAGTGGTCCTTACACAGGTGAAAGAAGGGATCAGGGGATTTGCCTGGCTTCCTCCTGCAACAGCAAACACTAATGACCCGAGATGAGGACAGGGGCTTTAAGCTGCGGGGAAAGCACCGCAGCCAAGCTTCTGGCAGGGTGCATGTCACGATAGGATGAGGGGTAACGGTTTTAAGCTGAAAGAGGGTAGATTTAGATTAGATATTAGGAGGAAATTCTTCACTGTGAGGGTGGTGAGGCAGTAGCCCAGGTTGCCCAGAGAAGCTGTGGATGCCCCAGCCCTGGAGGGGTTCAAGGCCAGACTGGATGAGGCTTTGAGCAACCTGGGCTAGTGGGAGGTGTCCCTGGACAATCTTTAAGGTCCCTTCCAACCCAAACCATTCTATGATTCTGTGATTTAATAGTCATATACACAAATATACAAATGTGTGATACACAGTGATACTGCTCACCACCTGATGACCAAGGCTCAGCCCATTCCTGGCTAATGAGCCCGGAGCAGTGAGAGTCCCAAAACAACAATCCCAGTATGGAGATAAGAGCCTGAGTGTCTGAGAGCTGACCAAGGGAGGGAGACAACCCTGGAAATGGGACCACCCAGAGAGAGCCAGTTTGGAAAGAGAGAGAACTTCTGGAGCGATCCTCACCTATACACTGGGCATGTGTGCATGGCCACCACTGGCCAGTTTGGGTCTCAATCCTAAACTTAAGATCAAGTCCTAGGCTAGTAATTGGTGATGTGCTCCCTCCCAGCTTCCCCTGCAGACGCTGGCACAGCAAAGAAGCTGGAAAGTCCTTGACTGTCCTGGCAGCAGCTCCAGCCATCAGTGTGTGATCAGCTTCTCCTCAGCACAAACCCAAACACAGCCTGACACTGGCTGCTGGGAAGAAAGTGAACTGTGTCCCAGCTGAAACCAGCACACAGGCAGCGCAGGCAGAGCACACGAGACCCGGACCTGCCTGCTCTTTTTGTGAGGCTCCCTCACGCAGAAGGCAACAGAAACAGCCTGGCCGGCCAACACTGAGACCACGTGAGCACCGGCAATGCCGGCGTGTCCTAGTTTCCAGGTGCTTGTCCTTACAACCTTCATCTTCTTTTAACATAAATAATACAAACGCACCTGCCCATTCATATTTGCAAATGGGCATCTAAGGGACAAAATGAGGGTAAAAAGCAACTTTACTCTTTCTTTTTATATCTTTCAGCAACCTAAAGTCATTTAGCCTTCAAAACTTGTGCATGCACTACATATGCTTTTGCTTGTTTTCCCCTGCAGAGTGTGCCTTTAATTACACAGAAAAAAGAGAATTTCTTTTCCTTTTCATCTTCTAACTCACACTGGAATATCTGTCTTTGATAAGTTCTTTCATACACTTTCCAGCTGGCCTGACTACCTAAATTGCCAATACATCTGTGCATTGTTACTAACAACAGTTATCTCATGAGTGCCAACAGCACGCTTGGGGCTGCAAATGGGCCAAACAAAGCACGTTGCCTGCTCCAAGGGCAAAGGGTGACGATATACCATCATTCATGCTTCAAAAAACCAAATTCCACCACTTAAAACTGGATCTCTTTTCAACTCCAACAAATAGCCTAAGCTTTACAGTTTGCTCCCTTCATTTAATTCTTTTGGATGACGTGGTTAATAAAAATCAGTACATCTCTACATGATGCCCACCTCTTCTTCTGCCAAGTGGGATTTTCATAACATCTTGTTATTATCAAATTAACTCAATGAGTATAGCATCTGGTCTAGTAGAAACAGACAAAAATGCAAGTTAGACATGAACACAGCAAGTACCGACGAGGAAAGGTTAAAATAAAATGTATCGGGTATGTGCTGGTTTTTGGAGCAGCCAGAGCTTAGCTGGGGCAGTCTGGGTGAGGACCCACGGATGTCCTGGGAGCAGGGACCAGGGAGGTGATGGAGCCTGGCCACTGCATCCTGCTCAGTTAGCGCTGCTCTTTGCAACCAATCCCCTAAATTCATAATAAGGCCAAAACCATGAGTTATGGTGAGGCTTCTCAGAGGAAGGGACAGTGCCACCAGAGGAGCTGGGAAACCTGCACACCTGCTCAGAAGTGCTCGAGGGTGTTTTCTGCCCTGGGAGCCGTATTTTACACCTGGTCAAGGACACGAAACAACCATTTGACTAAAGCTGGTCAAAGACCCAAGGAGATGAACTGAAAGGCGATATTTTGAGTAAATAGTTTCCTTTTCCCAATTTTCCAGTTGCCTCAAAAAAAAACCCACCCCAGAATTTCCTAAAGGACTTTAAAAAAAGGAAAATTCCTTTCTAACTGTAAAGCTGCAAATCCTGTGCTGAAAGAACATTTTCACCCATCCGTCCTCCTCTACAGATGTTCACGCTGCCCCTCGCCGCCCTTGCCAGTGCCTACATGCTCCCCCCACGAGCCTGACACCCATGAGAGGGGCTGGACAGCAGGAAAAACCCAAGAGAGAGGATTTGCACTCCAAAATACGGTAAGGTCTGACAGATCTGCACTGCTGCTAAGGTTCAGTGGCAGTAAAACATTTTCCCCCTCATTAAAGTGTTACTTTTAAAGAGATAGCTAGAAAAAAACTTAAAAGCAAAGATTTAAACCAATTCAAAGCCCATAACTGCAGTAACTCCCTGTGCTCTGCAACTCCTATTTCATTTCTTTGATATTGCTCTCAAGAAGTCCGTCACACACATTTCCTCGGGATTTCAAGGGGATATCATTATCATTTTTTTTCTTAAAAGCAACATTTTCAGTGTTTCATCTAAGCCCTGGGACACATTAAAGCATCTTTTCATTATCGCTGCCTTCCTGCAGATACAAATAGAGCTGGCCTTTGCTTTGTCAATAGCGCTGGCTTTTTTCTTTATTTGCAGATGTTTATGCAGAAGTACGAGCCACACACACCTCCGTGCACGGGTGTAGGCACAGCCAGCAGCTCTCGTGCCGAGGAGTCACTTCACTTGGCCCGTTACTAACCGGTACCTAAACACACATTGCTTCTGCAGAGCAATGCGTTCATTTTTAAAAAAAGGTGCTAACTCAACCAGTCCACAATTTTAACCCCGTCTTTCATTCTAATCCTAGTTTTGAAGTATGGTTGGCTCCAGCACTGAAATGAAAAATCAAACAAGCCCACAGCAGGCCACAGCATGCAAAAGCGCAGCTGGATGGGGCTGGGCACACATGGCAGGCAGTGGGGAGGAGGCAGGTTTACCCCTCAGTTGGGGTTATTTCTTCAATCCATCCAACAACAACAAAAACCCAGCACATGCAAACCTGGTTCCAGCCGAGCGGGACCAGATGCCTTGGTTTCACTTCTGCACCGCCTAGAGATACATTGCAAAAGCCAGCACATCTTGGAGGGTTCCTTGACATTGGTTAAATTTAGCTCTAAAATATCTCTGTGGCTGAAGCCTTCTCCCATTGACCAAATCACCTGTCCCCCCCCCTGCAGACATCTGTCTCGCACTTCTGCAAAAGTGACACTGTGTCACCTCCTGAAGCGATTACATTTCAAAGAAACAGCATTTTCCTCTACAGTTAAAGGATGTTCCAGGGATGCCTTTCGCCTGTTTTAGAATGTTTTGCCCTCTCTGCCACCTTCTCCACAACCTGCAGGTCTTCCTCAAAATGCTTGCCTCATGTACCCCAGGGGGATATTTTATTAAAATGACCAAAATGGTTCTTTGTTTCTTATGACAGGCACCAGGAAATTATTTCCCAGCAGTCAAGCTTAAAATATTCTCTTATAGGTGATTACTTCTGATCACCCAGTCACGAGCCAAATTAACCCAAATCAATTTTACTTTTAAAATGAATTTATGTATTCTCCCTTTTGTACTCTGTATGTTTAAAATTTTAGGTTACACTGATGTTAAATTTTTTACCTCTTCAAAACTAAGAGAGTGATAAACAAGCTTAAAAAAAAAAGAAGTAAGGAGAGAAGGAGATAAGGTCCCCCCAGTAATCCAGGAGCTGGGCTACAAGGAAGAACAGGAGAGCGTTTCATGCTGGGCGATATCAGTGTAAGAAATGGGACGGGGAGACTGGGGAGGGAGAAGACCCAGAAATTAGCCAGTTACAGCTGCCTGGTCTGAGGGCTGGGTACAGGTTACATAAACTTTAACACACTTTGGAGTAAGCCAGCATACACTGAAATGCAGCAATTCCAGCAGGGAAGTGAGACACGTGCAAAGCGGACGGAGCATCCTGACCAGGGCAGGCACACAAAGGGAGGCAGACATCAATAAAGGGCCTAAAGCAGCAGAGTTAACGCACTCCTCTGCTCCATGAGCCCTGTGACCACTTTATAGCTCTTTAACGAGGGAAATTTATAGCCCTAAGGCAGGCAGATGTTGCTGATACAGAACACAAAGGTCCGTACTAAAACCAGTGCAGGTATTTAATCTGAATAATACATGCTGCCTTTAGATAGGTGCACGCCTCACTGGTATGAACTTAGGTGGTTAAGTGTGAACCTCAGCTTCATTATCATCACTCATTGCTTTTCTTCCACGTGTGCAATTAGCTCTTCTACAGCAGCTAATGAATCCAGTAGCTTATGAACCATTCAAAAGCAAGTTACTAAACAGGAGTGCAAAAATGTCCGAAGACTGCCTGGGTACCATGGCTGCCGCCTGGTTTGGGATCAACGTGAGATGTATTGGGTTTAGGCAGCTGCTTTCTTGGACCTTCAATATGGAAAACTGCAATGGAGTGGCTACCACTGTCTTGATCTTTTGGATAAAGCTTTGATTTGATGCCCTTCCATTCCCCTGAGAGGCTGACATCAAGTCACCCCTGCCACAGCTGCCTCTGGGAGGAGCAAGGGACAGTGGCCAGAGCCCCCAGCCCAGTGCCAGCTCTGGAGCACAGGGAGGCTGTGCTGATGATGCTACATCAATAATGAGAGCACGATAATTATTATTAGTAAGGTCCCTCTGCTTGAGATTTCCAAGCTCTTTACTGGGAAGGAAAAAATTGGTCCCACAATGGCCAGGGGACACCATTGGTCCCCTCTCCCATGTGCAGACTTGGAAGTGGAAATGTCATTTACTGGAGGTCATAGGGCAAAGTCTAACAGATCAATGTCACAGCTTTTAGCCGCAGATAACTTGTGGTGCCAGCAATTTACTTACCTATATGGACAGAAAAATCAATCCCATCAATACATGAACCTCTGGTTTTTATGACATTCTTGGCAGAAGAAAGTAGGTCAGATGGCACAAGTGTGCACAGGGCATTTCTCTTTTAGCGAGGCCAACCCCTGAAGCTACCAAACTGTACCCACGGTTCATGAATTTGTGGGATGCCAGAGATAAGTGAGGTTCAAGCTTGCATACATGAACTAGTCTGTACATTTGATACACAAATCTTTGACAGGCTTTGAGTAACCTGGGCTAGTGGGAGGTGTCCCTGCCCATAGCAGGGGGCTGGAACTAGATGATCTCTAAGGTCCCTTCCAACCCAAACCATTCTATGATAATATAAGCACAAATGTAAAAGAAAGGGTGAACTGCTGAATAATACCATTCCACAGTCAAGTTTGTGATGGAAGACACTGTCATGTTGGTTTGTTGTTCAAATTAATGACGTTAGAGCTTCTGCTTCAGAAACGGCATTTTCCTTTCCCAATGGGGGCAGATGAAGCCCAGAGAGCTGACGGCTCAGGCTCACGAAGGCCAAGGCTGAGCACTTGCTTTCCTCTGGGATCCCCCACGTCAAGATTCAGACAACCCTGTATGGGGCCATGAGGACAGTTACTGTCCTTCAGAGAGAGCCCTCGGAACCCTCCGGCAGCATACCCCTGTCTGGAGCAGGGGTGGGAGCCCAGCGGGAGCTCGGGGAGGCGGTGGTGGGGAAGGGGGTCAATGGCAGCTGGTGAAGCAGCCTGCAAAAACCCTCCAGGCTTCAGCAACACTAGTTTCCCCATACCTAAAATACATAGTGGCCTGGTTACAAAAGAAACTTTATCTTATAAAATTAATACAATTTTTTAAGTTTTCTTTTGAGACTTTTGTCCTCTGCATCACGGTTCACTTAAAAATGTGAGCTCGGGCAGCAGGCAGGTAACGTGTGGTAGCTGCTTTAAAAGAGTTTTTCTGGACTAAGCACTGCTCGTACAAAGAGAGCAGCAGAGTCACCCCATCGCTGACATGTCACTAACAGCCTGAGCAGCAGAATGTAAATCAAGATTTTAAGACCTCCTTTCCTGGCACAACATTGAACTCCAGACTACGCCTATATTCACCTCCTCGCTTTACTGCTGCCATCCATCCCTCCCCGTTGCAATACTGACCGGGAAATTAAAATGAAAGCCTTTATCCAGAGACAAGCTGTCTTTGTGAATCCTCTTGTGATTCACGGCCAGAGCCAGCGCCCGGTGAGCACTCACCCCCAGGAAGAGCCCTGCGGGGGGAGATGACAGTGGGTGGCACTGCGGGGGACCGGCATGGCTGGGCTGTGCTGCCGTGTCTGTCTGTCCATCTGTCCGGGGAGCAGGATGCAGCATGCACCCAGAGGAAGGGATTACATCAACCTTCAGGCTAAGGAGCATCTTTCCATCAGCGATATATTTAGCAGAGTAGTCTTGTCTGGGCAACTGAGCAGCACACCAGTCCTGCTCTGGATTTGGCCCGTAATAAATTAACAGAGAAAGGCATTTCCAGCACACGATCTGAGCACTGTCAGGTCTAATGAGTTTTCAGCTGCCGACAGAATAGGCCAATACACAGGCAACGATGGAGAAATCCCAGTGGACCGCAAGAGGGGATGTTTCATATTCACATCATTAGAGTTTCTAAACCTTCATGTATTTTCTAATTATGCAATAGCAGCAGTAGCAGCCCTGTGAGTAATTTATCAGCACCCATGTATTTTAAATGAATCCCTAACAAGCGTGTATTAATGTGACACAGCAGGATTACGTAAAGGAGGAGAGACTCGAAAAACCAGGGTCCTCGCTGTCTTGAGCAATGTCATTATCATTATCATAGAGCTGCTCTCCCGAAAGTAGAGCATTCAAACAGCAAGTGATTTTTCCCCCAGGCGCTCTCGGCTTGCCTCTGTGGTGCAGACACAGTTGCGGCGTTAACCCGCTGCTGGCTGCTGTGCCCGGTGTCCCTACGGGCTGTGTCCACACACGCTGACCCACGGAAACCGTTCACCTCCAGAACGCAGCCGGTGACCCTGTTCTGACAGAGACCAACTTCTGAGCAGCACTGAGACACAGGTGAGCTGGAAAGCCTAAGCCACAAGCACCAGTAGAGCTGGCAGACAAATGCCATCTGCTACTGAAGATAAAAGAGAGATTTACTCAAATATTTGTTATTAATTGTTGACTGAAAGCTTCGTTGAATCCTGGCTTGTCTGCTGAAATTAGTGAAACAGTTCCGCCACCCCAGCCCCGGTTCCATCCAAACGTTTCCCTTCCAAGGAGTGGATGATGGATGAGCCACTAATTTTAGTTCCCATAAGAACACACTTTCCTCTCCAATCCATAGGCTTAAAGACATTAGATCACTTTGTGGGAAACCATTTCTTTTGCAATTATGTCACATTTGATTTCCTGCTGTCTTTAAAGCTGCCTGTTAGCTGTGTGGCAGAAAGGAGGTTCCAGGGATTACAGGGACCCCCACCCCAAGCAGACCATCTATTACTCACGCAATGGAGAGGCTGTGACCCCTCTGCACACATACATTCACCTTTCAGTATCTGTGCACAGCCCCGCCTATATCAAACAGGGAAGGGAGAGGAAATATATGGGTGAATACAGTTTTCACACTCTCTGTGTTGAAAAAACAGTTAAACCACAGTAATTTTTCTGATAAATCACTCCGTGTTGCCTATCAAAGATCTATACACCTCGTATTTGAAGCTACCACTTTTCTGTGATGTTCTATTCTTTAAAGTCCATAAATACAATCACACTTCAATATTTTTGACAGGCATTTGTTATGATGACTGTGCTGTTTTGCTTGATGCCAAGAACACAGAAAGCTTAAAACTGCTAATCACAGTTTTATCCGAAGGCAAAAAGCAAAGCATTTGTATGAATGCTGTGCTGGAAACAAGTCCTTCATCTTCAGTAGCGAAATAAATTTTGAAATTAAAAATCAAAGAGTTTAACTACAGATGAAACCGTTAGTGCTGCGTGCACAGAGTTCACGATGGTGTTTTTAATAGGCTCTAATGATGATCTCAATATCGTTTGATTGCACAGAATGCATAAAAATCGCACGGCAGCTATTGGTTCATAATTCAAGGCTTTTCCATACCTAAACTGCTTGTTAGTAGAATTTATTTCCCTTACCTCTTGTCTTCACACAACCTTATCATCAGAGGAAAGCAACGAGCTCTTTATCTTATAACTGGGTGTAATATGCTAGTGCTTCAGAACGCGTTACGGTCATTATTTCTCCCTCTCTCCCTAATGGGTCTGTGCTGTGCTCCTGCCTGCCCGCCTGCGGGACCAGCCTTGTCTGCTGGGGGATTCAGCCGGGGGGATCCAGCCACAGGTCGCTCTTTGGAGACGGGAGGAACCCGCCGGTGTCACCAGTGCCACTGCAGCCCCCTCGTACAGCCCATTATAAAGCACTGCCTGAACAGGAGAGGAGGTTTTAGTGACCCCAAGTGCTTTTGGTGGAAGATATTTCAAAATGCTTTTGATGGGTTTAAGGAATGTATTTTTAAGGAATGTATTTTTAATTTCCACGGAATTTTGGGTCAACCCATTCATTTGTTCACTTGCTGTTTTTCCAAAAAGATGTTTATCTTCTGCTTTGGTGCTAATCTGCCTGGTGTATTTTCTTTTTAACAAATCGTTTTCTGGATCAGCCTTAGTTTTACCGGCTAAACAAGTTGTACTTGAAGTTCTTTCCAAGAGACACCTCTGCAGTCCCCTTACCATAGTCACACGCCTTTTCTCGCCCTTTCCTCAGCCTGGACAACCAGAGCGGCAGCGAGAAACACAAAGCCTCTTGCCAGGGCATCGTGTGCTGTTCCACTGCTCTTGCTGAACTATTCAGACTTGATGAAACAAAGAAAAGAGAAAAGGGGGGGCCATCTTAGGGGCCATCCTTAACATGACTTCCCATGTCCTAAAAACTCTAGTTTTATATTATATTTTACATTTATATGAAGTCCAGAAAGGCCTCACATTTGAGCCTGGCTTGGATGCCCCAACCCTGAAGGTGTTCAAGGCCAGGTGGATGAGGCTTTGAGCAACCTGGGCTAGTGGAGGGTGTCCCTGCCCATGGCAGGGGGGTTGGAACTGGATGATCTTGAAGGTCCCTTCCAACCCAGACCATTCTGTTATTCTATGAAAACTGATGAAGAGGAATTTCAAGTGCTGAATGTTCTCACAAAGGCATAAAAGAACAGTATTGCCATCTCCCAGAACATTAATTAAGAGCAAAATATTGCTGAAGAGTCTGGGGAGGCTATCCAAGCGCAATGAGAAGTGAAACCTTCACACAGGAGGCACAGGGAAAGCACGTGCAGACTCCTCGGTGTCCTCAAGTCAACTATCGCTCCCATGCGTCCTGAAGTAATGGAGACTTTAGCCTTAGCTGTGAATCTCATACCAGGTTGCAAAAAGTTCCTAAAAATAATGTCTGAAAAAAAATTATATCTTCAAGCTCTGCTTGAACGCTGTCAGCCTGTTTGACTTCTCCAGGCACTGAGCCTAAAGTCTTTATCAATGGCAGAAGCAAGGTCAGTGCCAAACTCTCTATCCAGTACTCACGAACATCAGGGCCAGGCAGGAGTAACCAACTGTAAGAGCAGGAAGCATCCTGTCCAAAGGATTTTAGGCCTTTCTACTGAAACTGCTAACAGGCCCAGGAGAAATGTCATTCCCAGGAGAAAAAATTAGGAACTAACTTCAGAGCAGCAAGTCATTTAATCTGAGGCATGGGTGAGCCATTGGACAGCAGAGTCATTTTGTCAGGGACATCCTTGAAACCACTGCTGAGAAAAATACAAAGTGCTGAAACAAAATATCAGTCCTTTGAGGTCTCATTTTTCCTTAGTTTTAGTTAACAGTGATTAACTACACTGGTAATGGTGTGATATGAGCTGCCTTTAATTTCCCACAGAAGAGAGAAGGAGCTAGTGCAAGATCTTGGTACACATTACCTGCCTCAATATTCCAACCCGTAAAGCCTTGCCACATCAGATCAATTCTGAGGAAACCTGCTGAAATTTCAGGTTTTCAGTAAAGTGTACTAGCTGTGCTTGTCAATGACCAAAGACAAACTTTGCAAATTATTTTACAGAAGCCTTTTAACACAGATACCTGCCATCAATGAAAAGACACCATCATAAATTCAAGATCAATTTATATTTCTAAATGTCTAGAAACAGGTTCTGCTTCTATTGGTGTTTAAATACAGCCAAGTTTACATAAGAATTACTAACTGGTTGTAGAGGTCGTGCCTTTTGAATATATGCATATTGGAGGTGTGAAACCTACTAGACTGTGGTATTACACTTAGGCTCAGTGCTGAATTGGGATTAAATTGTGTTACATTCATTTGATGAGCGGCTCAGATACGCTGAAGCTTTAACTGAATGTATTAGAAGATGCTAATTCTAACAGATACACCCTTAAAAGTAGTAGCTTAGTGATTTGAAATGTCCTTGGCTAGTTTTCAAGGATGAGAAAAAAGGTATTTTGGAGTCCCTAAACTGAGACTGTATGTTAATAAATACCTAAGGAGAGGTTCTTTCATTTCCTTTCAATATGAATGAATACCCTTTGAAAGAGAATTGATGTAGTCTATTGATTGCCATTTAAATGCCTTTATAAGCTAATTAGCGCAAAAGGTAAAATGTTTCTGAGCAGAAACAAGCAACAATCATTAAAATATAGGTTCTTAGATACCCTGGGGGGACAAATGCCCCCATGCAGAGAGTCACCAACAAGTGAGGACCAGGAATAGTGCTTGCTGTAAAGCTGTTGTAAAAAAAATAGCATCTCTTACGACTGTGAGAGCAATGTCATGATGATGGCAGTCATCGTGCACGCTTGAAACAGCCCTGGTGTATCTAGCTTTAATCTGCATAGTTGGGATAGTGTCTGACTGGGAGACACTGCGAAGTTTAGGGGAACAGCCAACACTATGAAACAGGTCATGGGCTGGAGCCTGCCCAGGTCTGAAGTGTCTGAAAGTCATGACCTTTTGCTCATCTGAGATGAGGTGCTGGTATCAGTCCAGTTCCTAGGAGATCAGTATCACTGTAAAAAAAAACTTCAAAAGGCATACTAATTGGAAACGGGCTTAGCAGAAAGGAGCTGTGGACTGAAAGTTCTAATAGAGCTCCTTCCAGCAGGCATGGACAAGAAGGTGGGTATCTGAAGCTCATTTATGTGCGGTCCCTCTAGGACGCCTTAGGAGGCAATTCTTCCACTCTCTGGCCAACAGCAGCCATTAAGATCAATATCTGCCTAATATCTGTTTGAGAAACATTTTAGCTTTACAGCTCTAGGAAGAGATATACCCATAGAGGCTTCTTTGTGGGATCTTGGAGAGACTCTGTCATCTGTCTCCTGTGCGAAGCCAAAGCCAAGTTACTGTTCCTGGTGCCTCTACACGTGCTGACCTCCTGCTCATGGCCAGGCAACCTCTCCCGTCTCCGGGGGGATTTAGTCACACACAGAATGTATGTATATACGCACAGGCAATCAGTGTAAGGATGGACTGCACGAACTTGCTCACGCAGCCATTCTCTCAGTGTAGCATCTCTCTGGGTAGATGATACTCACCCACTAAGCCAACTGTTGCTTGAACTGGTTAATTGCTGTTGGGGAATGGGTGGAGGAGGACATTCCCCTCACAGAGGGAATAAGCATCAGACTGCACCAAGAACATACGGCTTTTTCTGACTCAGATCACTATCACTCCCACTGATGCTCTAGCAGCAGTGAAGAGCACTTACAGGGAGAGAAGCATCCCAAACCAGAGCACAGGCACAGGCTGTGCAGCAGCTGCTCAGAAGCCAAGTGTCCTCCAAGAGTTATTTCAAGTTTCAGCCATCACTACCATCTTATTACGTAGCTAATAAAGACTGTACAATGAAGTATTTATGTGGACATATGCATTTAATCTAAGGCAACTCAAGACGACTCTAATAACACCGGTTTCATGGCTGCATCCTTCTATTCAAATTAATTACTCTGCAAAAGTTAACACAACTGAAATGACACTGTGTGCCTTGAGAACGCCAAGGAGAGAGGAGCACCGCTCAGGGCCCATTCTCCTTTCCACTCGGTCCATCTGGATGGCCCAGCACAGGCGTTAGCCCCACTCCACCACCGCCGGGGCTCTGCCCTCCTCCCTCCCACCCCACTCCTTCCCCTGCCTGATGGAGCTGGCAGCTCCTGACAGATCATCCTCATCCAAAGCCCCGCTGTCTCCAGCACCGAGAGAGAGTCACAGCTCACCTCGAGACTATTACAGCACAACAAAGTGTTCATCCATTTACTAGACTTTGTATCCTTTCACATGAAACACTCATTCCTTTGATCTCTGGGTGAGAAGGGATTTCCTTGTTATGTCAAACTATTAAGGAAATGAAGAAACACCCTCATACAATCCCTCTTTCTGTATTAGCAGTAACAGGATATTCAAAAGAAGGTTTCTTCCCCCTCAGAACAGTATAGTGACTGTACACAGCACCAATATTCCTAATCAAGTTGTGCTACCTCTTCTGACAGGTCCGCTCAACTCCTTTTTGCTGTGCAGATGATACTGCCTCAGGCTGATAATTAAGCGGAACGCAAATTTTTACACATTTGTGTCACCCTTACAAGGTCAGTGTTTATCTTAGAGGATTTTAATACGAACAGAAGCCATATTAACGTGCGAGCCACCATAGTTAATTAAGAACTACGGAATATTTTTATATAACGACATTACATGTAAGGCAGGCAGAGTACAAAAGCTTCATAAAATAACTTTGCATTCACTTCCAGCTTTACATCAGCTTTACACATACACGTATGTGTGTGTGTATGGTAATGGATTGACATCTTAAGCAAATTCAAGGAGCACTCAGTATTTCATCAGCCCACAGCAGCAAGGTTTTTTTGTCTCCCTCCTCCCTCACACTTGCACCTGGCCAGTGTGCGTGAGAGGTAATAATTAGTCCTGCAGCACTGACCACTTTTCTATACAAAAAAAAATGTTGGTTTGAATGGCATCTGATTGGCACTGCTGAGAGAGAAGCAAGAGCTCCCTGAAAGGGCTGAGCATTTCAGTTCGCCCTTGCAAAGGCCAGAAATAAAGAGCTTTTCAGGTCGCAATGTTTTTAGATACATAAAAGTGGTCTGAGGTCACATTTAGAGTTTATAATGACCCTCACCAAACTCTCTGCAGATCAGCTAGTGGCTTGGCAAGCGGAGAAAGAAAGGATGATCTTAAATAAAAGTGTATACTCCCTCCCTACCCCCCAAATATCACAAACCCAGTGCTTCCCTAGCCAAGGTGAATGCACACCAGTGTTCTGGGGTACAAGTTTCACCCCTGACTGCTCGATACAGCCACAGACAGATGCTGGCGAGCGATGAAGACACAGCAACAACAATTGCAGCAATCAATGCACCGTATAGAAACAAACGGCAACACACGCCTCCCATCCACCGATGTCGGATGGCATTAACGGCTGCCAGCTGGGCACACAGCAAGTAGGTCAAGAGCATCACTCCTCCAAGAGTTTTCTTTGCTAAATATTGTGCTAACGACTGCATTATTGCTCATCAGGCTGAGGTTCTGAAACTGGTGTAAAACAGAACACCCTTCCCATGACAGCAGAGGTCAGGTTTTCCATCTTGAGATGTTTCAGGTTGAACAAAACCACCCATTTTTGATAAAATGACTTTTGATAAAATGCCTTTTGATATTAAAATCTGCACTCAGGCCTGTCCTGATTGCACAAAGCAGCTTTCCCCAGAACAGCTCTTACAGTTGGGTAAAACCGAATGACTAAAACCATGTATGAGACACTTACAGTTTAGAAAAGCTCTAATGGAGATTTAACAGACTTACTCTAAAGAATTCTTTGGTTGAGCCTGAATCCAAAGTGCCATAGGCTATTTCGGTTTGTTTCGCCAGGTCCTCTGCACTCTCTATGGGAGAAACCATCCTCTCCACCGTAAGGAAGGCAGCAAGATTAGCAGTGTAGGAAGAGATAATGATGAGAGTGAAGAACCACCAGACTCCTCCAACAATTCGCCCTGAGAGAGATCTATGGAAAAACACACATCATCAAATTGCTTTGAAGACATTTCTGGATTTTTTTTTTCTTTCCTTCACTGAAGAAAAATTCACATGCACAACCCTTTTGTCCAGATCCTCCAGGCACCTGTGAGCCAGTTCCTGACAGCCTTCCTCAGGAGAGCAAACTCAGCCTCCTCCTGGTCTTACCTAGTTAAACTCTCTCTCCAGTCTTTCAGTGAAAACAAGGACAGCCAACTGAGAAATGATTCATCTCAGCCAACCCCATCGGAGGCTTGGAGAAGAATAAGCTCTCCTGACTTCCACAGACCCTTTGCTGGAGAAGTCTTTTGCCAGAAGACTTTTGTCTCCTCCACTGCGATACGCCAGCATCGGGCCTCTTTGGTAGCTGCCCAGCTTGGAGGACACCAATGTGCCTTTTTCTGCATCGACTCTCAAAATGTAAGATGCAGTAAACTGCAAAAGGGAATCGAAGTAAATGTGCAAAGGAATAAACCAAAAACGATTCAGTGTCCTTCTCTCATCACAACCTGGCAGGAATTACAGACTGAGTCTGCATACTGAAGTGAGGAGAGATGCTGGTTTATGTTTTATGTTAATTAAAATTTGCATGTTGCACTGCTCCAACTCAAGGGCATTCACGCTTTATAACCATCAGGGCAAGAGAGAAGGAAGCAGAAAAAAAATTGTTCCGTGTTTGTTGTGTTTTCTGTTTTTCAAAAAAGATACCATAAAGGACTGAAAAAAAAGCCTATTTGTAAACATATAATTACGAAATGTCTAGTGGTCAGGAGGTCTAGATCCTGTCAGAAAGAGCTCTTGATGCTTCAAAGCAATTGCACATCAGGCTCAAAATACTCGTTCGGGGCTGAAGGATGCCCGTGCCACGCTGCTCAGCTGGGTGGGGAATTTCACCGCCGTGTATGGCACTCATTCTTCAAACACGGCGTGTTGGCCAGGAACCATTTCAGGAGCTGAGACAAAGCTATTTCGTATGCTTTCCCTTAACTCTACTGATACCAGTGGAGGAAGATATTTAAATCTGTGGAACCTGGGTGCTGTGGTCCTCAGTTCATGTGAAGGGAAGAAACAGAAAGCCACAAAACTCTTACCTGTTTATTTGTTTCCTTCAAGCCCCTCAGTGCCATCCCCAGACAGTGGGTACAAGTTGTCCTACCAACAGATGGAGACAGGAAAAAAGCAAAAGTCTGGTGATGTGCCCCCAGCCACACAGGTGACTTAGCTGGTAAACTGCCTACTCTTGGCCAGAGCCCGAGACTGCCCAAGCCATTAAAAAAATCATGTTAAATTAGGAAAAAAAAAAAAGGAAAAAAAAATCCACCCAACATTAAAGAACACACCAAAGAAAAAAAATTGCCAACACAATAAGAACAGAGAGCAATCTAGAATAGGTCAGAGGAATGTGGAGAAACAAACGAAGAGATGGAGTGCTGCTGTTCCCCGCTCTCCTCTGCCCAAGATACTGCAGCAGCAGCTCCCATGGAGAGGGCAGATGCAAGCGGGTTCCTATGGATCATAGAGCACACACCACTTGCCGGTGCAGTCAGCACCCCGGGGACTGCTGCATCAGGTCTGTACCAAGGTGCAAGGCGGTTCAGGTGGTTACAAAGCCTAGGGAAGCTTGAGGAGTGAAGCGTCAGCTCTTTGTCCATCAGGAAGCAATGACTTTCCACGTGTGAACTCAGAGACATCGCCACTGCTCCGGCCTGCCTGCGCTTTCTCAGGGCAGGCACACATCCACTGGATCGCCAATAAGCAGAGAAGGCTTTCCTGCCTTTCTTGAGGGCCTCCCACGAGGATAAAAGGAGTTCCAACCTGGGCTGTGCTACAGCTGTGCTCCCTGATAGAAGGCTACTGAGCAGCTGCAAAGGTAAGTTGCAGAAATATAAATCCAGAACAATGCAGTAAGTCAAGGAACCTCTCTGCCTCAATCTACATTCTTTGTAGATATCAAGTGAGTATCTTGGGATTGTACAGATGGATAAAGTCCTTTCTGGCCAGCTCCCTTACCAGTTAGGGTCTTGGCTTTAGCTCCCCTGCAAAACTTGATACCCTACACAGCAAACTACCCTCTTACATGGGCTGATGAAATTTTAGTCAAGTACAAAGCAGCGCCTGATGAACTCACTGCATCAGGCTCCCTGCACAGCCAGCAGAGGAAAAGAGAGGAGACAGACACCCTCAGAAGGAGATTTATCTCACTTGCTGTAATGTGGGGTAAGTCTGAAGGTGCCCATCTGTCTTACGACTTTGGAGGGAACCGAGACACCCAACTAAAACACCGCCTGTTGCTTTTAGATGGTGACGTCAGGCAAATTCATCTCCCTTTTGTTTGTTCCTTCACGACATACTTTCCGTCTTCAGAGAGGGCCCGGAGGTGAACTCTTCCTCCCTGCAGCGAGGTGGAGAAGTCTGTCTGGCCGGCACAGCAGAGAAACATCCACTCGCAAACAGCAAGACGAGTGTTATCTGGGGTTTCTGGGTTCCCGTGGCCCTCTTGCTTTACAGTCAGTCTTGAAATAGAAGATGAAATAAAGACTTTGCCAGAGTGTTTAGATAAATTCAATGGAATTATGGGGAACAAAACAGTATGTTGTTCGTTGCCCCTACAGTTTCCCATGGGAATTATCTTCCTTGGGTTGGTAGCTGCCCCTGCGGTTAGCAGGACCGATGGGCTGCTGGGATGAAGATGTGCAGAAGACAAGCATTCCCCAAACCAGGGAAACCTCAGCTCACAGTGCTGTAACAATAAAAAGTCTGTGTGGAGCTGCACGCTCATAGAGCATATTACACACAGAGAAAGGCAAAAATGTCCTGCAACCCGTATGCACTGAGTCAGACAGATACCGGACAAAAAATGGAGAACAGCTGAGAGGCAGGGGAGGTGGGCACGGCGGGGTCCCCTGATGAAGGTGGCACTGCCCTGAGGGTCCTACATGCAAGAGAAGGGTCTTGCTAGATGTTCTCATAAGAGCTGAGGTCACATGAAAGAAAATTGGATGTTGTGACAGAGTTGTTTCTCCCAGAGAATTCCAGCGAGCACTAGGAAGCAGTCAGGGCTGGCAGAGCTGTAACTGGTGATAGCACAGGATGGGGCAAAAGAAAAACAAAACAAACCACAAAGCTGACACTGAAGGAAAGAAAGACAGACAGAGAGAGTCCAAGACCAAGAACACGGACGAGCATGGCCTGGCAGCCTCCTTGGCCAAAGGACCCCAGTTCCCCCCAGTACATCTGCTGATATTTAGACTCCTTATACCCACTGCAGGGGCTGGTGTAGAGGGATGCGGGAGAGAAAGGGTTAGTACAGAAACACCGGGCTGGTAATAAGAGAATACTTGTATGGTTTGTACCGTGAACCACAGAAATGTTTGTCCATTACTCAGACAATAATTATAGAAAAATCAATCACAGCTTTTAATACCAGCACCGCTTTTTCTGATTAAGACATACCTGTCCAAGTGTGCAGTGCTGTAATTTAAAAACAAACAGCTAATGCTTTATCCCAACATGTCGTTTTCCAAATTACCTCAATAAATAGATAGCTTGCACAACATTATTTTATAGTGAATTAGCATGTTAACAAATGAGAGAAGTAACAAAGACCTGGCATAACAGAATTATAACGCAATTATCAAAACAAGGTCAGATGGTATTTTTAAAAGCAAGTAAACAGGAAGAGTGCATACCTTGAGAGGAAATTTAAAAGGAAGCATGGAGTCAAATGAAAGCAAATTAGTACCACGAGAAAAACAAAATAAATATTCAAATTCACATTCAGTTTCCAGGACAATAATGAATTCAGACAAAACCTTATTTATTTATCAAAATAGCTTGAATTTTGTTTCTACTCATGGCCATAAAAATACTTGATTTCCTATACTACACAGAAATAATAAGCTTCGCACACTACTCAATTTTTAATGAGGCTCTCCTGACTGATGCAAGATGGCTGTTACATTGGCAAATAACCCTGAACAACTCCGCTGCAAACTCTCCCTGTCCAGAACCCCTACATATTCCAAGCACATGCTATCTGGTACCCACTACGCTATGAGCTCCATCCCTGGCTCGCGCACCCAGCATCCCTCCGCCTCTCTGGCCAGCCTCACGCCGCCCTCGCCTCACCGACTGAGACAGAACACAAGAAATAAGAGCATCTGAAGCACTGACTTGAGATGCTTCCATCATAGGAACTGGCAGTGGGAGTTTCAGAACTACCTAGTTACGCGGCTCTCATTGCTAGACTGAAAGTCCCACAAAGTCATTCCCATGGCCTTTAATAGGAGTCTCTTGAGTCTTCTGCTGTGAAAATTGGGATCTAGAAATACACCCTTTGAAATGACCAACCTCACGAGGTAATTTTTAATGAACCCCCTGTCTTTTTCCATCAGCAATTAATTAATCTAGCCTCTTTGTTCCACATGAATAAAGAGCACAATTAAAATGCGGGCTCTCAGAGAGATTTCAAAGATACTTTCGCTCAGAACAATGTTACAAATTTGACTGTGTTTTCTCCTGATTCCATTTGCTGTATGCATCTTACATTAAAGTGAGTTTAATAATCTACTTTTGATCCATCAAAAGTGAATTTTCAATGCTTTAGCTCACTATGCAGAGAACACAGCAGCCTTTGATAGCAGAACAAAACTGCTGGAACAAATGTCGATTCCACCAAGGGATGCACTAACCCCCATCCTTCGGCTCCTATCTGATTCTGTTTAGATGACTCCTATTAAATACAGAGAGGAGAGTATAGGGATATATCCTCTGGAATATCCCCACAGCATACTCACCGAGGATAGATCTAACTAGTCATTAGATGTCACAGCTGTTCCACACAAAGGCAGCTGAAAGAGCCTTTATCAGCAAGTACAAAAGTGATCTCTCCAGACTGCTTGTCGGCATCTCTCTACAAGTGCTGTATGCTCTCATATAAGAAATTTATTCAGACAAAACTCACAATGGAAGAATGAAGCCCCTTTTAATGGCAATAAAATAGGATGAAACATTCATATAGTCAATGTACTGTGAATGGAGCAACCTTACAAAGATACGGATTCGGAATGGAATACTTGGGAATAGTTCCTTCTAAGGAAAAGAAATTTGACATTTAATCAACTTAAATCAACATATTGGTCAAAGGAACAGTGTTATGGGAATTTAAACCAAGGTTTTAAATTTCTTTTTTTTTTTTTTTTCAGCAACAATGCATGTTAACTGCCTGGAATCTGTTATCTTGGAAGATAACAAAATAACTGGATAACATCTTCAAATGAGGGCCATGTATTAATACTGAGCTAATAGCTTCTGATGGACAGATAGAATAAATAGGTTTATTGCTGTCTCTGTTTTTTGCTATGCATTTCCAAGGCACAGTAGTATAAAACAACCCCCTAGAATATGTTCCACTCGTTATATAAGGTAAATGGCTGAACATGTCAGAGTCACATGAGAGTTTAACAAAAATTCTATGCAGTTCTCTTTAACTGTCAATAACCAGACCTAGCGGAAACAGTGCAATGCCTGCAGCTTTCCATGTGATGTCCCAGTGCTTATTTCCCGGTCCTTTGTATTGGGCATACACATGGTCAACAGCAATTTAAATGTTATCCCTACTCATCACCTTTAACAGCGAGCAGAGAGGTAAAGTTGCAATACAGAATTTTGGCAGAAAGCAGAAACACAGTGTGCAAACAGGAGGAGAGATCAAACAGCTATTACTGTACAGGGAGGCAGCACACCCAACAACCATGACTGCAAAAACTAACGTGTGGTCATATCCAGGCAAAAACATGTGCGTGTTTTACGTGGGATATACATGCATCTGTCAATAAGTATGAAATCTAATTGCTGCTATCGAGACTTTAAAAACAGATGTACGAGTAGCGTCAAATACCAACTGGCGTGCACCAGTACCTCTGAAAGTCCTGGATTTCGCTGTGATCGTTCGGTGATTTGAATGTGCAATGACTGTGCACTTAAAGGATCGTTATTACATTATAACAGGTAAAATCATGATCCTTTCCATCAAACTCCATGGAAGTTTTGTCACTTGCTTCAGTGAGGTTACTCAAGATCTCTACCAGTACATGGACCAGTAAAACCTGGTAATTTTTAAAGATTCAGGTATTGAAAAGGGCAGATAAATACGGAGAGGTGTATTTCAAGTGCTAAGTTAGAAAAAATCTGCCTCTCTTGCTTTAACTAGCAACCTTGTTAAAGGGAAAAACTGCATCCTGCTTGTATTAAGTGGGTATTTTTAATAATTAAAATAGCTGTAAACTGGTTATTAAAATATTGTCATACATAATATAACTAAGAAACTAGATCATTTCACTGCTTATCACAGGCACATCACCCAAGTATTTTACCAGTGTAAATGTAGAAACACTACATATATTATTAAAAAAACTTCTGTGGTATGCATTGTTCAATTAGAGAGAACTTCACTATTCTCAGGTGATTTTCAAAGTGCTTCTTTAAAAAAGAAATTGAATTCTGCAATAGTTAATACCAGTGCTCTCTGTTAAATTGGAACTAATATCAAACATGTTTTACTACAGTCTTATTCAGAAAGACTGCCTTAATGAACAAGAAAAACCTTTATGGAAACTGGCAATGCTCATCAGACCATATTGACTACAAACACAAGGACGATGGGTCAGACTGGGCTGAAATAACGATACACATACAGGGCAGAACGCAGTAACTGTTAGAGGGGCACATACAGAGAACTGAACACATGAAACACGGCGGTAAGCAGATTAGTAATAAATGAAGGATCAAGAAGAACAAAACTAGAGAAACTAGGCACAAAAGAAAGTAAAAAGACTAGCAGAAGCCATGACGGGAGTGGAGGTGTTTTAAAATGCTGTTGCATGTGATTTTTTAAAATAAATATTTTTTATTTTGCAAAGCAGAATATATTCTATGCACCAAGGAGATGACCGTAAAATGAGATATGCAGCAAAAACACGGTAGCCCTCCAAGCATTGCTGAAAACAGAAAACCCTATGCATTTTACAGCCTCAACATGGTGTATATAAGTTAGGCAGAAATGCATAAACGGCATTCTAAGGCAATGCCACTCGCTCTGGAGGTGAATGTTAGCAAGCATGGTGGCTTGATGATGATGCTTAGCACTGAATGGAATGTCAAAATAAAAAATTTGTAATTAAAAAGAAATTTGAAAAAAAAAGTAACATATATGCACCATGGCATCAGCAAATGACCATAAAATGCAAAAAGGTGATGGAGTGATATGGAACAAACCTTGGAGAAATATCGCATCCTTGCTGCATAAAGGCACCCAGGGAAAACCAAAGGCTGTTAAATATTCCAAACTCATTTGGAGGGTCAGGAGGGTTCTGAGGGTCACGTGGTTCTTCACTGCCGTCTTCCAAGTGCCATTCATAAGGACTGAATCTGCTGACTAGGAAAAGAACCACGCTGACGCCAATGTAAGCAAAGACTATACACATCCAAATTTCATAAGCCAAAGGATCCAGGAAAGAGAATACGCCCGGTTTAGATTTCTGAGGTTTCTTGATCATGATGGAGATGCCCAGGCTCATAAAGGGTTTGGAAAAGTCTATGACTTCTTCTCGCACCAATGTTATGGTGAGAGGGGCAACAGCTATATCTGCTCTCTGAAAAGGGAAAACAAACCCAAGTTAGTCACAAAACAGTTGCAACCTAATCACAATCTAGTCTCAGGCTAATGAATCAGATGATAAATTACAAGAGTGAGCAGGAAACATTTTCTTTGCAGCCTATTTTGCAGTCACTGAAGGACTATGCAATATTGATACAAAATTATTAACAAGAAGAATTACAATCAAATCTGTGCAAGGGTCTCATGACAGAGGCAGATACGTACCAACATGTATTTATGTTAAACTATTAAGTTAAAATGGATGAATAATCACCGCGCGAACCGGACAGGGAGATGGCAACTAAACCAACTGTCATTTTCTAGTAATGTCTGTATCCATCCATCTGTCTTGAAGACTTTGGGCAAGTTATAAGTTTGTTATATTTTAATTTTCTCTTTTCCATTCTTTCAGCATGTTCTTTTGCCTTACTGATTAGTCCAGGATCTTTAAAAGGAACCTAAGAGAATTAATCAGTCACTGAATTTCAGCTGCATTTGGGCACTACCACTCATATACTCCTTTGAAACCCCATTGCAATAAGGGATAAAGATGGTAGAATAGTGGGGTGATAGGAAGCAGACAGCCCGCCCTTTTCATGGTCACGGAAGAACAGTAATACAAATTTGTGAGTCCCTGAGAAGCAAATAGCCTGGGTTACCTGAGAAGAATGCAAAGTAGTATTTTTCAGTATAATCTATGCTACCAGCTCTATAAATCTATAACACAGGCCGTGCTCTGAGGCTGGGTCATCTGGAAGCACAATCCCATCTCATTGCATCTGTCACTCACCAGCGTGTTGGTGTGCCCTGAACCCACACCCTTCCCTTCAATCAATACATCTTTGCTAGATTCCATGGGAGGGTAAGAATGTGAAGTACAAAAAACTTAGTTACCTGATTAAAAATAGCATTCCATAATAGATTTTCAACACATTTAATTGTATCTGTATTTCTATGTCAGAAAGATTCAAGTCATACTGTTTATAGACAACCTAGCCTAGATCCAGCCAAGTACTCAAGGAGTTGTCAGCATTTGCAACAGAGGGGACTAGACTGTTAAAAAAACCCTTTTAATTTAAGGTTTTAATTTAAAAAATATTGTTATGAGAGTTTACATACCTACATATACTTTCTCGTAATCTTCTATTTTAAACACTCTAACTATTCATGTCATTGATACTTTTAAAGATGGCCTTTTGTTGCTAATTAAGAATTTCAGAAAGAAATAAACAATTCTTAGGGAAAGTTTAACTTACCAGTACCTAAACCACTGCACTTTTAAATCAGATTTTTTTTCCTCACTAGTAAGTACATATCTCTTTCTTGTGGAAAAATAAAACCTGATTAAGTAGAAACTTGAATAAAAGTTAATAGGAAATGGTAAAAATCTGTGATATAAAATAATTGAACATGCCTTGCTGTAAATCTGATGGTGATGTACGTGACTTTCATTAATATCTCATTTGTTCCTCCTCCTAGATAGTTGGTTTGTGCCTTTTTTTTTTTAAGATTCATAAGCAGAAACGGCTTCTCATGAGGTTAATCTCAGTATCAGGCACTGTGCAGCCATGCCTAAGGCACCTCCTTGGTGTTTTAAGGCTGAGGCTAATGGCAGGCTGGTGGGACCGACTGGCCCCCTGCGGCCCCTCCCCATCCAGCCTCCCTCTGTGACACACCCGTCTGCACGCACCACCTCTAGCTTTGCTTTGCTCCAGCAACTCCGGAATATCTCTCAACACTTTGCCCTGGCACGTGTAACTCCAAGGTCTGTGCACAAGTTCACTGCCTGCAATAATCAGATGCCTGCACATGTAGGGAAGCCACTTGGAGTCATGGTCCCGGGTGCCCTCCTCTGCCCATTTGGACGTTCATGCGTCCCCGGACACTGCCTTCCCCCCTGAACAACCTCTTTCCTCCAGGAGAAAACCCTCACCTGATTGCCATCTGCCTTTGGACGTTTACGGGCTTTGCAGATGAATGTATTCATCACCTAAGCAATACAGAGACTTGGGGAGACACAAAGTGAGTGGGGTAAAGGGACTGGATGATGCTGGAACTTGTTCACTGATGAATTCCCCCAAAATATATATTTGTCTTGTAGCTGCTGCTTGTTGAGCTACTGTTAAATATGAGATATCTGCAGTCAGTAAGTATGGGACATGTACACAATACCTGCTTTACGAGTCCACAGCTGGCTGGAAGACTAAGCACTTTGACCATGGCCACTGTACTGCGTGGTGAGCTAACGAGCTACTTACAAATTAATCCTTATTAGAGCAAGCTTAACAGATCAGGACCCCTGCAGAGACTTAGCAATGATTCCACGTGATGTGATGCTGAGGTGGGAGGCAGGTGCCTCACTGCCTGGCACTTTGCACGTGGACAGCCAGCCTTGGAACAGCTCCTCAAGGAAGGAGCAGGCTGGTTCAGCTAGAAGAGCATTTAGTTTCTGTAGAGTTTTCCTGGACTTGGAGAAATTTAGTTCTCCCAAAGTAATATTTTAATTGCCAAAGTAGTCATGATGGAGCTCTTCCTAAGTGCTGACGCAGCGTGCAATAAAGTCTGGATCTCCCTTGTGAGCAGCTGAGTTCATGCAGGAAGTTCCTGTGGGGTCTTTGAGGGGATGAAGATGATGCTGTGTTGAAGCCCAGGCAAATCAGTTTTTAAAGGCTTGATTTTTATCATGCCCTCAATCATATCATACGGTACGGACTTCTTTGTAAATAATTTAAAATTGCATTTTAATATTAGAAGGGATAAACACTTATTTTTTTGATCCATTTTTGTGTTTCTGCTTTCCTACCATTTTTGATAGGTGTTCAACACATTGGAAACACCAACAAACACCCTCGTGCCTTAAATGAATATGGCAGCAATTGTTTTCTGCAAAGGGAACAAGCATGGGTTCAGACACGAGCTCTTGGGAAACCACCAACAACCAGAGCACTGAGAGTAGACCAGCTACAATCCAGCACCCGAGCCTGGTTCTCCACCACCTCGCTGAATATTATTTGCACTAGAGAGGTTAAAAAAACCAGATTGCTCTTGGCTTATTTATTTAGAGATATACTATTTGAAATTGAGAGCTTATGGAGATCTCTAAGTAACCTAAAGGATCACTAATAATTACAGCACAGTTGTGAATTTCCCTCCCTGTTATGGCTGCAGATAAGCAGAACCCATAAAAAGGGAGCTCAATTACAAAGAACACAACCATAACCGCAACCATGTCCTTCCCTGAGCAGAACTGGAGGGGGGCGTTGAAGAACCTCAACAACTAAGGCTTGCTAATCACTCATGACTAATGGCGTTTCAAACATCATCCTCACTGCATTTGAGCCAGGCGAGAAATGTCATGGATTCCTCTGAGGCTTGTTCTGTCTGCGCCTCCTCGCGTGGGAGGGATGGATTTAGGAAGGACAGGCAGCACGGAGGCGGTCCCCACTCTGTTCAACCTGACCCCAGGGGGCTGCAAACCTCAAGACTCTTAAGGGGAGGGAGGAAAAATAGCGAATGGAAATATCCCGCTACATGAAGAAAGAAAAACGATAAGATGTTCCTCCTCTATAATCCAAAAGAAGAGATTGAATTCTGCTTACAGATGTGAAGCTGAGTCTTCCTAACTTCAAAGCCATGCACTAGAGATGGCAAGAGACCCCAGCTCTGCTCCTGCCCATACGTGTTTCTGGCCATTCGCACTTCCAGAACTGAACAGTTCTTTTGCCAGTTTGTCACTTTTCAAGAAATGGGTCTAGGCTACGGTCACCTTGTGAGACCTTTGTGTGATGGGTGCTCAGCTATGTGCAGACTGATGCAGAGGACGCTGCCCCATTCCATTGGGAGCCAAACCTCCAGGCACCCCAGAAGTGCCGAACGCAGGTACACAGTGGCGTCAGAAGAGACTGCGCTGGGAGGACGACTGACTCTGAGCACATTTTAGGACTTCTCAGTGCAGTCTAAGGTTTCCAGGTATGAGAAAAGGGTGTCAGACAGAACAACACATCACCTACGGCACCTCACAAAGAGAGTCCAGTACACCCAAGGATATCGGGGTGTGCCGAGAGGCCAGGTCATGGGGCAATGTGTTTTTAACTTATTCAAAAACAACAGCCGATATCTAACTAGCAACATGCTGCATTGAAGCCTTAATGCGTACCAGCTGAGTGTTATAAAAGGTATTAAGGTGTTAAAACTGCAGTTGGCCTTGTCTGCCGCAGTTTGTCAATGTTAACTCCATGCATGCTTTCTGTGGATGCCCACAGCTCCTTCTGAGACACTGCTACTGGATGCAGATGGAAAAATTAAGGCTACATCTGCTTTTTGAGCTGCGGACACACGTGAGCTGCTTCTGCCTGTGCTTGGACACCATTCAGCTCTGTGCCGGGGCCGTGGTCCTGTCCCACCGTGCGGTGCCATTGTGGCTCAGCCACTGCCCCGGCAGGGACCCCACATCTGAACCTGTGTGCACGGGGTGAGGGTCCATCTGAGCCGCGGGGCAGCAGCATCGCACGGCCACCTTTGGGCACTGGCACCTGGGCTTCCCTCCTCCCGAAACCAGGGGCGAGGGGTGATGGGCGAGCTTCTCCCACTCACAGCACAATCTAAGAGCACGTGGGATGTTTTGAGGAGAAACAGGAACCGAATTAATCTTCCTCTCCACTACGATTCAAAGGCTGTATATGCCATCTGTAGTCTGTCTTCTGCGGCTGGGAGAGCCAGAGAGGCTGGTTGTCTGTTAAAGGCAGGGATGTGCGTTGGTGGTCCCACTCGGACAGACTGCGGAGGCTGCCAGCGCACAGGGGACTGTCTGTCCTCCACCTCCCTGCTTTGTTCCTTTGTGTTATTTTACATATTGAAAGGTTTTTATAAAGACTTTTTTTTTTTTTTTACCTGAGGAGAGCTTTAAAGGCTGGAAGGTCTGGCTGCTCTTTCCACTCCCAAAGCATCTGTAGTTACAATTAAGATCTGTGTTAAACCCACTGTCAATTAGTCTCAGCGACGTGAAAAGTGCCAGGCCCAGGGAGGGAAGACTTTCCCTGGCTGAACAGCAGCCTGCTTTAAAAGGGAAAGGAGAAATAAAAGCATACAGAAAGAGGCTTACCCTACAGAAGAGAAAAGACCATTGTCTAGTGCTTGGCAGCTGGGGGGTACAAAGCCCCAAGCCCCAGCCCCACAGGGTGTGCGCAGCAGGAGGTGCGGCTGCTCATCAGCCCACGTGGAGGGCTCGGCATCATTAGCGGGTGGATCACTGGACCTTGCTGGTTTGCTTTGCTGGTTAGATTTAAATAGTGATTTGGTCTGCCAGACTGAGAATGATTTAGCTACTTCCTCTTCTAAAATGTCCAGAAAAGAGCTTTACCTATTTGCTACTTTTATTCTGTCAAAAGTTTCCACTATGTTTTAGAAATTTCTCTTAGTTTAAAATATAATAGTGCTTGAATTGGTAGGGTTTTTTTTTCAGGTAGGAAGTAGAGTCTTATTTTATCACCCTGAGAGTAGAAGATCAAAATTAAGGTTTTCTTCAAACCGACCTCTTTTTGATTTATGAAAAATCAATTTCATTTTTATGTCAAATTTCATTATCATTATTAATTATTATTACTAACATTACTATGACTACTACTACCACCAATGTTTGAAAATTGCTAACAAACCACAAGGCCCTTTTAGCTCCTCTCTAACATGACTGCAGAGTTCTTCTGTCTGAAGCAAAGGAGTTGGGGAATATTGCTCTGCCAGAAGCCCTGCCTCCAGGGCTGCCATCCCTACACTGCCAGAGAGCAAGCCCTTCTCTGGAACCAGTTCATTTGTACAGCCCACAGCAGACCTCCGTCAAGTCTTACACAGGAGCCAGGGCTGTGCCGGTCAGCCTCAGGACCCCAGTGCTGTGACACAGCGCCCTGTTGCTTTGGGCACAGCTGGTGCACACTGAGCCCCCTCCCCTTCCATCCCATCCCTCCCCACTCCTCGCCATTCCACTCGGAGCCTTCCCACGCAGGCTGCGAGGATCCGGCTGCACTTTCTTTCCTGACTCTACACTGCATCCCACAGGAAGCAAGAGCGACAGTAACAACGAACTGGCACAAACTAAACATTAATTACAGTTAATTAGGGTTTTGGCATTAAAATGACATGCCATTCACTTCCTATGACTGTCTTAAGAGCAATTTTATAAAGAGATGTAAGCATGGGGGCTACGCTAAAAAGGGCACAGTGCTTGAAAAGCCTGGAAAGACTTCCCAGCGGAAGCGGTGAGAAGCTCGCTGGGTCAGGAATATGCTGAATTTGACAAATGACTAGTCACTGTTTATCACTTGAGACAAATGCAATCTAAAAAAATTGTGTTTGCTGCCACAGCTTGGTTCAGCTGCCGGATAACTGGTACCAAAACCAATCAGGCCCCTTTTATCCCCCCATGCCTGACTTCTATACATGCTAATAAAGGCATTTAAAATCTAATCTCCCTCTTGTCTTCCCAAAATGGAATCCAGAGGAGCCAAATATGACAGCATTTTGCAGACAAGGCTCACAGGGGCATTAGGGGTAACGTACAGTTTTAGTTCCCTAATAGAGTTTTAAGCCCCTGAGAGATAAAGGAAAGTCAGCACGTAAATGAGGCGCTTGCTCCAAATAATTAGCACTTCTAGAGGACTTTTCATCTTCAAAGGGTTTTGTGCACATCCTTGTGAGCATGGTACACAGCCCCCTCTCGGATGGAGAAAGAGGCCAAGGGTATTTCGTGATGTTTGCAAGCAGGGCTGGGAAAAGGTCTGGAGGGCTGGGGAGGTTTGTACTCAGAGTTCAGGGGCTGTTTCCCCAGCTTAAAGAAAGCCAGGTGGATTTTTGTGCAGCCTGCCAGCTCCAAAGTTCAGCTGGGCAGGATGGGGAGCTGGCTCAGCAGCGTGGGGCTGCAGGCATTAACCTGGGTCTACAGTCAGACCTCAAGGGATGCATCTGACCTTTGAATAATTGAGCACTGCAGCGAAGAGGCTTCAGTAACTCAGCTCGCAGCACGAGAAGAGGAGCTGTTGGGGGTCAGGGAGGGAAACATCCCTCAATTTTGCATTAGTGAGAAAACACAGATGAAAACTGTGCTTCAGAATATAAAGGAACAGACCTTTTTTCAGGGGAAAATGACAATAGTGGGGTAGGTTTGGGGTTGTTTTAAGGTGTGGTGGTGTGTGGTGCATGCAAGGATATTTTTGATGCTGTGGAATGGTCACAAGTACAGTTGGGTCAAGGGGAAGCGGCCAGCGCTCAGTCTGATGCTAAGGAGGCAGAGCTCTCTGTGCTTGGCTCATCCCAAGGGGTTGCGGAAAAGGCAGCTGCAGCCAACCTGTTTGTCACAGAATGGTTTGGGTAGGAAAGGACCTTTAAAGGTCATCTAGTCCAACCCCCCTGCAATGAGCAAGGACATCTTCAGCTAGATCAGGTTGCTCAGAGCCCCATCCAACCTGACCTTGAATGTTTCCAGGGATGGGGCATCTACCACCTCTCTGAGGAACCTGTGCCAGTGGTTCACCACCCTCATCACAAAAAATTTCTTCCTTAGACCTAGTCTGAATCTACCCTCTTTTAGTTTAAAACCATTACCCCTTGTCCTATCACAACAGGCCTTACTAGAAGGTCTGTCCCCATCTTTCTTGTAAGCCCCCTGTAAGTAGTTGAAGGAAGCAAAAAGGTCTCCCTGGAGCCTTCTCTTCTCCAGGCAGAATAACCCCAACTCTCTCAGCCTGTCCTAATACGAGAGGTGTTCCATCCCTCTGATCATTTTTGTGGCCCTTTATCCAGATGGATCTTACATCATCCAGCAGCTGCACAGGCTGATCTTCCTCGGCCCAAGTCCCAGAGGCAGCAGCCCATACCACACCTTTCCTCCTCTGGCATAGACGGTCCCTGTGCCCTGGCTGTCAGTGGTAATTTCAGGTCCTCTTTTTTCATGCCTTTTGCATATGGTATGATTATTTTTTTAAGTGAATAAACTGTTCCATTGCTTGTTACTTGCAAATATATCAAAAGGACCCAATTACAGCTAATACTCTTGATGTTTCTTGAACCACATGCAGGGAAACTGAGGGTTTAGGTTTCCACTGCAATGTTATTACACTTGGAAGTGAACTAAACCTTTGCTTTAGAGGTTCTGAATGTTCTTGTACTCTCTAAGAGAGGTAACAGCGGTTTCCCAAATCGCACAACTGAGGCATGGGAAGTTCAGAAGATTTGCATAATATCAAACCTCAGCGCAACAGGGAAGTGAAGATATAACCCAGGGGTCCAGACCCCTGTTTACATTCTCTAATCAGCAGATTTCCATCCCTCCCCTTAACACAATACTGCAAAAACATTGTTGCTTATATCAAATATTTTCAAGTCGAATAGGCTACCAAGTATATAACAAGGCACCAGGACTGACTACTCCAGAGTAAGAAAACTTATGCAAATCTAGCAATTACTTAAAAAAGGCTGATTCATTTGAAAAGAATTATCTGACCAAACATTTTGCAAGAATGATGATATGTTATCCCAAGGAAATTTTGAGGTGACTTTTAGAAATTACAGTCAGCCATGGAACAAAAGGAAGCAATGGAAATATTCACTTCTGCTCAGATATTTTTAATAAAGGAAAGCTTGTTGAAAATAAACTGTAAAGAGGATTTGGGCGGAATCACAAATCATCTCATTAGCATTTGGGGGGAAAAAAAAGCAAAGATGAAATATCAGCTTGTAAAGTCTTTTCTGCAAAGCCAATTTTTCCCCCTTCCATCTGGTTTATCTGTATTCCAAAATTCTCATTTCCAAAGAAGTTTCCAAAATGGCAATTCCTGACTGGTTTTGTTCTTACTAAACAAAGCAGTGTACACCCAATATAGAAATATAAAGAGGAATGCAACAAATTAGCCTTTTTTTTTTGTCTGACAGTTAATTTTTAAAGCGAAATCCAGGGTTTAAAAAGAAAAAAAGATGTGGATGATATCACACCTGCATTGCTTCTTACCCTGAAAAGCAACCGTGGAGCTAACTGAGTCTCTAGTCTCTGATCAAACACAAAGTGACATCAGTGATCCAACAACGGCCAGCATCATAGGACCAGACCTTTTACGGGAAGGTCACCCTCCCAGCACTTACAAGACTGATAGAGAAAAAGGAGACATGGCAAATGCAAAAGCAGCACATGAAAGGCAAACTGGAAATTCTGCTGTAGACAAGAATTTGAAGTTTGCCCAATGCCACTTCTCAACATTTTGTGCAGTCTGATTTGGAGAACAGCAGTAAAAAAGTGACACTTTCCTGCAATGAAACAATTAGAAAAATAGACTATAAAAATGGCACTACAAAGAAATATCTGGAATTTTAAAGGTGGTATTCAAACAGACGATCTTTATTTTGCATTGATTAACTTTGAGCATAACTTTTTATAAAGAACATTAAAATGAAGGTTAAGAGAAACTTACCCCATAGACCAGTTCACCCACCATGCCATTCCATATCTTAGTCTCTGGGTCCCTAGCTCCATATTTCCCATCTCCAACAATTGACAGTTTGTATTTTATTCCAACATGCTTTGCTATTTCAGAAGCTAAGTCTACACAATATCCTTCATATCTCTCATTCCCTTCTAGTTGTTCATGGTTTTTCTTATACATTACATATGGTGATTCCTTTGAAACAAAAGTAAAAATCAAAAGTCTATGAAAGTAAAATACAGCTTTAAAACATACAAAACAAGAGCTGTTATTATCGTTTATATTACTGGCAAGTTTTTACAATATTTCCTGCTTTGGTACAGAAATTAGAAAGACAAACTTTTGCAGTTTAAAAATCCTTGGCTGATCCTCCAGCCACACATACTCTTGGTTTTAATCCTGGTATGGACCCATTGAAGACAACAGAACTATTCCACTTTAACAACGTTCTACTTGTGTTTGCAGGATTAGGCCTGATTAGACAGTCAAACAGCATCACTGTAGTAATAACTTGGGTTTTAGTCTTTAAAGAATTAACACAGCCAACACCTGTACCATCAAAATCATTTCCTAAGGCCCCCATGGCCTAGAATGGGGCTCTGATGGAGATATTTTCAAAGCAGCCTAAGGGAAGTTAGGCTAAAATCCTCAGCAGCAATTTTTGTCACTGAATTCTCTTAGCCTTCTCGGAAAATTCTGTCTGAAATGCTGATGATATCTCCCTAAATCCATAGGAGCATTAAATACAACGCTTCAGGAAATAGCATCAAATTGCTTCATGCTTAGTGGAATCGTAACAGGCATAAAAGTCACAAACAATACTGCACAGAGCACATCTGCTAGAGGCGTTGGCACTGACAAAGGTGCTGCTGTTTATGAGACACAGAAGAGCTTTACTCCTTTGCAATTGCCTGGGTATAGGTTGCTTTTCACCCCGTGCTAGAGCAGTTCTCTACAGGCTTCACCCTTACTCAGTCCATAGGGGTTGAGTTTACAGGAGCTGCACCTGAGTGAGGGGTGCAGGATTTGGCCCCGCAGCAGGACGGCCAGATCCTGCAGTAATTCACATGCACACAGAATAACTTCACTTATGTGAGGGGTTTGATCGAGTTCAAGTGTCTGAGAAACAGCAAAGCGCAGTGTTGAGCTCAGTGAGCTCCTCCTGGGAGTAAAGTTGTTGATATGCACAGAAATTTGCAGGGTCAAGCCCTCGGTACATCTCTGGAAGATACCGAACTTTTCAGTCACTTGAAGTCACATATTATTCAACATCTGCCTCCTGGCAAAGTGTCTAACACACCTCAGGAGCCATGTGTCTTGTTTCCTAAACACAAACACACTAAGAACATACAACTTACCAAGATGGTAGTGACTACTATAGTTCTGTTCTCCACAGATGAAGTGTCATTAGAGGGCAGCTGATCTAATGCTGGCACAAATCTTTCATATTCGTTCCAATAACCAGCCTATAAAAATGGAGATTTGTTACCTCATTACATATGTTTACTGTCAGAACATACACGGCTTTGTAACTCTCACTCATGCAATATTTTTGCCTTTAAAGAATTGCGTTGGCTTTAATTTAATTTCCTTAAAGAAACAAAGTTGTCAAGCCCAAGTGAAATAAATACAAGCCAAATTTAAGTGAAAATACATATTGAACTCTCCCTGTCTAAATTCACATCATCACGGTGCCTGTGGAATAAATTCCCATGTATCCACAGCATAAGAATATACAAGAACACAACACAGCACTCTGGGCACAAGTCTTTGATTTTGAATTTTCTATCCATATTCTGCTGCAATTCCGACAGTGGATACAGCCCCTGCAGACATGCCTGAGCTAGCTTTAGCGTAGATGCACAGATATCGTTCGCTATGCAGGCACAGCAGCATTATTTTTGGTGGGGGATACAAAACCCTCAGCGAGCACAAGGTGACTATTTGTCAGCTGGCTTGTGCTAACCTTCATGGTGCTGTGGCTACATTACTATGCTATTACACCAGCTTTTGTATCTCTGCACAACACAGAAATAACCCTTTTGTCTGCACTGTAAACCCAGCTGAATGGCTGGGCCATGGCCAGAGGTATTTTGTTATCAAATGTGTGCAGAAGAGTTTAAGGAGTCTCAGTGGTGACTGTGCAGGTACGTACCTATCGCCAGGTGAAATCAGGGGGATTTATGTGCCTTGGCCACACAGACTCTTCTCTCAACCCTGCCTACCTAATGATTTTTGAAAATCTGCCCTAAATTTCTTCTATAACAGGGAACTGGGCAACTATCTCACTTAGGGTCTATATTTAGGAGACAAGAGAATGTGTACCAAATCCTAATTAAAACCAAACTTGTCTTCTGTTAATTTCAGAAGGTTTCTAAAATACACTGGCTACAGCTTCGCTACTGCCTGTTACAGAGACGAAGGGAAAGATGGAGAGGAATTTAGGAGATGGGGCTGAGCACAGGACCATGACAGCAGGTATTACGCTTGGCAGTGGAAAAGCTCCAGAAGGGTTTTAAGGGAAAAAATGAGGTTTGAAGTTGACAAGGAAACCAATGAAGATATTAAGCAGGGTGAGTGGTTTGGTCCAGGAACAGAATAGAAGAAGGTTCCTGGGACAGACAAGACAGCAAGAAGGCAGGGAGCCTCAGGGCCCTGTTATTACAGCCAGCGCCTGGATGGTTTCATTAGATTATTGGAATAAATATTTGTAAAGATGTGAAATCAGGATGCATATCTTGAAACTCACCTTCCGTGACCCAGCAGCTTTCATTTCATACACATCAATTGTATAATTTGTTCTCCGCCCATAGGTGTCGAACTGGATGTTCCCCGTCATTCCTTGAACTTGCACCTTAAGGGAATAAACAGAAAAAAAATTTTAATAAAAGATTCACTTTATTTTATCCCTGTTACATTTTGCAGGAACCCACTGGCTCCAGCACAATTTTTATCTATATAAGAGACTTGTAGCGCTTTTGACACAGCCAGTTATGTTCTTTGTAACAAACCCAATCCCAATTCTCTCAGTTTCATCTGTACATTTTCTTTGTTAGTTAGTATTCAGCTGGTGACTCACTACTGCAGAGTAAGCTGCATTTAAGTGAAATTAGCCCTGCACGTATGTTAAATGTAAGAAAGGCTGATTCTGCCATGCTTAGTCACGCTGGGTTCACTGATACACCATGGAGCATCAGCGAGGCACACGCAGCAACTCAGTGCCATTAAACCCCTCGAAATGTGGCACAGAGTGATTTGCGACATGGACCAGAATCCCATATCATTGCTCATTCCAGGAAACGCTTTATTTTAAGATCAGTCCCAGCACAGGAGAAAGGAATGAACGTCTTTTCTGAATGAGCACAGACAATCGTCTCTACTGCTTATGGAGTTTTGGTCTCAGTCGGGATGGATGGGTGTACAGACGGTAAGTCATTATCATTACCTACTCGCATGAATCATCTTAAGGGGAAGTATGAAGTACTTTGTTTCAAAGAAAAAAATTCTTTCTTATTTCCCTGTATGGAAGAGTGAGGTATTTCCATTTATCACTTATCAGCACTGACAAGCTGTCATCTCAGGCAGAAGGGGTAACAGTCTGAAACTTCAGTAGGGGTAAATTAGCTTCACTATTTAGCAAAATGCAGCAGAAGTTACAGGATAGGTGATGGAAGACTAGTCAAAGGGAATCTGTTCAGGGCTGGTGACTGATCTATTTACGGTTAAGACATGGTGCAATCAAACTTGTTATGGTGAACAAGGCTAGATAAAACAGCCCAAACTCCTTGGACCCCAAACTACCCAGTGAGCCAAATTCAGACTGACATATAAGGAGTGTGATTTTTTTTTTTTTTTTTGTTATCAGTAAGTAGATTAGAACCTGTCTTAAAATAGTTCATATCATTTCAGGGGCTGGAAGGACATGTGAGTTATTCTCGTCTCCAGAAAACTAGACAAGTGAATAGAACTTTGAAAGCCAAATTTGCCCCTAAAAGGTTTTATCAACTGTAGACTGAGCAAAAGTATTTGTAAGGTACGTGACATATAATTGCAGCCAGATGTGAGCTGCTGTGCCTGCTTTTGGCACTTGCTGGAAGCTGCCAGGCTCCCTTAGCACAGCAGTGACGGTCTGTCTCAGCAGAGCTTGTTAGGCTGGCTGCATCCTGGTGTGTACTGAGATGTGAGCATTGTGGACTTGCCACCTTTTGACTTCAAATTCAATTTGTTTCTATCTTTGGTGGGAAAAATCAGCACTTTTCAAAACCTGGCTGCACCCAGGCAGGAAGACGCACCAGGACTCGGAGCTCTGCTGGTGGCAGCGTGCGGAGGCAATCACAAACGGAGTGACTATTTATAACTGCCCAGGTAAACCGTCTGCCACTGGCCTGATGTCTTAGGATCAGCTTTAGAAATACAGACATGTACAGTTTTGTAGGGAAGCAGACTCAGGTACATCCATTTCCTTTTTGCCATTATAGCGCGGCACTGAACCTTCTGCTGGTTTAAGGATGTCTTGGAAAAAATATTCTTATTTGAGTTGTTACAGACTGGAGAGGAAACATTGTTAAAACGAAGCTTTTTTCCTGAAGCAAAGATTCAAAATCACTGTCTGAATAGAGGGAGTGACTGCGATGGACGGGGTGAGGTCTGGAAGGCAGCGTGGATGATCGTGGGTAGCACTTGTTGGAAGTGTATATAACCCTCACTTAGATGACTTTGAACAGCTGAAACAATACAAGGCAACCAGCTGAAAGACAAACTTCTGCACTCTTTGTCAGTCATGAGTCTGGCTTTGTGTAGCTCATGAATTATGTTTTCAAAGAAATTCTCCCGAATGAGGGATTGTCCTGTAACATTGATGGTTTTCTTTCTTTCGTATCTCATTCGGAGGAGTTTTATGTTTTGATTAAGTTCAAACAGACAGTACAAATTCCTTAACTATTGTGAAGGCTGAATTTAATTAACTTCTCTTCAAATGCTATGTCAGTGAATGTGCAGCTAGAGCATTCGTTAGGAAGGGGCATAATGGCATAAAAAGAGCTCTGGAGTTTGTCATTCATTCATTCTTTCTTTCTTTTTTTCCTGAGGAGCTGCAGCTGTTTATGTGAGTACAGAAACTGTGTACATGGAGCAGGATGCAAGTTCAGTCCCAGCAGAATTGCTGCTGTTGTGGAATACACACAAACACAGTATGTTTGCCCTTACCATTTTCAGCGCTCTTTCTATATCAATTCCTTGGCTCCACGGTACTGCAGGGTTAGCCAGGCAGTCTCCAGCACTGCCTCTCCTGGAGACATCCACACGCTGTCTTCGGAGGTACCGGAAAGCCTCTGCTATGACTAGGACTGCATCGTGGGTCAGTGCAGATGTGTACTGAAATTGATGCAAATAAAATATGTTGACAAAATGCAATCTTAGAATTGCCCCAGATTTATCAGGTCTAGGCCTTCTCTTAGTTAAAATACTCTTAGAAGAATCATGCTTACAAGTTTTGCTAACAAAACTGGTTTAATCTTAATTGGAAGCTTACTTATCTAAATGAGGTCACTACAAATGTCTGCAATTCCATGCTGGTCCATACTGCTACCAATAGCAAACAAGAGCCCATATTTGGTTTTTGCTTGGAGTATTCTTGAGTATTCTTTTTCTTTTTAACAAGATTGCCAAGACAGACAGTTTTGAATTGACATTAACATAAATCATTTCTGATTGGACCACAATCCTGATTAGGTAGCATCTGCAGCAAGGAATAGATCAGATTACTTTTCTTAGAAGAATGCTATACAAGCAAGTAATCACAAAATACACTTTAGGCATTGCATCTCCTTGGTAATTGCCCATCTGCCTTCTCTTACTCCACGATAAATCTGAGGAGGGTGGTAAGCTTTGTGTAGCAGCAACTCTTCAACAAAACAAAACCCCCAGACTCCTTAACGACTTGTTCATGTTGCTGTCAACTTCACCCCTTGCTTCTCATATGTTTCTGGTGACACCCCCCAACGATATACATTTAGTGACGCTGCATGAAATAACATGGAGGTGTTTTTTTTCACATTTCTTCCACAGTTACATACTTGTCTGAAAGTTCTTCGTCCTAGAATGGCCTTTGCACGTGACACCACCAGCTTTCACCGGCATCACAGCATCCCTGTAATTTAGGGGTGTGGGCACAGGAGACCACTTCAACACGTACACACTGGGAGCAACTGGATGTACTCTCTGTGTAAGACCAGATTTCAAACCCTTGTAACTGACCCTTCGTATTTCCACAGTGGTTGTAAGAGAATAAAGAGAAGAAAAAGAGAGTGTAAGGGGTATCTGCATGTACTGCTGTGCCTGCCCTTGCCTGTCTGTGATACCGCAGAGCTCCTGGCTCCCAAGGAACCTTACACCGGAGTCAGTGCCAGAAGACATGCTGCCTGTGCATGAATTACAAAGGTGGAAATCTGAGTTTCAACTGCACGTTCAGCTACTTTCTCGGTCGATAAGACTTAGTAAATCCAGAAGTTAATTCCATCCTGTAGGGCAGGATAGCACAATTGGTGGTCTGTACTTCTTAAAAAATGTGCATTATCTTATTGCAAGCTCTTCAGTTTGATACAAACCCCTGGGAAATCTGCATAGAACGAGGCATGCAGATCAAGCGAATCATATCTGATAAAAAGAGTGCAAAGGTAGGATTCTGAAGAAGGTTCCACAGCAGCCATTCTTACCGAGTTTAAATGACAGCAGTTTATCAGCTCTTACTGGGTGTGTGTGGGATGGTTCTTCCTTCAGCTGTATCTTGGTAGAGGCGCTCTTTGGATCCTGCCCACCTTTACCTCTTCCTGTGATGCTTTGCAATGATCACCCTCTCTTTTAGTAAGTTAACATCACATCCACACAACAATACAGAATCAGATAGTAATTTTAAGGTATTTGTTCTAGTATTAAAAAAAATCTTGTAATAGCTGTCCAATCTAGCACTACACAAAACTTACACGCTGATAATTTTTTCAGCAGACTGCGCCAATTGTCAGCAACCTTAATGCAGTCCCTTCCAAGTCATGCCAAGAGAGCTATCTAATTTTCTACTTTATTTGAATTCTACTTATAAATGCATGAGCATGCAAAGAGAAAAAAAGACAGAGAGAAGGGAAAGGCTGATAAAATACAGAATAAATTAAACATCAGGGCTTTAATCTCTAGGCAATTTTATTTCCTAATCAAAAATATTGTACATCAATTTTTAAGAATGCTTTTTTGTCCGATTGACAAATACTGTGCACATTTCTATAATGAGTGGCACATTTGTGGAAAGGTAATGTAATTTTTGTGTTTGTACCATATACTTAAGACTCTTTTTTAAGGATGGAGAATAATTTTTCCCTCAAGGTAAATTGCTTTCAAGTGGAATAAAATCTTCCCAGGTTAACTTTATATATTTCAGAGCTTTTAAGATTAGCACGATACTTATCTTCACTTCTGCATCATTGCTAGGAAGCTTTAGAAAGGAAGCCTAGGTCCTAATCAACAGGGAACAATACGCTAATCCGAGTTTTGTGGGGCTCTGTTTGCCTTTTTCTGCTTCCTCTGAAATGTCAGCAAGGCTGCAGGATGGCATGGGATTAAGATAACTTTCCTTTCCATAGAAAGCACATGATCCCAAGGATGGAAAATATGCCTTTGAATGGCACTGGCGTTCTGGCAGCAGAACCTCATAAATGGTTCCTGTTCCATCTCTAGCCCAACACCATGCTCCTGCCTGCCCTGGTAACCCCCCATGCATTGGACTGGAGCAGATTTTTCCTTCCTAGTTAGTATCTTACGCTTTCCTGGATTTTGTTGTACTAATACCATGACATTACTACAGTTTACTGGACTAATGTCGAATTCCAAATCTGTTCAGCACTTTGCACATGTCCCTCCCAAATCAAGCAGGAAAGACATGAACGGTCTCATCATGGCTGTGGTTCTCAGACAGGTTTGGCTTCCCTGAGACAGTCAGTATACACAATGCGGAGAACTGGACTACCAGGAGTGAGTCCAGTCTTCACCACCAGTCCCAGGTTTTATTCACCTATGTGTACTGACGAAAAAGAACAGGCCTCACCAAAAGACCAGGAGAAAGAAGGAATGTAATAGGAATATTAATAATGCACAGTGCTCCGAGAAGATTTTATGACTTTCATCATGGGACAGAGTATCCTTGGTGCATTCCTTGACTGGGCAGTGAAAAGCATCCCCCTCTACTACAGAGATGCTGAGGCAGAAAAAAAATCTGGGGGAGATATTAACAGGTTGCAAGTCTCTGAATAACGGGAGCCTTTAGTTCACCCAACCTATGAGAGTTTTGGTGAACCTGGGACTTCAATTCAAAAAAAATTGGAAAATTTTATTGGTTGCAGATACAATATCCAGAGTGGTTAAGTAAAGGTTAACCACTGAGGGGCACTGAGGGTTATGAGGGCAACTGTCAGCAGTGACTAGGAGGTGGCAGTGGCTCCTCAGTGAATCCAGAGCTACTGCTCGCCCCAACACCCATCCCAAGACTACCTGAAGAAGATCAAGTTAAGAGTTTTTATATCCACTGCACAATGACAGAACTCCCACCACGGTGAGCACGTGTATCCGACTAACAGCCTCTGCATCTTTCTTCTGGAAGGGCAGTGAATGTTACAACATATTCTAATCGGGGATCTGTATCATACACATGTACACACCTGGGGTTAAAAACCCCCAAATAATTGTTAAAAGCAACTCATACGGTCTCCATCACTGTCAGGGTAAAATAAATACCTTTAATGGTGAGTTTTTGGCTTCAGGGAATTCCCTTTCGTCAAGCCTCACCCAGCGTTGTAGAAACTGTTGAACCATTGGGTTTTCATTATTAACAATCTGAAATCCCGTAATGTTGGCACCTCCATGCATTACTCTCTCAAGAACAATGTCTGTGAAACCCTAGGAGGACACATGGAGAAAACAAGAACCGTTGCCATCCAAAGTCCCTTTTCTTTGGCTCAGTTTTACCTGCTACAAGCATAGCACAAAAGAAATGGATTAATTTCCCTTGTTAGCTGAAAATATTCTACCAAGGAGATAATTGATAGCAGCATAAAACAGAATTTAAAATGTCTTCTTGTTCAGACCTTCGCGACAGAAAACTGCCCTGTTGTGTCATGGCAATGTGGTAGGTAACATTCACTGGTCAGAAAGAAAACAGTGGGGAAACTTGAAGTACTGTTTCCTCTTATCTTCTCATCATGGTGAAAACTGGTCAAAGACCTCGATCCCATTTGTACAGCAAAGTGCACACAAAGGTTCAGCGCTGGGAGCAGAAAACCACTTAATACCCGAATTGTTCTGCGGAGGCAAAGCCCACGCATCCTTGCTAGGCAGTTCTCTGTCACAGCAGAACATTTCACTTCCAAACAGAAGGGTATGATTCTCTCCTACTCTGCTGTTATTTATACATGAGGCAGTAAATTGGCGTCTTTTTGATTAGTATGACTTGATTGCAGTCATGTTTATCTGAACGTCAATGGTTACACATGCTAGAAGGTAACCCAGAGTGAGAGCCCCTGCAATTCTAGGCACACGCTAATCAGAGAGATCATGACTGGTTCTTCTAATGCAGAATGGCACATCTTAAAGTTATACAGTACTTATACTAAATAAGGGTATTCTCAATTTTGTCTTTTCTGCTTTAATCACACCAAAACATGGATACAGAGAATCCTCTCCTAAGTGGGATTGCTAACTTGAAAGTGTGAGTTTTGGAAAAACATTTTTTTCCACTCACCGTAGACACAGAACCCCAAAATTAGTCTTGCTGCAGGATCAATTACAACATAACACTTTTTCTAAGGAACTCTAGCAGATGGTGTTTCAAAGGCATCATAAACCCTGAAAGTCAATTCTAGAATCCAGAAGCAGCTCTGATAAAATGTACTGTCTTCTCCTGGTAGGTCAACACATACACAGGCACCACCTTACACTTTGAAATACAAAAGAACAGCTAAACAGTCTGGCTGGTTTACTTCATGGAATTGTTCTAATTTGCAGCTTTTTACCACTTATTTTATACACAAATATGCCACAATTATTCTTCCTGGAGTGTTTAAATTCCAAATATGCTGCATAGAAGATTATGGTTATCAAGTATCTTATTTATGAGGATACAAATTAGTGGAAAACATATAATTAAATTATTATTTTAAAATTAATAGAGGATATGAGCTTCTTAGACAAAAGAAAGGCGATAATTGACTACAAATTACTATAACATACCAGTTCCGGTATTTGCTGAAGTAATTTCTCAAAACTCATCCATGCATTTCCTCTTTTGCTGATTGAAGTTACCACAACCTGAACAGAATATATTACCCTGTAATACCTTAGCTATACTTGTAATAAGGGAAAGTTCTTACCAGGTTAGCTAACATGTAGTGATAGCCTCTAGAATGTTTGCCAAGGATTACAACCTGCGTGAAGAAGAAAATTACATATTATTCAGTTGTAAGACGATGACTCTTAACTAGTGGAAAACACCAGAGAATGAACATTTTCATAACGTTCTATGCCCAGTCCATGGGCAGCACAAGTATTGCAGACAGGATGCACTCATTTGTGTTTTTAACATACACAGCAGAGTACAAAGAAGACAACCCACAAGGCTGAGAAGACTCTGCTTGCAATGATGACCTTACCTGGCAATCTCACCTTTGTGATATCAGTGTCTTCCCCTGCTGACCAGGTTAATTCTAGTTATCAGGTCAAGTATTTCTGCTCTGCAAGGAGGTAACACTAGATCTGAGTACTTCGTTCCTCGCTTCTGGAGTGTACGAGAGGCAGGTGATGCAGCCCAGCCACTCACTGTGTTTATGAAACCTTGCCAGCACAGTGGGGCTCGGTAGGCTCCAGGGGGTTTCCTGCCATGAGAAGCCTGGCCAAGCCTTGTCATATATGAATGCTTGAAATTAAATTCCTAAAGATTTGAGCAGTGACCTTCATTGCCTTTTGACAGCTTTCAAAAGGCCTGAAAACTTGTCGCTTCCAGTGCATCTAAATGGACACATCCGACCTTACATGTTTAGCCAAAATTAGTACTAAATGTGATGTTGCACATTCCATTAAACCAACATCTCGTGCCCTCCCTAACCCCACTCGGGCATCTCTCTGTACAAACGGAGTCATTAAATGGAATCGCTAAGAGACAAAAAAGCAGCAGGATGCACTGAGCAGCTGGGTTCGGCAAGGGTCATGAGGAGGAGGGGAGGCAGCACTGCCTGGCCAGCCCGAGTTCTGCCCTCCTGTGTGCTCGTCCCCGCTCCAGTAACACTGTGCTTTTGCAGAAAGGAGGAAAAAACACAGTCCCCATGGTTGTGCAGCTGGCTGCCAGATCGCCAGCAACACCCCTTGTGCAAGATTATGCCCCTGCGCTTAGCACTATCCCCCTGCCTCCAGGGAATAATCTCAGTAACATCCATCCAGTCCCATGGCCATCACGCAGAACCACGTCCAGCAGTAAGAATTTAATTAATAATTGTGGTGATTACATGTGCGTCAGGTCAGAATCAAACCTACCCAAGCATGCTGGGTTAAACTAATAACAGTCAAAAATGGCAAAAATAATGCTGGTGATAACACCACAGATGTGTCACTGACTATACCCTACGAGCAGCTCAAGTGAACAGATGATGCTTTCTGATGGAGAATCATCTGAAAATCTATACATACCATACTGAAGTACTTCTCCATGGTCACAGACAAACACTCCAAATGCCATACTCTAAAAAGATGTATTTTCAACATGACCACTTACGTCTTTGCTAAAAACAGATGACATTTGAGTCACTGACTTTAGATATACTGCTGAGCCTGTTAAAGTTCTTGATTAAATTATTAAGTTCCCAATGGCCTCTTTGGGTTGTCTTGTCCTTAATAGATGCCATTTTTTTTTTAAATTCACATTTAATTCTGCAGGAATTTGCATACTTCCAGCAGTCTGAAAATAAATTGCTGTTCAGGTCCTCTTGAGAACTGTATGTACACTCTGTTGGTAGAAAGCATCTGCTTTCCTACACTCACATTTGTTTTCTATGGAAAAGTGCAGGCTTCCTTCAGATCATCTGGTGCGCATGCTATTTGCATACTGAATTCTCTGTATGTTTTAATTTCACCTTAAAGGCAGTTTACTTTTAAAAGGTTAGAGACAAAGAACATATTTAACAACAACAATACTCTGTCGTTTTATCCTTAACAACAAATAAGAAAGCTTTTACATTTCTACCCAGAAAGGTATTTAAGAGGAAAATATGATGACAGATGAACTCGGAGGCTGTAAGAAAAACATACATGGAGCTGCTACAGGCATCAGGAGCAACACTGCAAACAGTAAATGTAGGACTCATTAGCATAGATCAGACTCAACTTCCATCTCATCTGTTGTCACGTCTCCGAAATGACCAGAAATAATTCTGTTTAGTCCCTCAGAGAAGTCCACAGTATTACAGTCAAGCTTTAATTCATGAAGCATCTTCCAGAAGTGACCTGCCAGTATTTCTACTCACACTATCAAGCACGTTTGTTCATAACTATTTAACTGGATCTTAACAACGTTTTTAAAATTCATTACATATGTTGTCCTAAATCTTAACAAGCACAACTCTTCTCCTCCCTTGCTTTCCACCCTCTACCAACTGTCCAGCATCTTCAACAGAGCTGCTGGATTAGCGAGCCCAGCAGAAACAACCACAGACATCAGAGTTACTCCTCGGGGAGCAGAGGGATGGATAAAGCTTTTTTATGAAGAAGGAAAACAGGAGTGTAACAAATAAATCTCATCAACTGCTTATACATTGTGAAGCTTATATAGAAAGTGGGATACTGAATAGTGGTGGTGAATAGAAAGCCAGGATTACAGGACAAGGATTTCACAGAACTACATGTCTTTGGTAAGTTTCACTTCTGAGACTTAATATTGCTTTCACCTTGACTGAAAGAAAAGCTTACAAGATTTTATACTGAACAAAGGAGGAGGGAAAAAATTCAGACTTCTGATCCCACATAATTCTCACCTTGTAGATAAAAAGATCATAATGTCAGGTTTGATATAGAATCAAATGAAGTTTGTATTTTTAATTAACTCTTCAGATATTTCCAATTCATTAAGATAAAATCTAGAGGGAACATAATCAAAATGTATCTGGTTTTAAAATAAAAGTCAAATCTGCTGGCCAGCACCAGGCTTACTGGAAGTACAGACCCGCATGCCAGATTTGAGAAATTAAGTCAGCATTGCCAATTTTAGTTTTTCATTTATCAGGGAGAGTAGTGATAGGACAAGGGGTAATGGGTTCAAGCTGAAAGAGTAGATTTAGATGAGATATAAGGAAGAAATTATTTACTGTGCAGGTGGTGAGGCAGTGGCCCAGGTTGCCCAGAGAAGCTGTGGATGCCCCATCCCTGGAGGGGTTCAGGGCCAGGCTGGATGAGGCTTTGGGCAACCTGGGCTAGTGGGAGGTGTCCCTGCCCATGGCAGGGGGGTTGGAACTAGATGATCTTTAAGGTCCCTTCCAACCCAAACCATTCTGTGATTCTGTGATTCTCCTCCAGTGGGCAGTTCTTCATTCTCCCAGTTCCTGTCTTTGCTTTCTGTGATTTGGGCAGTGTGGCTTGAGCACTTGCCAGTGAAGACAAAAGTACCTCAGCTTTCTCCATATCCTGGGTAACCAGGTCTCCCATTTCCTTCCGGAGAAGGCTCACATTTTCCCTAGTCTTCCCTTTACCACCAGTGTACCTCAGAAGCTCTTCTTGTTGCTGTTGACATCCCTGGCCAGATTTAGTTCTATCAGGGCTTTTGCTTTCCTAACCTGATCCCTGGCTGCTTGGACAATGTCTCTGTATTCCTCCCAGGCTACCTGTCCTTGCTTCCACCCTCTGTAGGCAGAAGCCCTGATAGAATTAAATCTGCCCAGGGACATCAAGGGCAACAAGAAAAGCTTCCATGTTCTTCCTGTACCAGTGAGCTCAGCACTGTACCCAGCACTTCCCAGGCTGCCTTACCAGTGCTGAGCAGAGGGGAAGGACCACCTCTGTGGACCTGCTGACAATGCTAATCCTGTGCAGCCCAGGATGCTGTTGGCGTTCTTTGCCGTGAGAGTGCACGCTGGCTCATGCTCAACTTGTGTGCCAGGATCCCGAGATCCTTCTCTGCAGAGCTGCTCTCCAGCCAGGAGGCCTTTACCCAGTCTGTACCGATACACAGGGTTATTCTGCCCCAGGTGCAGGGCTTTATGCTTCCCTCTGCTGAACTTCATGAGGTTCCTCTCTGTCCACTTCTCCAGCCTGTCAAAGTATTGCAGCACAACCACCTGGTGCATCAAACGTTCCTCCTCATTTGGGATCATCTGCAAACTTGCTGAGAATGCACTCCATCCCATAACCTTCACATCCTCAACAGAGAGATTGGCCGGGTACTCCAAAGACCAACCAGCCTCCAGCTGACCTCTGTGTTGCTGATCACAACCCTCTAAGCCCAGCAGTTCAGTAATTTTAAATCCACCTTACTGCCTCTGTGGGTTTTGATTTTGAAGAGTCATTGAAAAATTGAAGCATGCACTTTTACCTAGAGAAGTAGCTATTGAGATTTTGGCAGCAGTGAAAAGAAAACTACCATGTCCAATTAATACCTGTTTGGAGCCGATCTTCCCTTCATTTCAATCCATTGCCATCTGGTCAGTCTAGTCTGTTTAATCAAAGTTATTTATCACCATTTATTTACAAATGAAAAAAGAAAGGAAAAAATTAGATGACAAAAGTACAGACTACCTCATCTACAGCTCAAACCCCTGGTATTTTATGAGGCTATTAGATCTTTCCATAACATAAAATACTGATGCTGACAGGCAGTATTGCCACAAAGAAGGTCTAAAGATTTTTTACTATGCTTTTCATACCTGACAAGTGGCAGAAATATGCCACTTAAATGAAATGACAGGCAGAGATCTGACCCGCTGTAATGTGTCTTTCCATTTCAACCATATCTGGGAACAATGAGGCAGTTTAATTCTAGAATTCTCTCCTAGGTTTTAAAAAGACAGCAAGAAAATGAGATTTACTATAAGCTCAAAGTAAAAAAGGATTTTGTTGTTTTCGTTGAGGTTATTCATGCATTAATTTGGGTTCCACTTTTGCAAAAAGCCCACATTAACTTCAAGAATTTCTACTGATTTTAAGTATATGTGTGAGGTGCTGAGGACAGGAGAGCTTAGCTATTGCCAGCTGAGCAGTAACATGCTTGCTACAGAAATACAATTATGACACCTTTGCTTTCAAAGCAGCGTGCAAATGCCAGCAGTGAAGGCTTGATTCTTTATTTTCAGCTGCAAACAAGCAAAACAGACCAATGGACTTGGGTCTAAAAGAATTGCAACAGCATCATCAGGATCAGCGATCTGTGGGAACAGCATGGATAACAAACCCTTGCCACCTCAGGCATGGCAACAACTGTCGGGCAAGCCCAAACAGCGGTGGAGCACGCTGCCTTCTCTCCTGGGTACCAAGTCAGGTGTTTTCTTATTTCTATCCCTATTGACAGCATTTCTGTTCTGAGGATGGAGTCACTTAAAGCTTATCTCAGATCTGAGCAGCTCCTACCCAATATTGGATTGAACAACTGAAAAAGCAGTGCCCTATTGAACCAGCGGCACTGCCTAATTTGTTCTTCAGGACACACTTGAGAAAGGAGAGGAGCCGAGTATCAGGGTGACAGTCCAATTAGCTCAATAAAAGCTGAAGTCAAGAATCACAGAATCATTAAGGCTGGAAAAGATCTCAAGGATCATCAAGTCCAACCATCAACCCAACACCACCTAACTCACTAAACCATGTCCCTAAGCACCAAAAGTTCTCATCAGTATGTTAGCAAGGATGTTCAGCTTATCTTGAGTAGCCTCAGCAATGTACTGCATCTCAGCTCTGTTTCTACCACTCAAGGAAAGGAGAAACCAAAGATGCTGTTCTGCTGGAAAACAGTCTCCTCTTCCCGGCCCCCCTCTCGCTCCTGCAGACCCTTGCTGCAGCAGGGGAGCTGCCCACTGGTCTCGCAGCCACTGCACTGCAGTTCTCTGGGGTCAGCGCACCGTTAACAGCACTGTCGATACCTTCTGAAGTGTTATCGTGTGGGCAAAGGTGCAATAGCATTTGACAGCCATAATCACTCCTCACCATGTTTACTTTGCACAGGTCGCCTCCTGTCATGTAAATTTTCCAGATAGGAGTACGATAAATAGGAGGAGAACAGAAAATAAAAGCTCTCCTGAAATGTGAACAGGATTTTCCTCATCTAACCAGATGCCACAGTAAAAATAAGATCCCTTATAACCTCAGCAGATCCATTACACTGGAAGTTTGCAGTGCCCACTCCCAGTACACACATGTGCTCCTGCAGAAAGATCAAGTTTCCTTTGAGGATTATAAACACTAGACAAGGTTCTATCTTCCCCGAGTTAATTAATAAAAAATAGCTCTTTTGGTGACAGGATTTTCTCTCTTTTTATCACACCAACACCACCAGCACCAACATACGAGGTTCCAAAGGAACCGCAATCCCGCGGTGGCAAAGGACAGGCCACAGCTAGCAGTGGTCTATCACAGCAAAACGTGTGATATTTGTCCTGCCTTTAATTGCACGGAAATATAAGCCATTCCCACGTTCGGTAGAAGTGGCTTCCCCCATACAAAGGGTCAAAACCCCGTGATTGCAATTGTAGTGCAAACCCAGGGAAAGCGATTTACTTCTTCACTTAGTATTAATGGGATGGGAATCTCGCCCCCAGGGACTGTGATGCTGTAAAATATGCAGTAAACAACGACTTCATTTATATGAAGAATGAGTACTATATTAAATTTGAGTTAAATATTAAATGAAGAATGTATTAAATATTAAGATGAAGATTCTACACACGTATTATTTGTTGCAGATAAATATAACTGCATACATAGTTGAGATTAATTCATCCACCATTTCAGAGGCTTCATGTCCTTTAGGGAATGTCACAAAGCCACATATAGCCCCAATTGCTAGATTTTGTATTTTTGTGCAATCTACGGACCGAAGAATTTTACTTCCATGCAACTGCCACCTTGTATATTTCTGACTACACCTCATAACCGAAATCCTACTTTCTTCTACAGCACAGTATCAAGATCATTTCTTTTGGCTTACAAAACATTCTTCAAAAAGCTTTTGTCTCTTCTGCAATGTCTCTCTCATGGGAGATAATTTCCTGCAGAACAGGAATCTCCTAGATGAAGGGGACAAAAATGCACATGGTGGAAGCAGGGATCTGAGATGCCTCTGAAGCATTTTAACTAAAGTTTTTCCTTTCCTGCCGCCCTTCTTGTGCCCTTCTCTCCCATGTCCCCCTCCTTGATGATAGTCACATCAAGAGAGACATTTTACTTTCAGGCCATCTCCAGACAGATGATGGTTGCACATGTTGGTCCTTGGAGGGTAATTAAACACAGCATCTGAAAGTTGTACTGTACTTCGTTCTCCCTCCATATGGTTAAACTTTCTTTTCCCATAACGAATCTGACATTTCCTGATTGAAGACTGTGTAGTGGAATATGCATTTCATTTGTGCAGAAAAGTTCATGTTAGAAATTTCTTAGGAAAAAACCTACAAACTGAAACAGAGGCTCAAAACTTGAACTACCCTTCATCACTTGAAGTTATTTCACTAAAACCAAGACCAGATATGGGGGGGATGTTAGAATCATAACAAAAATTCTTTGTAGCATATGAAGGATGCTCAAAATTGCCAAGACTTTAGCCCCTTATTTTGCCAAGATATTCTCAAGAAGAGATACTTGTTCCCAGAGAGCTTCCTTGAAGAGATCTATGTGTTATAGAAATTTTTAATTAGTGAATTCTTTAGCTTCTTGATTGAGATTAATAAAGGAAAAATCCGGTTGTGTTCTGCAGGAATTTTTACAGTTGTATTGATGGGAAGCAAATGTTTTAATTAAATATGTTACTCTGCAGCAGTAATTTCCACACACAGGTCATTTAAGGAAGGAGGCCACATTTTAACTGTCTACACAGTTCTAGTATATTCTTTGAGAAAGATCCTCTCTTGAAAAATGTTCATAATGGAGTGATTTGACATCCAAGGTAATTTTCCAGAGGTTCCAGTACTTTCTCAAGCCTCTGTGAAAAATCTTAAGTTCAAAACTTACCTCAAATTTCACAGAGACTTCAGATCTCATAAAAACCAACTGAAAACCAAATGTGTACAGGAAATTCCACATCACAATAAGTTTTCTGTGTTGAGTCTCAGAATTGCTTCAATCTGACACTGACAAACCATGCTACGGTACTCTCCTCATTGCTTTAATCTTCTAGATCTGCTGGTTCGGTTTTCTGCCCTCTTCTGCCTTGGCTATAACCATTCCCAGATCAGACACTACCAGAATGTCAGCAACCATGACACCAAGGGACATCGGTTCTGTTCTCTGATTTGACACAATTTTTTGCTTCAATGTTCAACAATTACTCGGGTCTGGAGCTTTTTGATGCACAAGCTTAATCAAAGCTTGAATGACTTTTTGAAGACAACTGATTTGGTAGTGTACTTGGGACACTGCAGCTTCTGTTTCTCTACATGGATCTTCCAAAGAGTCCAGGGGAACTGAAATTCATATTATCTGATAGGAAAGGTACACAGAGAAAGATCGTGTGTTCTCTCTTCCTACCTTGCATCTCAACCCATCAAGGGCCACTCTTCTTCATCAGTCAAGCCCTGTCGAAATGCCTCTTATGCTGCTTAAGTCTCAATTCACCACCTCTGAGAAGACACACGAGGTTTTGCTAGCTTAAGAATGAACAGATACTGCTGCTATCCCTGCACTGATACTCCAGAGAGCCCAAAAGAATAGGAATTTATGTTAACTGCTCAGACGGGTAAGCTTCTCAGTAACCATCACATGCTTCTCACCAACACACAACTGCCTTTTCAAAAGACACCAGTTATTTCTCAGTCAATTCTTAGCTCAGAAAAGTGAAGCAAACAAGCACACCTGGCTGTACTACTAGAGTTGATTGCCTTTCCCTAGGAACATTCAAGGTCAAATTTCCTTCAGTCCATAATGCAACCAGCTCCTATCCCATGTAACATGGTCCCATCACAGTAACATCCTCATTTCCAGCTTCACATATACTCTCTCTCCTTACGCTACCTCCTTGCTTCTTGGCAGCTGTGGATGCTCTCACTGTAGACCTACAAGTCCCCACCAGGTATATCAAAATCAGCACTATCAAAACTGACTTCCAGACTAGCATCCTTCACTAAGTTTCATAACATCTCACGCCACTTTTACAAAGACTATTCATAATAATAATAATCTTACATTTATTATTACTTTTCCAAACCTTCTGCAGGAATCACAGATGCTTCAGCACTCTCATACGGTTTGATGGCATATCCACATCATCAACAAGCTGTTCTTTAGTGATCTTTGCGTTGGGTGCCTAATCCCTGTGACACAGGAGATGACATTTAACTGTTGTCTTTGGCTTTCAATACCATGAACCTGCATGTTGAATTTCTTAAGCGTACACTCTTGCAATCACAGATAAACAATGCTCATGTCTTCTCCTCATATCCCACAGGGAAAACAAATTAATTCAGTCTTAGTTGCTCAAAAACATAAAAGGATGTAGATCCACTGGGGGAAGAGAGGAAGAGATTAGGTAAACTGAGGCACACGGTTTTCATTTTAAAAATACATAAATTTCCCATTTTCTCCACATCTCCCACCAGTATGTCGGAGTAAAAATCCCACTATTACTCCCTGGAATTGAACAAGAATCATTGGAAACAGAATTCTGCTTACATAAACCATTACTGCACGTCAGGATCACTTCGAACTATTATTTGGATCTAACCCAGAAGTGTCGCAGTAATTCAGTCCCAATGCTCATATGAGAATCTTTTGGAGGGGGGGGTTGTACTGCAGAGCACTGCTTTCAAGCAGACTGAAAAATACTGAATAGTAGCCATTCTTTTTTTTCTTCTTTGTGAGCATTTCTTTTCCTTTTTACATGTCCTACGAAATCAAGAAAGAAAATACATCAGTGCAAACTCCTCTAGGGAAAACAACGTTACTTTTTCTGATACTTTTTATCATAAATGGAATTTTACTGTGACTGGAATTGCATTGAATTCACTCTTTTCAATGCTTTCAAGGAGTGAAAGGTTTATTCTGCTTCACCATAAACAGTGCTCTGCAATATTCCCCATATAACTTGGTGCATAAACCGTAAACCAAAAGGGGTTATGAAGAGTTAATTTATTTTTACTAGACTTAGTCTATGCAGCAGGGGAGGCCATTTTACTCATACGAGGTAATAAAGTTATAGCAATATTTTTCTGTTCTCATTCTTTACATGCATTCTCCCAGGATAGAAGACACTCAGGGTGTTTTTAAGGTGTTGATAATTTTATTCATTACACTTTTTGGAAGAATGAGCTTCCAGCAGTACAGATGACATTATACCTACACATGCATGCCCATGGTGTGACACAAATAAATTTAATTTAGTAACATGGGCTTTTTTAAGCTTGGGAACATTAACATCCTCTAAAATTGCTATGCTATTTCCCATCTTACTGGTTGGATACTGTGGGATGAGTTTGTATTTGAGGTTTAGTTGATGACTGACAGGGCCTGATTCTTTATAAATTTAGCCCAGGCTACTCCGGGTAGCTGTAATCTGCTCTGCAGAGGCCAGTGGAATCACACTGCTATGAAGGTGGGATAACAGACAGGAATCACGTAGGAATGTACCATTGCAAGCAGCGAGCGATTTGCACTGGGATGGGACTTTGCCCTATTATGGCCTGATCCAAACCCATCTGCATCCCAGAGCAAAGGCACCATAGCTCTGGATCACACCTCGGGACCTCATATTTAGGGACTTCCCCCTGCAAGGCTGTAGCTATCAGTTGCTTGTGTCTTATATACTGCACCACCAGCAGCTGGGCTCAAAAAGCCCAGCGGGGTGGTCACCACTCTGAAAATCTTGCCATTTGAACTGTAGCATGGCAGTGCTCTACGAAATGCATTTGGGAACGTTTTGGTGCATGAGGGACCCTAAAAATCATCAGTGGTTCTCTTCCTCCCCCGGATACGTGATTCATATTGCACCAAAGCCATTAATCCTGGCTTAGTCGGCCGTGAAAAAAAAGACGTACGCTGTTGTGCAGCTTTTCTTTTACGGAGTTAGGACTTCTTCCCTTATAAATGAACTTGTAAGACACCAGAACTATCGCGCTGCCTCTGGTGATGTACAACGCCTGTTTGCACAGTGGTATTGTGCTATTACTATTCATTTTGATAGCGTGTTTCCTTCCTCTCCCTGCAGTTGGTTCATCTGAATTGTCGCCAAATGGTTGCCTTGGAAACTAATTAAGGAAAGCCTTTGGTTAGAAGCAGAGTTTTAAGCATTAAACTATTTGAGAGACAGATGCAGAAATTAAGGTAATGTCTGCAAAGATGAAAGGGTTTATCCTTTATAGGGAGAAGAAAGAACCACATTAAATGCTAGGACTGTAACAAAGCGACTTCTATACAACACCAATTTTTAAAACCGGGAAAAGATGCATGAATGAGGAATTTTAAAATCAGCCAGGGGCTTAGAAGAGGTTAAAAAGATTCCCAGAGCTACCAGGGACGGGGAGATGGACAAATACAGCAGGACTCAGGAGATCGCATGTTGAGCAAATTCTAGCCAGCGCTCCCTTTCCCTCAAATACTCTGTGTTATCTTTAAAAGACTTCTTGTGAATGTTGTTTTCGAAAAATACCAGCACAGCTAACGAAAGACCAAATCCTCCACCCACAGTCTAGGTATGGCAGAAGCATCAGTGTGTACATTTGCTTCCAAAGTACATCAAATGCAGGATGTCCATCGCAAATGGCCCTAAGGCTCAACTTTTCTACAGAGAGTGTCAACAAGGGTAACAATTAGTGCCAGCTGCAGAAGCAGCTCATACAATCTGGACACGGACTAAATAAATAGTGGGACCCTCCGAAGGCTTTCCAAGGGCAAAACGCATACGCACAAATCCTGTGCGCTGAAAAGCTGCAAAGAAAGGTGAACTAGGCAGCAAATTGTGCTTTTACAGCTACCTACTAACTGAAGTTCAAAGCAAATACAATCTCTCCATGAGCAAAACGGTATCAATTTAAGTATTGTCTCCAGGATAATGTTCTGGATAATGGTTGACTCTATACTTGCAGCACTGTAACCGAGAAAAGATTTGGGTTCTCTGTACAGCAATGCAGAGGTTGCCATATAAATATGCCCGTAGCTGCATAAAACCACACTACAAACTTTGTGATAAAAATATGCAAAATATCAAAAGCATATGCATGCGTGTGCATTGGTGTGTGCATTTATATCCCATGAATTATCATAAAACACAAAATGAGTAATTGCTACTATGACAGAAAAATAAAAACTCTAATGGTGGCTTCAGGTTCATGTGCCTCTGGCATAAGAAACCAGAGTTGCTTGGCAGCAGTCTTCTACATACAGCAGCTTGCACATTTACGGTGAGACATTCTGTATTAATTATTATTATTACTGATCAGATACATTTAAAACGGTGCTTTAATGTCTTTTGAACAATTTTAGAGCTTTGTGTGCCATTACCTCAGTCACTCTGCAGGATGACTAATACTCCGTTAAATTCCTTCATTCGGAGCCTGCCTTGCTTTCTGAAGTCTGGATGATGGCTTTGGAGAGACTTTACTATTTACAAGCTACAAATTCTCTCCTCAGGTATGTGTGAAATGTGCCGTATGCGGGGCACATTAACCTGAGATATTCCTTCTCTCTGCTTTAGCAATCCACCTCTGGCCCTGTAGTAGTTTCACAGCTGACAGGAGGCTGCCGCTTTCGACATCTGCCCAATTGTATTTACCGCTACCTGTAGTCCAGAGGGTGACTGCCGTAAGCAATTCCCCTTTCCTCCCCACACACCCGTACAGACCTCTGGGTTGCTGAAACTCCCTGGTTGTGAAGGGAAAGAAGCAACCTTCCATTCTGCTTTAGATCCTGGTTTCAACAATACTCACGGGCACCTAATGAAGATATGTCCCAAATTTTAAGTTTCTAGTTCACCTGAAACAAAAAAAATGAACTGTACCGGTTTCTGAGTGACGTTAGACAACCCTGCACGTATCAGATACTCTTCGGAGCCCCCGTGGAACCCCCTCCTCTGCTCCACACAGAGGGTGACAGTGGGCTGTGACACAGCCGTGGCCCCGAACCCCGGAGGATGTGACAGTGGCACACTGCTCCGTGGCTGTGCTCCGTGCAGCACAGCACTGGCAGAGGACACGGCATCACTGGGGCTCATAAGCAAAGCAGACGCTGAAGCTACTCATAGCTCTGCTCCTCCTTCAAGCGTCCCACTGTGTTCACAGGCAATTACTGTAATTTTAATTGCTGCTGAGAACACAGGCAAACCCACACCCGACTGTTGACAATCTAACACACACACCAGGAAGCTTACACCAAAGCGCCATTGATTTTTTTCACTTACATTTTTCCTTACTGTTGTTTTTAATGACTGTCGGTCAGCCGAATACTGCAGCTTTGTACCTATTCTTAGGAGACCCCAAATGTGAAAGCTGTTGTGCAGTGAGCACGCTCCTCTGAGGTCCGAAAAGCTCTTCAGAGGGATGCAACTGTGGCTGTACTGAAAACCTGTGGACCACCTTCCTAATCTCAACATTTCAGACTTGAAGGTCAAGTCATAGTCAGTGCTTGCACTGGACAGAGCTCAATCAGATTACCCTTCTTAATCCTACGGACGCTTTACTTCAAGACTTCTTTGACAGTTTGACTGTCATTGTCAAATTTTGGGGACTGCATTCTTTACTGTAATATTCCTTCTGCTTTGTGAGATGCCTCCAGGCACTACAGAGATCGCCTTGGAGCCTAGCCGTGACGACTATGTTTGGAGATAGTGTCCTTTCGATAAAAGCATGCAGTCTCTGGAATAAACAGCTCTTTTGTAAAGTTTCACCATTTTGATCCTGAATGGAGTTTCTTCCTCCTTATATTCCCTCAGGAGATTTTCTTCTAAATGGACAAAAAGCCACTCTAGTCTGAAATAGAGCTTGTTATCTTGGGAATAAGAAAAACATATTTCTTAGCTCAAAAACATGTCTCTAAATACATGGTTGAACAGACTAAAGCTTACTGTTAGTTCCCAGAAGAAAATGTTCTTCTGTTTATGAGAACAAAATTTTATATCTATCTGTGAAGGAATACTGGAATATTTTACCATCAAGGGACAAGAAGTGTGGGGAGCTTATGAATTTTGCATGACATAAGTGTTGCTATCTCTGTGCTTGAGAGGCCACTAGATGATTAAATTGGATATTGTTTTGTTGTGGAAGAAGGGATATTGATCCAACACGCTCAATGGTTATAGAACTATGGGGCAAGTGAACAAACAGATGGCAACGTACAGAATGACTATTAATCTATCTGCTTCCCCCTTCTCTGCAGCTGAAGAGACAGCGCCAGAGATGATGTGGGCAGGGTATCCACCTCTAGGACACACTGTGGGGCCCATCACAAGATTCTCTGGAAGGGGAATGAAACCAGATGTACTGCAGAGTGAAACCTGGCACAAAACAGGTTACCCAGCCAGGCTAGCAGTTGAGGTGCCCTTTTTCCTCTACCTTATATATACATACCAGGGGGAGACAGCTGAGAGAGATCCTTTCCTGGGTACCAGCCAGCCCTGAGAAATACTTCATATGAAAGGTTTCAGACCTTGGAAATACAGAGACACACAGATGTGCCAGATGATAAAGGCATATGAAATACTCAAGGTCACTGACTCACGTGTCTGTACATCGCTGGAGGAAGGTACAGAATATTCCAGCAGGACCTGAAGAGTCTGAAGAAAATCCTCAGATGGGCAATCATCTTTAGAAAAGCCTACGCTTTCCAAAGAGAGTATACCTTGGTTTGAACTGGTTGAAAAAAAGGATCAAGGAAGAGATCTGCACACACTGACCGGCCTGATACAGGAGAAGAGGTCACTCTTATTTAATCCAAGCACTAACACAAAGCCATATGTGGTTTCTGGAGCAGAGAACTGATAAGCTTGCCGAACGGCCTGGCCAAGAGCCCAAAAGTCTGATAGAAAACTCAGCATGTGTGTAGACTGTTCAGTGGTTTACAGTCTGTTTATTTCTGCTATAACTTTGGATTTTGAATAAGTCCTACTTAAGCTTCTGAAATCCAGGGTCACTGGCAAATGCTCCTGTTGTGAAATGGCAGGTGCCACACATTCCCACCATGACCACAGAAAATCCCAGAAGGTGATGGGAGGGTTGATCTTTGAAGCTGTGCCCCTGAGGAGGCCAAAAAGGGAGAGGGATGGAAAGGCAGCTGGGCTGGGCAGCCCTATACCAATCCCCTGTGGGACAGAGTTTGTCGATCTGTACTCTGCCAGAACAGGTAGAGAGTCTTGGCTACCCTTTGCTTTTGCTGGGAAAAAACTCTTCAAAGCCACCTGAAGTTGTGCAGCCAGCATGCTGCTAACGTGCTCAGGTGCTACTGCCTCTCGGCTGAGCAGACTTTCTAGACTCCACACAAAGCACTGATCTGACTTTCTAAACTGCACTAAAATGCTAGATTTGAAATATGCAAATCCAGAGTTATCTTCCCCCCAATGCTATGCTATCAGCAAACACAGTTGGCTATAAAGAAGACAACGCACCAGTCCCTTGAGCAAACTGGCTGGATGGATTTAAGTACCACACGTATTTGTGAGATTTTTTAACTACTTTATGAGAAGATAACAAGGTAAGCAGAGGAGATGGAAGGAAAAGCCTAAAACCAATAATTGTTCAGCTGTCAACCTGGGGTCCACCATTACTGACTTTCCCTGCAGAAACTTAAGTCATTGCTTTTCAGTATCAGACAAAAATACCCTGGAAATTATTGCTGGAAGACACCCTTAGCATCAGAGGCACCAGCCTGTGATCTGCTTGGGCTATTCTTTGGCAAGTGAATGGTCCCAGTAAAATAAATGGGTATTTATGCAGCATAAAAAAAGTGCTGCCTAACAGGACTACACTTTTTAGACAGCAAAAAAGCCATGATTAGTACCAGAGTATTTAGCTCACAAGGTACATTTAGTTCGCTTTTCTATACTGCAAATTCAAATAATTTTGCTTATGAGCATCTTTAATGAAATCATATTACATCAGTGGGGCAACATCTATGACGTAGTATTTGTGTGAAAATTTCTGCAGGATTTGGTTGCAAAACAATGGACTGACAGTGTTCAACGGATTGGCTAAAACTGGTTGATACAGTCCTAAAATCCAACTGCAAGAAAATTTTAAGATCTTTTAGAAATATTTGAGATAATTTGGGATAAAAATTTCACAGAAATCTCCAAATTTTATGTAAATAAAGTTGAAAAGATGGGACAGTGGGCATAATACAGAAAAAGAGTAATTTAACAGTACAGGGATGGGCTATAAACAATACAATAATGACAACAGAAAGGCTCTGATTATGCAAAAGGGTGAGTATTGTACAGTGTACTGTAGAGTTTGGGGAAACGAGGCCCCAGTAGCAACTCTTTAGTTACACAGATGCTAATCACATTGATAGAAAGATGAATCAAACATTATACAAAATTACAGCTTCACTAGGTTTGAATTTAGAATGCTTGCAGTTCACCAGTTTTCTGCTGTATGGTTTGATTGGTATGTAGCTTTCATTTTAGGAACTGGAATGATTATTTTTTTCTCTCACTTGAACAATAGAGGAAAAAGAGAACAAAATGTAAATGCAGTCAGAAAGATCAAAGAAAAGGCCTGTTCCCCAGCTGAGAGTGGGTCCCAAAACTTCAGCTTGGCTCAGGAGTGCTCTCCTGCATCATTTCCAGCAGAGCAGGCTGTGGGTGTGGGGTTTTCCATCTTTTGCAAGAACATGAGTAAACGAAAGAAATAAAAAAAAGTTTCTTACACTTTTCTGCATGAATTTCCCTAAGGAGAGCACTCACCATACTGACCAAAAATACAGTGTATTTAGTATATACAAAGTACAGTATACATGCATTAGTATCCCAACCACAACAGCTGTTACAGACCAGCATCAGCTTGTGCTCTGTTCTCTTGAGCATCTTCCTGATGCTCTCTGGACCCAGCAGCTATGGGATCTGGCTGTGACCACAGCAGTTCCATCCCCACAGACTGACCCCCCAGTGACACATCTCGAGGCTTGATGGGAACAGAATGTTTTGAGAAGGAACCTGGTGAATACAGCTTTTGCACTTCCCAGGGGTTATGGCAGGAAGGTCGGTTTGCTGCTAGTTCACAATACAACATTTCTAAGAGATTTGCTAAGGCTTCACGAAATTTAGGTGGTACTTTGGATCTGCTCCATACTATAAACCCACAGTTCAATTTATGAAGCGGCAATAATCAGCAGGTTTTTCAGTCCTAATGGAAATGAATTCCCATGAATAACCAAGCAGCACGGATTTGGTTCCACACCAACACTGGCTTTGCTGTGCACCCAGGCAGAAGGGACCTGTCCTTCTTGCTCCCTGTGATGTGTATCTGTTACTACACCTCTTCAAGCACGTTGCACAGCACTGGCAAGCGGCACAAGCATTCTGGGATGGTCAGGGGGTACGGCCATTCCTCTGAGACAAAGCAAACCCTGGGAAGGCCACATACTCAAAAGTGCATCTTCCCCAGTAGAGGTGTTTACACTCTATCACCCACAATTTAAGCCTGTCAACAGCACTGACAGTGCAGAGGGAAGGGCTTTATATACCCAAAAAGTGCTAATGAGCCATTTGGACTACGAGCTGAATCTTTCATTAGCAATATTTCCATTTGGGAATTCTTTAACATGATTCAGAACTACTTCGCTGGCTTTTATTTCTTGTTTCATGTTCCACTTAAAAAACTGCACCTGTCTTGCAATCCCTGTAAGCAGCTCTGATGCCAGTGATGTTACTCTCACAGCTGAGGTTTTAGGTTCTTAACCTACTTAAAAAATAATTAATTATTGACATTTGGGAAAAAAATATCAGAGACATTTCCTGGTAGGTTACATGTAAGTGCTGCCACGAACTATGAGCATCACTAGGGCATTTTAATTACTAAGTAACCAGACAGTTGTTGGGACTCTTATCTCAACGGATACTTAATTAATTTCTAGAAACAGACAGTTCCAGAAACATTAACGACGTCTGTCACAGAGAGATCACAACTTCTGAAAAGCATATACCTGTTCCAAAATGGTGTTGATTCTGTCTACTTCGCAGTCAATTAAGTATCTTTTTTCTTGCCGCCTGTCCATCTCCTCTATAATTCTTCTGAACTCTTGAACATCCTTTATGTTTCCTACGGATCTGGCTGTCACTTGCCAGTTGTTCTGTACTGCAGCTTCCATAATCGCTTGAAGAATGGAAAATCCTGTAGGGGGAAGAGACAACGCAACCACTTAAAAACAGAACAAAAAAACCTATTTTGAATGTTTGACAAAGGGTTCACAAAAACTTGCATCATCAAAAGGAATGATGATGTTAACATCCTGCAAGTGCTTCATTACTCAAGAAAGCAACAGGGTAGGGACCCGTTTCTTCTTTCAGCTCTGCCCCTGCCAAAGTCACCGACTTCAGCAGAATTGCTCAGCAGTGTATTACTGTGAGGCGTATCAGAATCTGTCCAATATATCATATTATGATCCTCTCAGGGATGTTTATGGTTGTGCTGGGGTCCGCGCCAGCTGAGAATAGGAGCCTGCAAGCTATTACTTGGGCAAAAGTCCATCCGCCTGAAGAGCCGGGCAGAAGGGGTAATGTGCCTGTGCCGACTGCAGCAATGGGTCATTAACTGGCAAAGGTCCAAGCACTGCACAAGAATGCCAATTAAGTCATTGTACTGGTTATCGGAGCTATGAACCACAGGAGAATATTTTACCAATAGTCACGTTGATTTCAAAAAAATGTTTTTAAATATGGAGTCTAGCAGCACTAACCACACTTTCAATGCGTTCATTAAGGTAATACTAACTCATTTAGTAGCCTCAACTGAGGAGAGAAGCAGCACAGACTGACCAGAGACTGCACAGTGGGAAATTAAACAAGCAAATAGCATTTCACTTCTTGTGAAGATCCATGCCTGGGCAGCAGACAGAACTCATGTCAAGTCCCCAAGCAAAAGGTGAAACTGGGAACAGTAATCTCCTTCAAGTCATTTCCATCAGAAATTGATTTGCATCCCTTTATTATAGTACGCAGCAGGGAATTTGGTGAATTACCTGTTTTAACTCAGGAAATTAAATTTTTTGCATGGTTCTAATTGTTTCAAATCTGGGTGGATGCCAATCAGAGAGGTCATCAGCAGCAAGCACACCCAGTGCTTTCCAGTGGAGTTCCTTTGTACAGCAGCATCCATGTGAGCTGTGTTTCTGGCCAGATAATTTATTTGCAAAACTTCCAGTCAAATAATTTAGTCATACTGTGGATTTATTATCCATAGCTGGATTTCAGAAGCACAGAATGCTTCCAGACTCACAAACACACAAATCTACAGGATCAACTATCAATTAATTGTGCTCTGTGATAACCACTCCCCTACGCTCTGAAACTGAAAGGAATTTGAGCTACAGAGGAACAACACGTTCACTGCTTCAAATGATACCAATCCTATTCTGAAGTCAGACACCATTGAAGGGATACACAAATAGTAAAGAACTTGGGCTGCAGTCTGATCTTCCATAGCCTGCTGTAAATCTGTAGTGGCTGTCTGAAGCCAGAGGAGCTGCATCATTACCTCATTACAGACACAAACAAGGAGACTATGATTTTCTAGATTGCAGTTCGATTATTATAATTTACCATGTGACTTCCTTAAGTCTCACTCAAATGCCCTCACTTTCCCTGTGCAGCCTCCTTGATGCTTAATGCTGTTCTTTGTGTGAATGCACTTTCCTATCCCATGAAAGGTAGTGACAATTAATATGTACGCTGGTGGGGAATTCTTTCTGGCATCTTCTTTCCCCTGAGACTATTGAAAAGGAGGCATTTACATATGTATAGTACAATGAACTCAGTCTTCCTTAACATCATATTTTACAAAAATGGCTGTGATGCCTGTGACAGCGCTGTGATTCCATTACATGTTGAAGGAAGAACGAAGCCCAAGATATTTGTTCAGCTGCAAATGAGGAATTTTGATGTGGGAACAAAAATACCACTAATAGGGATTTACAAATGCTTTGTGTACAATGATGTGCTTTTAAAAAAATATGATCTACGAAGTAATGAATATTTACAACTTTGTTTCATCAGTCATATAATGTCTAAGTATGAACCTTGAGAAAACAGTCCATAAATCTACTTTTTTCACTCCAAATCAAACTAAATGGTTCAACATATTATAAAAAACATTACACTTAAAAAGATCTATAGCTCTATTTTTTGCTAACATATACAGAACTTGTGAATTGTCTCATGGAAATAAATGAACATGCTGGGGAGCAGGTGCCATTGGTTGACTGCCATGCACCTGGTTTCAGTTAATACCGGTTGAGTCAGAGCTCGCTTTGTCAAACCTTGAATACCTCAGAAGAAAGCTGGGCAATTTTCATGATTTTGTGCAACTGCATGTTTGTGTGGATGTGTGTGTTTTTGCATGCGTGTATTAGTCAGTGGTTAGCATTTCAAGAAAGAAATTACTCAGCAGCCTTTCTCCTATGCAAGAAAAGACAATTACAGTAATCTTGGCGTGAAAAAGTTCCAGAGCTTCATCATTTCTGTCTTCTCTACCTCCTGTTTCTTCTTGTCACACCAAGTCTTTACAGTCACAGTCCCCTCTACCCTTGTCAGTTCTTGAAATCCTCCCATTGGTGCCATTCTGGCTCGCCTGTCTTGGGCTCTCTCTGAGACGTACCATTTGCCCTTCCTGCAACAGCTCGTTAGGCCAGTCCTCTGACCACCTTTACAAAGCCCACTCCTCTTGCTTTACAAAAGCAGGGTTCAAACCTCCTGCTTTCAGGAAGGCACACACTTGCATCTTCACAAACATGTGTTCGCAGTTCACAGCCTCCAGTCTCTCTCTACGCCTATTGCCTTCCGCGCCATTTACTTCATTTTACATTGTCACCCATTAGGTGACATTTCTGTAAACAGCATGTTCCAGGCTCCAGCTGTACTTTACCATTAAGAGAGCTGTTACATAAGCTGTGTGATTGTTCAAAGAAAAGGATCATTTTATCTTCAAATGTGAACATTCCTTTCTCCTTAACATAACAATGCAAGCTGCGATGGTTCAGGGGTACTGCCTGGGTAACGAATGGGGAAATTATTTTCCCTATTTTGTGCACGTCAGCGACCAGACCCATACACCAAGCTTTTCCATTCCCTACCCTCCAGTGAACACGCCACGTGAATGCTTCATGAGAGATGCTTGTCCCTGAGCACCCTGGAGGTGCTGAACTCGGATGGGTGCCTCTCATCTCATCTCGTTCACCCTAAAAGAAACCAGCCAACCACAGCAACTATTTTGGAGGTTTTCTATGGCTTGCATCAGATCGATCACAAAAGACTAAAGGACTGATAATTCACCACAGGTCTGTGAAGAAGCCATGCAGCAAAGGTTTTCATGAATACTGTTGCTGGTTTATGCTATTTTAATCAATAACACCAGAACTATTAGATAGGAAAAACTGACATCCTCCTAAAAGATTGCAGCAATGAGATCATCTCAAAACAGGTTCACAATACCATTACTAAAATTTGGAGGTTGTTCATTCTACAGTCATTAACACAGACAGACAACAGGAAAAACCACTCAGACCCCAATCTGATCTTTCAGCCTCTTTTTTCTTACTCGTACCTTGGATGTGCAAATGCAGCAGGATGGAAAGCACGCGTTTTTCTGGAAGCACTGCTGCTGAGGCCAGCTCGTCTGATGGTACCACATCCCTTCGCCACACTACGTTACTACCATGTCGGCATTACTGATTTACAATTGTGTCTGGTCATGTAACAGACCTGTATTACATTTTGGTTCCTTTTAGCCACGTACTGGGAAGGGGCTGCTCCTGTGATCTTTGAATGCAATCACACAAGTCAATCTGATCTGCAGCTACTAAAAGCTCAGGCAGTCCTGGCCTTAATATTCAAATGTGTCATTGTCTGGCTTATTCTTAAAATAGTGACGATTTAAAAGAGCTAACCCTCATCTAAACAGTCTGCAAAATGATTGGGACAATGACAGTAATAAAACTAGAACAAACCCAGTGTCTAGCTTAGTACTCAGTGAGCTGAAGCAAGCTGTGCTGAGTGAAGGTTGCAAAGAGAGAATATATTAAACAGAAATTTTCCTCAAAGCAGGGAAAACAATATTTGTTGCAATGCTATCTCTGTGCTTTAAACAACTTGGAGAGGATTACATTCTAAGCAGTCCTCCCTGCAGCTGGACTACGACACAAATTCACTCAGTATCTTTGCACCTCTGCCAGGGAAGCAAAGCCTGTATCTCAGTCTTTCAGATCATCCCTTTGATACAGGCATCTCTCAGCTGACCCTGCTAACAGAGGGGAAGAGGACATTTCATTCATTTGCAGCTATGAAAGGTCATGAAACTTCTGCATCCACGTAATCAAAATTCACCTGCGCAGTTTGCTCCGCCAGATGCAATTCTATGTACGACATCAATGAACTCACTCTAAATAACAGCAGTCATTAACGTGTCATGGGTAAACGACCACACGGCACATCTGTAGTGTAATGTGAGCCCTCACAACCGGCACCAAAGTACTTACTGAAAAAAAATTATCCACTTACAGAAATCACTCTTTTCCTGAATGCTCCTGATAAGATCTGGGACTTTATCCTCCTTCTAGATATGAAGAGCATTTGCTTCCACTCCCTCTTTCTTTAGCCTTGTTGAGTACCAAGGATCTTTGAGGGGTATATTTTCCTGGCATGCAGTGTGTTTGCATCAGCTGAATGAACATCAGCTCTGAATCCTTGTGTTTCAACTATATATCTGGGACACAATACGAAGAAATAAGGTTCTGGCCTGTGAGTGAACTTCAGGGATTTAAGTGTGGAGCTGTGTCTGACAAGGGCACAATGAACTCACCAGAAAGGAGGCCATCAAGGCAAGTGCTTCCCCAAGACAAATACAAATTCTACAGTGCCAGCTTATGTTTCAAGCGTACCAGAGCTCTGTAAATTGAGATATACTTGGATATTCTGTGTGTTTGGTGCTGAGCCTAGCACTAATTTAAAAGCAAACAGATCAAGATGTTAGGTGTGAGTAAAAAACAACTAGCCAACCCAAACCACATCCCATCATTCAAAATCCAAACACATCAGTTGGCAAGTGTGCTCTGCATAACCTATGTCTGCTTAACAATTTTATAGTAGGGGAAGAAGCAAGTAACAAGCTACTGAATCAGTCACCAGTGAGAGACACAGCAAATGACCACTACACCGGAGTGCTCCTTCAGTCTCATGCACATAAATTCAAATTATAAATAAAAGTACAACAACTGCATCCCATCTGCTTTTGGCCTGATCACTTCTATCTGGTAACCAGCATATAAAATGTTACACTCCGCTGTTGTGGTAGCAAACAACTTTCCAGACCACATAACAAATCCACTCTTATGTTATTTTTTTCCTTTTGCTTTTTCTATTCAGTAAACCTCTGGCTTCCCCTGTACATACATTACATTATAGCAACCTGCCATCCATAAACAGAGAAATCTACATCAATAGATATGTCAGCTTGGTTATGTGAATGTGAACTTGCCTGGCTCTAAAAGAGAATTTACAGAAACCATCTGGTCCGCATTTGCTTGAGATAGGACACAGTTAAACATGCAGGAATTCAGATCTGCTGAATGCAAGTAAAAGACTTTTTTTTTTTTTTAATGGCTCATTCTGAATGCATTTCACCTTGATCTGTTCTTTTGTGACAACCTTGCATCTAACTCATCCCTCATTTTACTCAAGTTTTAAGTCAGTGTTTTTGAATGAAGTTGTGTGAGTGTAAAATGAGAGTAATGGAGTAAGGGACCAAGGAGTACAATAACCAAGGGCAGACACAGAGATGCCGTAAGCAATGCTGTCACCTCCATAAGGGTACTTTTACATACGACTTTCACAATAATGTTGGCAAGTCTCCTTGTGGATAGGTATACCTCAATGCAATAATATGATCTAAAGTTTATCAAAAGAGCTGTGTTCTAGTTTTAGCTTTGCTATGCAAATCTTTATTTAAATATTTCCAAGGGAATAATAATTGAGCAACTACAGTTTCTGGATCCAGATGGTAACAGAAAATAGATGAGATGGGAACACTTTAAAACCAGAGTATGTTCTGCTTGAGGAAAATATAACAGGTAAACAATTGTGCAAAGAAGGCAGAAGAACTAGCAGAAGAACTAGAAAAGCAGAGAAAGGAATAATGCATTTTAAGATATGACAGAAGGTGAAGAACATTGTGCTGTCCATGGGCTGTAGGGTATCCTCTGTGTACTAATACTAAGAACTCTTGATACTGATGCTATCGGAAAACTGACAGAGGTAGAGATGAGGGTGTTCCCGTCGCCAGAGGATGCTGAGATCTGGGAGACAGGGGCCTAGGGGTAGTGGAGAGCTCGCCCAAAAGGAAAACTTTTTTTTACATGCAAATGGAAAAATTGTGAAACTATATAGCATTAAAAATAATTTACTTCCAAGCTTTACGAGATCTGAATAAAAAAATAATTGAACTGCTTAAGTACAGAGGGAGATTTCATCTGTCAAGCTCTACACTGAGTCCAGGGCTTTGTGTCTGCCCAGCAGAGCCAAAACCCTACAACCACGCAGTCAGCACAGCACTGTCACACATACAGTGGCACGCAAATCTAGGGAGTCCATTTCCAATGGCATTCCTGCCCAACACCGACTTCCCCGAGTGCCCCAAATTCTCCAGCAAGGACAGACTCCAGGTGATGTTAGCAAATTCAAAATAAACCATTTGCTGAGTGCACTCATGCACCCTACTGGTATGGGTGGAAGCTAGCACCATAACCTCAGTACAGCATCAGAGCCTTGCCCAGATGCAGCCTTCTGTAGCAGCTTCTTTCCCTTCTACTCACCTTTGAACACTTCTATCCCACGACCACACTACTTTGCAGCCTCTCTTACTGCCTCTTGTATGGCACAAGCTAGAACGAGTCTACACCGAGCTCTGCTGTTTGCAACAGAGCAGCCTTCAGCTGAAAAGCCTTTGAATGATATAATCAGAAGATAAATTTCTTTGCGTAAAAAAGAAACCAAAACACACATATCACCAACCACTTCTTTCAGGCCATCAAAGCTGGGTTTTTTCATTACTCCTGTGCACTGGTAACTAAAGAAGCCAGATCTAGCCACCACGGATAGAAAATATCTCAGCCTTAATCCTCTTGATGTCAGATGCCACCAAGCTGACCATAGTGAGATGTAAGAGAGATGCTTTGGGCTTAGTCTGTCCTTAACTTCAGGCACATTTGAATGACAGTCTCAGGTTCTCTTTATAGTTGAGAGAGAGATATGATGTGTAATTTTTCTGTGTTTGCAACAAGCATGGAAACCAATGGAAGAAAGTACAGACATGATGTTGTAGAAGGCACCATCACGTAGGTGTCACTCAACTTTTACCTGCAATTGAGAAACTAAAGGAGAACAAAAAATCCCAATGTGTTGACTAGCACTCAACTGATGAGACTAATTACTGCATGTTAAAAATACATATCTAATTGTGTTTACATATTTATCTCAGCAAAAAGATTCTAATTAGGAATCACAGAGTTACCAATTATCAGGCTGGAAAAGAAAATCTAACTTTCTGCAAAACAACTGCGGCACATTCCATGGGAAGCCAGTTCTCAAAGGGAAAGCTCACAAAAACCAAAATCAGAGCATGCGCAGATGTTGCAAGACACGGTGAATTCAACTCATCTTTTGCTGAAAATACTGCCTTCGAGGAGATAATATTTAGTCTATCATGTGATTTGGAGAAAAACAGAAAATTAAAAGCCATCTGAAAAATAATGCAAGTGTGCTGCTTCACAGTGATGAGCCAAGGGGTTGAACAATGTTTCTCAGGGCTTGGCTGTGGCTGGTCTGAGCAAGGCAGCACAATGAACACTGCCTGTATTTCAGACGCAAAAGGTCTGCTCCTGCATATACGGCTAACGCTGGCCTTCCCACTGCCATTGATAGGGCTACTTGGATTTCCTTCCTCTCTTAAAGAGCCTGAAATCTCCTGATAACAGCTCTGCCTTAATGACACATTTTAGCCCATCTTCCTTGTTTCAGAAGTACATCATACCTGCGCCTCCATCTCCCACAGAGTGGTCTATGCCAAATCCAAAGATGTTTTCGTGTCACCCAGTTTCCAGAAAATTCTTACAAGAACATTAACAATGTTAACAACAATGCTAAATAACACTCAGAGCACTGCAAATTAACAGGTTTACTGCCAACTTTCCCATAGGAAACAGGCAAATAATAAATCTGACATAGAATAAAAAAATTATTTGTTCTATCTCATTCAGAGAATTAGTAACAGAGCCAATTTTCCAACTCAGGTTCTCCTGATTCATTTCTAGATTTATTCTTATTTCAAGTTGTAACACAGTTACATACATTTAAAGATTCCTATACTGCCCACAAACACACTAGCCACTGAAATGATACAGTGAAAATGTCAGTACGGTATCTCAGAACACATTTTCCTCATAACTTATTTGCTAGAGTAAATTGAATAGCTGCCTAGCCCCCAGTGAACTAGGATACTGATAGAAAGCATTATTTATTATTTTGGGTAAAGGTGCACAATTGTGATGCAATTACAAATAAGAGCTAAAAACCAAAGTATTGTATGGAATTATCGTCTGAGAAAGGAAATAAAAATGAACTCTTTTTTAGGCTTAAATAACTTTTTTAGCCAAAAGAGAGTATTAGTGCATTTATTCTGTTATAGGCAATATATGTTCTGGAAAAAAGGAAACTTATCCACTTATCAACAGCAGAGGATTTTGAAAGTAGCTAAAACTTGGCCTCATATATCACTGCATTCATCTAAAGAGCTAAAGATGTAATTTCAGCCTATGCTGCAAACTTGAAATTATTGATAACACAAGTTAATGCTTTGCCATGATATTCACAGGGTTTGTAGAATGAACATGCGGGAGTATTGCTGACTGCCTTCTCTTAAAAACATGTCTGGAACTGCTGAGTCTAAAAAAATGATAAATATTACTCCTTTGAAGAAACAATCACAGGAGATTATGGTAATCAGATGATGAATGGAAATACATATTCATCACAAAAAAACCTGGATTCACATCAGATAAATGTATTGGAAAAAAATTGTGTTAGTTGAATTGTCCTCAAACATAGTAAAATTATTCTTTCTATCTGACCTTCAGTCAATCATGTTGGAAAAATATTTATTCCTCTCCCTAACCTTTATCTACGCTTTCTGTTTCTCAAACTACCTGAGCAAACAAATCTTCTGCCTCTGAGAATTTTCATTAACAGATGCTATCAGCCTTTCAAAGTCTCTCTTCATCAACATCTCACCCTTTGGTATCCAGCATTTTAATTGCCCTTGCAGCTGGAATGCGTCTCATGTCTCAACCCGTAAGTTAATTTCCTTTTATTTATTCTGAACACTAAAAAAAATACAGCAATCAAAGGGTGACTACTGATTTTTAAAATATTCTGAAATTTAAATGAGTTTTTATGATAATATAAATGATAATTTATGGATCCATACTCACAGTCCGCATGTGTGTTTCTTTTTAGTCACTAGTTGGTTATTTCTGCCCTTTTTTTGCCAACACAAACAAGGAGCTTTTATATAGCACTATTACCTATATTTTTTCAGTACAAGCATTTCTTTCGTAACGATGTATTCATTCATTACAAGGTCTTGTACTAATTCAAAACAGGTCTGTATACCTCCTAGACCACCAGACAATACAGATTTGGTCTGAATTGGGCTTGGAACATGCAAGAGTAGTTCCACCACATTGAACAGAGCGCTGAACATATCATCGAACCTGCTTTACCCTGATTCTTCCCTTTGTGAGGCCACCAGACCGCAATTCACAAAGTTAGCAGAGAGCCAGCACGTCACCAATAGACAACACCTGACCCAGCATAAAGCCTGGGGGTAACAAGTCACCTTTCCAAACACCTCACACAGGTGAGGTGGCAGAACGAGGATGCAGTGGTTCAGGGCTCTGCATCAGTGACCCAACATCATCACTTCTTGCACTGTGATGTTCTGTGTATCAAAAAGACCTGGTTTATTCTGCAGGGTGGTGACACACAACAGGCTCATGTAACTTACAGAGTAGAGACTATCCATTGCCAGTCAGGAAATTCCTGGGTCTTTACCTGCTCCTGAAGAAAGAGACTAAAGGGGAAACAATGCCTTGCTTTTATTATTCAATTTTTTAATCCCATTTGAATATCAGAAGTCTCTTTTGTTGTATTAAAAATCATTAAGAATTTTAGCACTAGCTATCCCTTCTCTGCTAACACACAGAACGTGTTTTGGCTGCTGCTTTGTATTTTGCAGTTTCTAAATGCAGTGGTTCTAGCCAGAAACCTTACATGGGCAAAACCCCCCAAGATTTAAGCATCTGTGATCAGCTACTGAACATGCTATTCCTGATTTAGCTCATGAAGGCAGCTCTGACGAAATACTAGGCCGGATTATACAGAAATGTGCAAACATTTCAGCATAAATATTTGCTCAGTAGAGACAGGAATGCGATTCAAAAGCTTGGCTCTGGCTTCATTTCTCCAAGGGACAATGTGCTCAGGTGAGGAAGGAAGGAGAGGGAGGGTGTTCTTGGAGATGGCTCCACACATCAGCAAGGGCTGGGCTTCCGATTCAGACTTTGCTACAGCATCCAAGACAGTTTGTGACCACAGCACTCTCCCTTCCAGGACATTTTTCCCATGGACTGGACTCTTTTACCCCCCAGTGGTGCCATCCCATCCATTCCATTCATTTTTATGTTCCACAAATGGAATGTGCACAGGAAGGGATAACACAATTTTGATCTATTAAAAAAAAAAAAGTAACATCACCTAGATATGGGCAGAGTTTGTCTAATTTACTGCTAACTGGTGGTTTTGAAATAACAGTATGATGGGCTCCACAGAGAATCTGGACTCAGGGAATACCCTATATGACATCAAAGGCAATTTCAGCAGAGGCTCACCCTTACCACACCTGACCACCTTGGTCAAAAACTGGTCCTGCATATAAAGGACCTCCTGACAGACAGGCATATACCCTCCAAATATATCCCCAAATTGGCATGACGGAAGCGTAGATCACCATGAACATGGAACGTTATCAACCAAAGGTTACGCATCCTTCAAGAACTACTGACCACTATGTCTTCGTTAGCTGCTGCTGGACTCTACATCCACATATATCCATGACTATATAGCAAAACCACAGAACACATAAAACTATGTTTCTTAGCTTTATATTATCAATAAGTATTTTAAAAAAATCTTGTTCTTGCATGTGCGCACGGTAAATGGTAAAGATTCTGTCAAACGATCTAGAAATGGTATAAAAGGGAGTATTTGAAACAACCAATACTTTTGCCTATGATCCTCTCAAAACGAGCTCACTTCACAGTGCAGCACAGGTAAAATTTTCACAGGTAACTGTATTTCATTTTCAAACATGACCTGGGTAGCATGGTAGGAGCAGGTTTTCAGAGGCAATTAAGATGCAGACGCTGAAGAATCTCAGCAGGTGGGGTACCCGCACTCCACCGACTTCGATGGCAGCCAGGCATGTATCTCATTGAGGTGTTCTGCACAATGGGACTGTGTGTATGTCAAAACCCTAAATACCTCTGAAAGACCTGTCCTGTGTGCCTTTGGAAATCACTTACGAAAATAGGTTATGTGCTTCTCAGAATATGTACTCTGTGTCCTGCTTAAAAAGTGGCACAGAATTCTCTCCGGAATACACCGTTAATTAGTTATTTCATTGCAACATGTTCAACAAGTGCACAGATAAGGGCTGCCTGGCTAAATGGGATGTACACATATCTGAGACAGACTATCAATTATTAGCTTAAAGAAGAAAAGGGGGGATAGAAAATTCCTCTCCAAGGCTGCAGAGTGGTAGAGCATCTGTTACAAAAGGACGGGGTTGCATGTAAACTGCAAACTCCCTGTTTTCATAGTTTCAAATTAAATTGTTCTTACTGTTTCCTCAGAGTTGTTTTGCAAAATTAGGAAGCTGTAACAAACACATCCTTGGGACCAGTCAGCCTCAGTACTCCAATTATGTTGGGTTTTGCACCCAATTATGCTGCCAAGTGCTTACTATTATTTAAAACGTTTATATGCTATTTGAATATTCAATCCAATAGTCAGTGAAAGAAAATAATTCTTTTATTCTATTTGTTTTGATATTATACCGATGCATGACTACTCTTCCATGACTCTAAAGCCTCACAAATCTGAATGCGTAGTTACGAAGCTACAATGATAAAATATGCAAAAATTGTAGTATTATCTAATCATAAGGAGAAAATATACAGTGAATGGCACACACAGCTAGAAACACAAACACTGACAGTTCTGGTCACTCAGTTTACCATTACTGGAGTCAGTCAGGGAGAGAAAGATTTCACCGAACAAGGGAGGTTGCTGGTATACAGAGTGTAAAGGTTGTAAGTGTTCTGTGCAAATCAATACTTTAAACCAAAAGGTTCTCATTTCACCACTGCCCTCCTACAGTTGGGTGGCACTTGTTGTTTACTCTTATTTTTCCCCCTTCAAGTAAACTAAATAAGATTTCTTTATTTTCATACTTTCTGCCATTGTAATTATCTCTGTGCAGGTAGGAAAAGCAAGGAAAAACCAGGTCGGTCGCGCCTGTGAGCAACTGGAGTTGACTTCAATAAAAAATTTCCATCTAACCTTACTAATTATTAATGTACAGATGTTCTAGGCTCAAAATATAAAGCCTGTGCTTACTCCAGGGAGCTGGTCCCCTCTGATTGCACTCAACACTAACTAACCCTCCCTCTGCAGTGTAATAGCAAGCCAACATCTTTCTTCTTACAGAAAAAAATTCTATTATTTCTGTTTCTGCAAAAAAAAAGCACAAATATCTAAAAAGCATATTCTTTAAACACCGGATTATTATGACTGTGCTGTATACCATAGCATATCAAGAGGTCAAGAATCCCATTCTAACTGCACTGCTACACTTCACAGCTTTCACTCAGGTCTTTGCTCTCAATGTCAGATTTTTCTGCTCACTGTTTGGAGCATGTCCCAATGCTTCACTGACTCCTTTTCTTTTTTTTTTTTTCTCCTTTTTTTTTTTTTCAGCAAAATTTTTTTCCCTTTTTTAAAAGGTCTAGACTGCACCTCTGTCCTCATTCTTTGGATAGCCCTTTTGTCTCTGC
>WKFP01015424.1:119880-168006 GCA_011057875.1 Pterocles orientalis
CCTGCTACACTTCATGGCTTCTGCTCATTTATTTCCCTCATTGAGATTCACCTCTATCACCTTGGATAATGTGGAACTGAGGGAGGCTTAAAATAAAAGCATGCTGAAAGACAAAGGGCTGAGATCATGGTCCCACCGCCATGCAGTTAAATACATCTCACGTACACCTCTGCCCAACATGTGTTGCACTAGCGGTTCAGGTACTCCAGGATAAACCACTTCAGACTTTCAGCCTAACTTCAGCACACTCCCAGATGTCCTCTGTACTAAGGACTACGGAGAGGAATGGATTTATGCCATTATCTCTCCTGAACAGCAGAAGAAAAACAACTCGTCTTTCCAGTTCCTCATCCTTCCGTGTAACACCACCACCTCGCTTTCCACATGTAGTAATATTTTATTCTCTCTCTTACATCCTGGAACTCTTAACACCTTGGGAGTGAAGCAGGAAGAGAGCTAAATTAGCTGCGTATGTTCTAGATCAGCTCTTTTCCATTCCCTGCAAAGAGTTTTAAAACAATGGCAATCAACATTATCCTAAATCTGTTTCAGCTAAAGCCATGTGGAATTTCTGCGGGAATCCAGAGATCACTTGTGACTATTCCAGCCACATTCCTGAAGACATTAGTATGTGTTATTCCTAAAAGAGTTCACAGAAATGCTGAGTTTACCTCTAAGCATATAAACCTGAATGTCAGGAAGGACCCAAACCATTACGAGCTTAAAAGCCAACAATTTGCAATATTTTTCATATAATTCTTTGGCTCAGAGATGAGGCCATGGCCACAGAACCTCTCAACAGCTGTAAGAAATTCATTCATCTAATCCCAACCACTGAACACTTCTCCAACTCCAGGGAGTTTTGTGGAGAGAACAGCATCAGGTGTTGTATTGAACAGCTTACATGGTTAAACACACATCAGCAAGATGATTCTGCTTTTGCACCACTCACGTCATAGTTGAACACAATAACACGGCTTGTCTCTTGAAGTTGAAAGTTAACTTGTACTGGCCAACTGCAGTAAATTATTAAAGATAAAGCAAAAAAAAATTTATTTTGTTATGCATAAAAAAAATGGAAACCATGTCTCTCCATCTCTATTTGTCAGCTTTACATACTTCCTCTTAGCCTCCTTCTGACGGATGTCTTCAACCACCAGGACTCTAATTCTTACCAGCAGCACTTACCAAAGTGGAAACTCATGTCTGTTGACAAGAAATGAGTATCTAGCTCTCACAGTATACCAGGAGTAACTTAAATCTTTTAAAAGATTTGATTTTATAATGGCCAAAGAAGAGAGAAAGGATATACTCGAATCCAAATTATAATCTTTTAGGAAGTCAGAGAGACCAATTAATGGCCAACAGACATGAGATTCAAGCAGTGTGGAAAAGTCTAATACCCCCATTGACTTCTCCAGGAATTTTTGCCTGGAGCTGAACATCTGGTGTGGCACAGGAAATCTCCTCCTTGCTATCAGACATTTGCATTTTCTTGCTCGATTTTTTCTTCTTAAATAAACATTCACTACTGTCAATGTGAGAAAGGTTTCACTCCCTCCTGAAGCTTCAGATCCTGTATCCTTCACATAATTCTCCAAAGCAACAACATTGAGCATGATCTTCAAACACACACTGGATCCACCTTTAACATTCCAACACTGTGGCATTGCCTCACAATACTCGGTGAGCTTCTGCGCCAGTAGTTGTCTTTCAAAGAACGACTCAAATTTTCTTCTTGGCATCCGAAGACCAAATTGTGGCTTCTCTCCCAAGTGTTCCAGAATACCACCATTAGTACAAAGGAAGGTGGGAGATGAAGCCCCTGCTGTGGCAGCACTCAGCCTGTGTTAAAGCAGTTGTTCCACACTCAGGTGGAACGTGGTGGAAGCCAGCTTCTCCTTCCTTTGCTGGATATAAAGGCTGCATCCCTCTACACCGCATAGTAAATACAACTGCAACACCTGTACCTAACATACACATACTGACCTCAGTGATGTATTGCTAAAAGGTTATTTCAAATGTTCTTTCTCCCAAAAGTCACATGGACAATACACTTCATTTCTTTGGAAAGAATCCCAAGGAAAAAAAAAAAAAGAGAGATCTTAAAAGACAAAATATTGCTATGGTGCCCTTACTCCTTTTTTTTTTGGCCAGAAGCCACACAATTCTTTTCTGGCTGGCTTGTTCTGTCACAAACAGAATGACCTTTATTGAATGGTCAGCAAATGTGATGGTTTTAACAGAGCTACTGTTGCAGTGAAACCAACACACCATGGCTGTACCCTTGCCCACAGAAGGCAGAGGCTCCACTGGGTATTGTCAAAGCAACTCAGAGCAGCTGAACGCAACAATCCAATTAGTGAAACAAGCACAGTTCATGCATAAAGCCACTTCCAGACACCATTAGAAAACACAATTCCTAAGTATAAAGGCTTGCCTTTTAAACTACATGTTTCTATTGACCGCAGAAGAAAAAAAATTGGGATTACCTTGCAATGTGACTTAGTCTAAAAGGTTTGGAAGGGGCCACTTCTGGTAACACTGGGGCAGAGCTGGCTGCTAGAACACAACTTTGCAGTGGTCCTTTATCATCGGGGCCACAGCTGATGGCAGAAACACCAACTTCTCCATCCTCCACAAGGAGCACAAAAACCCTTGCTTTCCCAGCAGGGTAATTTTTTGTTGCTTAGCTTAATGGATTTTGGAGCCTTTACCCTGTTAAGATTTTTGCTTTGAAAACTGAATAGGACAAAGGAAAAGGTCTCATCAGCTTTAATGGGATTTTTATCACAATATTTGTAAAAACTGTGAGAATGAATGACACGTGCCATCTGGGCTAACAGATAAGACAGCCTCAACACGAGATTTTCTCTAGGTTCACCTATTCCATCTGCAAAAATACTCTCACCGCTAGAAGATGCCACTGGGTGCCACAGCTTCATTTGATTCCTGGGGTGCCACAGCACTACTCGTGTTCTGTCTGAGATGAGACAAAAATAGCAGAGATGAGGCTGACTGTCTGGAAAGCACCATACAAGCAAACCTGACTGCTTCTTGTCCAATGGTTCTTGTGTCCAGGTGGAACCTACTCAATGGTGTGAGCTCCTAAATAGCTCCTTACAGTAGGCGTGGTTCACACATCTGTTTCTGATAATCATTCCTAATGTAAATGCAAACACCTAGGGCAAAGGGAAAGCATCTCTCATTTACATCAATAAAATGTCATTATTCGCTTTGCTAACTTGTTGCTTAAGTGAATAATGTTTAAGAAGTCCACAAAGACAACACATAATGAACACTACACAGCGGAATGCACCAGTCACAGGGACAAGACTACACTGAGCAGAAAATAAAACAAACATGAAAAAGTTTGCTCTTCACCTGAACAATTTTAACCAAAACTTGTTATATTTGTTTCAGCAAAATGTCTTAATAATAATTTCATGCTTTTTATTTAGGACATGTTTATGAATATCTATAAATGATTGACAAATGACAAATAATTCATATAATGCCAAAGGGCAATAATGCCATAATTTAATGATTTTAAAATATCATCACTAAATATCCATTTTGGTTTTGACCAAATTTAACACTGGAACATATTTATAACATGTTCACAGTGCCTTAACTGTGATCTATTACTTTTAAAATAATTATTAATAAAATAAAACCAAGTGTGGATAATAACAATTGAAGGTAGGTATGTAAATAATTCTAGTCTCAGTAAAACTATATCCTTGTACAGAATAATACAATGTAATATTTAACTGAGAAGTGGAGATTGCTGAAATAATGTCCTGATACATTTCTTTTTGGCAAAAAGCAGTGTGTTGATTGCTAGCTGATTTTCTTCAGGAAAGTGTGGCCATTGTCCACTCTCAAATAAATTAAAAATGTTCTTTGATGCCCTGCATGAGTCACATAGGGGCATATAACTTCACTTACTGTTTAGGGAGCAATTCCAGCTCCATTAATTCAGTAATAGAGCTGGTCATTATTTCTTTCACTTAACATTACATTTACTGGAAGAACAGAGCTTTAGGAGGGGAGGGACCACAGCCCCAAGTTAATGTAGGCCAACGTGAACTTACAACTCCGGCTGACAAAAGCGAAAGAAAATATTTTTCAAAATGAGAGTTAATGGCTTTTCCTTTCAAAATCTTAACAAAGATTAAACTAAAGGTTAGCCTTGAAATAACCTGGACCAGATTTTTTTTTTTTTAACATTTTTTAGCTTGGCCCAAAATGAATTTTGTAATTTCTGTTTCACTCAACATTTCCCACTCCTTCAGGCTCCACTTGACTTTAAGTTGAACAAAATTTCCTTTTTAAGCTTTAATGCTGTCAGGCAGGAGAGAAAAATATACATTTGTTCCTTATGTTGAAGAACCTGGTGCTATATAATCACAGAATAAAGTAGAAAGTCCCGGACAGGATATGAGAGAAGACTGCAAACAGTAACTTGAGAAGAAGGCACTGCACAATGGAACATGCTGTACAGGACAGTCATTTTAAAAAGACGAAAACTGGGGAAATACTACAGCTTTCAGCTTTTCTTTAACAAATATGCCCCTAAAAATCCCTGAAACATCACACAATCATTAGAACATAATTTTTACTAGTTTACAGAATACTAGTTTCCCTTGCGACACGCTTTTTCCGTTTTTATTGCTCCTGGACTCTGGTCTCTGTAATGACAATCGAAGCTGCTATTCTTCATACTCTGACTCATATAAATACACCTCAAGTAATAAAACTGAAGCTAATTCTCAATTTTCCAGAAAAATACCCACTGAAGCCTCTCCGTTTCCCTTCATTCTCGTGTAATAATCAGCAATTATTTTTTTAAAGTAGCTCTCAAGAATCCCCATTGTGGTAGATGCTGTAGAAGTGGGAAGCAAAAATGTATTCCCTCCCCACCTGCAGTAATGACTGCGGGTTAAACAGAGCAATTAAGTGGATTTCTACCATCTGACCTCAAGAGGGGTATAAAACATGACAATCAGAATATTACAAAGTGGCCCACAATAAAACTTCTCATTATTGATACAATGAACTCATTATTCTTAAGAAAACATTTTAAATAGAATCCATTATTCATGTGAAGTCCTAAAAATTACCTATCTGAGATTTGAAAAAAAGAACACATTTGAATATCAAAATATGGGAGAATTTTTCATCTTCTTTTATAATAATAATGATTTTGTACAAGTTTTTATCTCTGTGTTGCAAATTTTTGTTTCAAATGGATCTGTCAATAAATTATTTTTAAACACATAAGGTCAAATCTTCACCTGTGCACATCTGCATTGCTTCACTTCAAAGAAATGCAATGAATGGCTTTCAGATGCTCTGAGGCATATTCTGATTTTTACACAACTGAACCTACTTGGTTACATTCAGTAGCAGTCTGAGCTCCCTGCAGCAGAAGTTTTAATGTTAAAAACATTTTGACAAAATCCAGCTTTATAGTCAGAGGGAGGTCACTGCAGTCACAAAAACACTATCTGCAGAAAAATGGAAATGAATACCCCATAAACCAAGACCATATCCATGCAAAATGAACAGAACTTAAGAACAAACATCATTGCTCCCATTATGTTTTTTATCCATACTTTTCATAGGAGACCCAATAAAGTGTTATGAGGATGCAGGATGCAGCTGGCATCTAAAATTCACTCTAAGACAGACAATAACGTGTTTGCACTGCCTACTGTGGCTGGTTTTTGAAGAAGGTCAATCCAGAGATTACCTAAACTAAATCTAAACTGTAATGGCCAACAGCTGCTTACACTCAATACATTTGGCTTCATATATATTATTAATGACAACTCAATGTAACTCTGTGTGCTCCAAACTTTTGAAGCCACTGTTTTTATTTATGCTTCCAGATGTGTAGCTGCACAATAATTGTTAAACCAATGGAAATTACTGCTATATAAATGGGAATTTATAATCAAACAGCCAAGCCAAATACATCCATGCAAGGAAATGGGGCTTTAATGCATAAATATTATTATATTGTTCATGAGAAAAGGGAAGCACTGTTTGGTTTTATATGTTAGGGTTGCTGGGTGCAGCTAGACTTCTCTCTGATTTGTAGCATAAGGAAAACAGGGAAACCAAAACGGTCATTATTTAAATATGTGCCATTCACATCCATTTTGTTGCTTTCTTTGAGAAGTGTAGCAAAATGGTTCCAGAGAGGACAACTACAATAACTACACTAATGCAATATACATGCATCATCTAAAGCCACAATTTTCACTTCCATCAACATACCTAAAACCAGAGAAATAAGCAATGAAACAGCCCTGAAAAATCCTTCAGGGCACCCAAATTCATGTTAACACGTGGAAAACTACTATTCTTTTTATATCACTAGGTTTTTTTTTTCCTTATTGAAACAGGACAACTGCCACACTGTGATGAACGTGTTTCAAATGTTTGTGTTCAAACTGTCTCCACAATGTGAAATATCTCTAAAACCAACACACACACTAATATAATAGAAGCAGTTACTTTCTAAGGCTTTTTTAAAAATAGCATAGCATGAAACTCAAACTGTCAGTGCATAAATTACTCCTGCCTCGAGGCTGCAGTAACTTATGCATCCTTGTGTTCACCCCCTCATATACCTCCTGTTTCAAAGAGAAACTCACATCTCCCTTCCACCCCCATCTCCTCACCTCTGTGGCAACCGTCACAATGTCATTAAAATACGTTGGCTTGCCCATTACATGTGCAGGTAAGGGAGGGAGAGAACTGCACAACAAACGACAGAAAAATCAAACAAGAGGGTTTGGTGTTTTATCTAGTGGGAGTTGCCCCTGTCCATGGCAGGGGGTTGGAACTCGATGATATTTAATGTCCCTTCCAACCCAAACCATTCCGTGATTTTCAAGAAATCTCTGCAAAAATGTTATTGCAATAATTACGTGTTCATATAACTCATTATTATTTGTCTACAGGCAGGCACAATTTGATTTTATTTCTTTAATAAAAACTTGATCCTGTTTGAGGTTATCATTGTCAGTTCATGGACAAAACCAACTGATCGATAATGCTGGTACTACTAAGCAACAGGCAATTCTATCTACAGAGCAATTACTGACACCCGTGTAGGCAGCTGAAAGGTTTGATCTTGCTGAGCCAAACAATGTCAGAAGACTGGCTTCTTTATTTTAATTTCCCTCTTTTTTGTCTTTTTTTTTTCCCCTTAAAGAATAAAGCCTTATCTTGCTAATAAAAGATGTGCTAAACTACACAAACTGAAGACTAATATTTGTTCCTAAAATCATAATTTCCCCTTTTTTAAGCAAGGAAAAAAAAACAGTCAGAAATAAGATCGCAGCAAACAGCACTCTTTGATCTAGAAAAACATTTACAATATCTTTAGTCTTAGGAGCAGATCATGACACAATCCCGTCTAGACTACGATGGTGTTATACATATATAACGCTGGCAAAATAATTGAACTGCACTGAAAGGATTTTGTACTGCAGTTCTGACTTAAACTCATCAAATTAAATTCTTCATGAATTAATGCACATAGATTGAGGTCGATGTAGTATATGACTCTGACATTTCATAAAGATGAGTGACAATTATGGATTCTTTCATATATTTTTGATGGCTCAGCAGGATATAATGGAAACTGAAAATTATGTCCAATAAAGGAATATATTGTTTATATCATAACTTTATTCAACATTTTAGTTTATTTGATGTATTCACCCATTAGAACCACTCATACTTGGGTATCAACTACACCTCTCACAGTGAACTAAAGGCACCCATGAGTTTTAATAAATCCTTTCCCATGTTAATTCTGAGACTACATCATTATTTTTATATCACCAAGGGAACCACAGTATCAATTTACAAGGCCATATATAGCCTTTGCTACACAAAAGACAAAATTATGCCCTTAGAGAGATCATAACGAAACACCTTACTAAAGAAGACACCTGAAAGGTATTCTAAAGTATCCTGAGAAAATCTTTAATGACCACTATCATGCATTTTCTTCTCTGGAAAAGTCTTCTTAACTATGACTGAGATCTAGACAGCTTAAGAACAGCTCAGAGCCATTGTCTTTGAGACTACTTTGCACACCATGTCATGAGTAGAACATGAAAAGGAATAAAAAGGCTTTTCAGTGAACAGTAGCCATTTCATTAGGTTAAATTAGAATAGCCAAAAGTGGCTTTTACTTTATAAAGGGGAAAGGAGCCTCAGTGGCCATTCTCCTCTACAAACCCACTCTCAAGTAGAGAATTTGAGAACTCGCCCAACTATAGTCAGGCAGATTATCAAAACATGAGTTACAAAAATGAATTATTGCTCTCCTGAACATGAATAGAGAGTGAAAAAACAACTCACAACTTCATAAGCAGCAGCAGAAATGCAATAAAAACATTAGCACTTCATGCAAATAACAGTAGTCCTCTTCTATCTGGTGTGTGCACATCCCTGGCAATTCACTGCACACTATTATTATCGGTATTGATAAAAATGTCCCCAAAGCAAACCACACCTCAGTAGCTCCTAAGAAACCTCAGCAGCCACTGGTTGGTACCTGTTAACCTTGCCAGCCTGATGCTGTCTTATCATGTCAGCATGGAGCTGCGGAGCTCAGAGCTTACCAGGCACTCACCAAGCACACACAGTTCTCGCACGGATCCCTGCGCTGGGGCAGAGAGCAGAACTGCAGTTGTGTTTCCAGGAGTCACAGTTCCAGCTTATGAAGTTCTCCAGTTACAGATATGAAGTATTAGCCCACACTGATCACTAAACAACTACTACTTTTGTTACTTGGCAAAATCACCTCACCTTACCTAGGCTCCATCCCATTCACCTGGAGGGAGCACAGACGTAATTCACACTCGCTTTGCAGAGCGCAACCGAGAAAAACTGAAGGAGAAACACTTCAGCAATAAAAGGGACAGATACCTTACTGCTGTAAGAGATGACAGCTCTGTGTTTAATCACTTTAACAAACCGAAGAGGGGCCCTGACTAAATGCTGCTATGCTGTGCAAATCACTGCGCGGTGATTTGTTTCTTCTTGCTGACAACCAAGGTAAGTCGGAAATACTTTTAAGTGCAAAACAACAGGCTGTGAACAGAACAAGCTCAGGATCAGGATGAATAAAACCTTTGGTCACCTTTCTCTCCCGATGATTCTTTGCATCGTGAATCAAAGCAAAAAGGTGGCCAGGAAAAGTTATGCATCTGGAGCTGGAGAAATGAATAATTACTTGTTACTGAGTATAAAATTCACGCCAGGAACTTTTCACTTTTTTTTCTTTAGAGATTAATACTTAATCACTTTATGGATGTATTTTTCATTCCACAGTACTCCAGTAGTACACTGTCTTATATACCTTCTGAAATGCATACTCACAGTGTTGGCCTACTGTGAATTGCAAGGAGAGTTAAAAAAAAGGGAAAAAAGTGTGATTTAAAATGTCTCCTGAGAAAGCAGAGAAAAATCTATCTTTGTAAGAGAAAAATCCTTTAAAAACTCCTTAACCTAAATACAATATGAGGTAATTTTACCTACAAGCTGAGTGGATTTGTCATAAATGCATGCACATTTATTTATCTTCTACAAAGCATTCGAGTCATCTTTATGCTTACTGAGACAGCTGATATTTTCCGGGAAGAAAAAAAGGCATGTGGTCAAACTAGTTTGATAAATTCTCTGAAGCCTGAAAGAAGAAATTGCATCTAAAGGGGACAAGTGTTATAGATGAAGGAAGGTACTGAAGCTATAACCAATGGATTCCTCCATATAAACTCCATGGCAAACACTATTTAATTAACTACCTTAAATGCAAAGCTTCTTAGTCATCCATTACAAGTTTCTTCAAAGGCTCAAGTTTTTGTGAGAAGGGAAATTAATGGTAAAATTTAAGGAAATTCTTACGTAGGAATATGGGAAACTGTTTTTCATTAGTAACCATGGCCATCGACTTCCAGTATTCTGCACATCTCATACGTCAAAGCTCACTGTGCTTTCAACTCAACAAATATATTTCCATATATGTAAGTAGAAGATCAGGTTGTTAACCTGCTCATCACTACATCCAATCTCCCAGCGGAAAAACAGGACTGAAAACCCTTGCATGCCCCATACAGACATTGTTGATCTTGACTGAAGGTTGTTTTGAGATCATCACATGAAAATCACTTCAAAAGCACAAAGCCTTTAACAAAGCTAAATTCTCACACACCATCCACCCGACACGCTATGTAGTCCTGTATCAAAAGAAATTCAAATTGTATATGAAACCTCTCTTTTGGTAGTGAGAAAAGAACATGTCATTGCTTCGCTGGGAACCTGCTCTGGAGTATCAGAGGCCACTCTACGAAAAGAGAAGCTTTGATTTACTAACTTGTTGAGATACTCCATTTTACTCATATGTTCCTCAAGCACTGGAGAAAACCCCTTTGTGTTTGGTGTTTTTTACCACTTGCAACTATTATAGTCATCCCATCAAGCCACAACAGCCTCTGTTCATTCCACAGCAACTCTTCACCTGGTGAACAGCTCATTTGCCTGAGCCGGAGATCTTCTTCTCACTATCACATGATGCTCACAAAAGCGTGAGGTCTCTTGTAGTTTATGTAGGGAATCTGTTCCCTCATTGTGAAACAGAAACAACCATTGTTCCACAGAAGACCACGGGCCACCAAGAACAGCTGGCACTCAGGTTAAGAACAAACCATTTCTAGGTGAAGAAAGATGCACAAGGAAGAGCAAACATACAGTCAAGATCCAGTGAAGGGTAATGAAATTTACAAACTTGTAAGAATACTAACATGCTAAACACTGCTATCTTAACTGCAGTAAGGTGTAGGATGTCAAAATGTTCTTCCTTTGGAAAACATGTGATAACCAGAACATGCTACTCCACTGAAATAGATGGTAAAGCTCACGTACTAATGCAATGTTACATGTCTCTCTTTTGATACACAGCTGAAATTTGCTTCATCTTGATTCCATTACCAAATAGTGCCACTTTCTTCAGTCCCACCCAAAGTATGAATCCTCTCATGCAGACTTTAAGTCAGCAAGACAGTTCACTTTCATGACCAGCATCAGCACAAGTCCCCAGGTGAAGTTAGCCTGCTTTGCTCTGAGCATCTGAATGCCAAAGACACCAAAGGCTTCCAGTCTTTAAAGCTATGCTGCATATACAGATGCAAATAATAAACTCAAACAAAGTAAATTTAAGAGAACTCCTAGATCTGTTGGGTGAGATGGGTTAAATAAATAGGTTTGATAAAAATTTACTTTGCATTTAGGTATTCATTTCTATAGCCTTCCTTTCTGGTCCAAGAAGTCCCACCTCCTCCTCAAGATCAACAAATTCCACCTTGTCTCCTCTGGTTCCAAGTGAAGCCTTCCCATCCAGTTGAAGGCTTGGCTTTGTGTCAAGTGTTCCTGCTCCGGCAGGGGGATTGGACTAGATGATCTTTCGAGGTCCCTTCCAATCCCTAACATTCTGTGATTCTGTGAAGTCCTTGCCCTTGTCTCAGAGAAAAAGGGCCAATACCCCGCCTCGTGTATCGTTTCAGCCCTTACCCCCTCCACCTGCACTTGGAAATGGTCTTGAACTTTAGCTGTGTTTCAAGAAATCTGGAAATGCGAAATCCTGACCATTTAAGCCTTGCTAATACAGACATAAAATCAACGGAGAACAAAAGCTACTGCCACTTAAACTACTTGTGCATACAATAAAAAAATTAAATGTTCTGGCTGTACTGAAGTTGATACAACATGCACATCTATGAAATGCTAAATATTTAAATACTGCAATTACACAAGTCAGTTTATAAATACAATCATTTTTAGACCTCATCTCCGTGGAATGGGTGAGTGGCAACACTACTGCTTCTCCTGTTCACTACATAAGATATTCATGGCCTCAGCTTGTGTTTCTAGCAGTGCCAGTTGCTTTCGTTAAGACCACAAGGGTAGCACACATCCTGCTTTAGGCTTCTAGAAATTATTTATCCAGGACTTTTCCATTCATACTCTGTACCCTGAATGTTCTGACTTGGTTTTACAAGCTGATCTCACATAAAGCAAGGTCAGATTCTGATGTTCTCTCATCCACAACCCCATTCACACTCTGTGCAAGGAAGGCTACTGTAATATCCCATCACAACACCATTACGTGTGGATGGAAGAACGGATGATATCCCATCATCACTGCACGAGCAGTATTTGTTGCACGTGTGCAGTTACTCTACTTGTTGGAAAATGCTGTTGACAGTAGTGTGTGTTCCAACAGTTTCAAGGGATGCTCAGGCATTTTGCCTGGGCATCTCAACACCAAACTGAACCTGCTGTGTATTCACAAGACTTGTGAAGAAGCACACAGCTGCAGCACAGAATGCTGCCACGAACTCTACGCTGTTGGTCTTCAGCTGCGTCTTAGTCTTTTCCAGCATGATACATCTCCTGCTGGATGACTTTCAAAGTTGACTCACTCCTCTTGTTCATAAGCTAGAAAAACATTTTAAGTGATTACCAGGGGTAAGCTAAACAAATAGCAGCTAATGAGAAAGATCAGGAGAAAAATGTTTAAGGCTCCCAGTCCACCCAAAAAACGGCCAACATCCATTCTCCCACACAGGGTCTCAATGTTCGTTTGTGGAAGGATCAGTAAAAGGGCTTTCTTCTGTATCTGTGTACCCCAGAGACCAAGATAAAAGGAGTCTGGATGAGACTTCAGAAATTTCAGAGGAAATAAATGGAGAATGATTATCAAAAGCCAGATTTAACTGTTCAGGCTCAGATTATTCCCAAACATATTTAGGCAGTAAAGTCAAGCAGTACAGCAATCCTGGAATATTTCAGTCTTGGTTCAGTCATGTTTCCTGAATAGTGCCTTAGTTCATACATTATACTGCTGAAAGCAACGAAGCAATGTGCCCTAAATAAGAATGTCAAGATTTGCCTCTTTGTCAGGGTAAATTACTTATATTTCATACAAACATTGCTAAGCAGTATCTATGACTTTCCATTCTATACAAATACAAATTCTAGGCATTATAAGATGGTAAAATCACTCATTTCCCAAAAGGCTGACAGTGAAAGAAAGAGATCATTCTCTTATTACCCATAACTACATGAAGTATGATTGTTCTTTAAATCTAAATAATGAATTTTCTACCATAAGGGTCTCCACGCTGTGTGAGTTCTCTATTGTACCAGAGCCTGAACCTACGTCGCATCCTTTCAAGCAAAGCCAAGCAAAGGGTGTAACATTTTGTGGTCATGCTGCAAGGTGCCTTTTGCTGGGATCATGACTTAGAAGAAATTTTTTGGATGGCAGTTGATGGGCACATGATTCTCCAAATGTACAGACCTGTGATGCCTCTTCCTGTGATACGGAGGCCGAGCCTCAGCTCAGGAGGTCTTGCCAAGATTTTATTCCCTGCTGTGCATTTTCCAATATATAAAGAAGTGCAAAAGGAGAGAATGAGACAGCTCATCTACATAGCTACCTAAACGTTAGCAATTGATATTGTCTACGTGTCATCCCCATGGTCCTGGGCTGCTGTCCAAAACACTCCTGCAAAAGAGCCAAAAAACTGAAAAATCAACGTTTGCAGTAACTCTTCCCCGTTTTATCACCTTTGGTGTTTTATAGACTTCCAAACATGCTTTGTTATGTTCCACTATTCTTCACCACAGACTGATATTTACAGAAGATAACGTCAAGATTTTACACCCTTTTATACTTTTGAAAGTGTAAGCAAAATACATTGCATCAACCTTACAGCTGCAACTGAGAAGAGTTAAACGGGTATAAACATACTCGCAAAAAAGAGTTGCAATATTAAAAAGGAACAAGCCCATGTTTAATTTTGAGAAAACTGTGAGCCAGCCTTAAATCCTTTCCCCTTCATGCAACGGTTTCAGAGCAGTTCTTCAGCTAGTGGAATAACTCCCCTGCTCTGAAGAATAAACATGTTAATGAACAGCTCAGCTATTGATTCTTTTGACATTTGACTGTTCAGCAGGTGCTGAATTCAAGGTTTACTAAAGCTGGTCTAGCTGCTACCACCAGTTTCATTTTTCCCCTTTACTGAAAAATAATGTTTATAAATGAAGATAAAAGTTCCTGACATGCAGAAAGACAATACAGAGTTTAACAAATGAGCTATATGGAAGGAGGAGTTCTTTCGTACGTGTCTGCTGACGGAAGGAGTCAGTCATTTTGTGTTGGATTATATTTTTCATTGCCATTTGCAGCAGAGACTCAGTCTTCCAGAACCCAACACTCCAAGATCCCTAGGAATTCACCAGCTACTAAAGCAGAGTCTTTTTAGATTCCACAAAAATTAATCTTACCCCAGATGTTCTGCAAAAAAATGTTATGTTCCGCATATTAGTAATTTTCAGTGCAACTCTTATTCCATAAAAAGAAAAATCCATCAATTTAATTCTGTGGAAGATATAATGAGCCTGGTTCTACATACCGCTCCTTTTATCAGCTCCAATCTCTCATTCTCTAGGGAAAGCAGTACAGAAGTGTCTTGTCCTTTGATAGCAATAGATAACTAACCTCATTTTGTAAAAGCAGAACTAAACAGAGGAGTTATTCTTTGTCTTCAGCAGAAGCAGTGAATCAGACCTCATTGCCTTGTACTGAACCCAACTTAAGGCAATTCGATGTCTTACACATGATCATTGAGAAGCTTACACTTGTACTCTTTTTTTTTTTTCTTTTTTTTTTTCTTTTTGGCTCTTCACCCTGCCATTTCTTTACGCAACAGGGTATCAGCAGTTTTATATTTAAGAGGAATAGGACAGGTCATATTTTCTGAAGCTGTATTTTCAGGCCTTTTGCATCCTTACCGATCCACTATGTTCAGGTCAAATTTTCCGTGTTTCTGTGGCAGTAACGCTTACAGATGTAATTGCTTTTAAAGCAGATATTCTTAACCACATAACCTGGGGCTTTAGACAAACACTACCATGCCTCAGCCTTCATCTAGCCAGTGTCAACCATTTAAAAAAAATAACAGCCAACAATAACACTATTTATCAAAGCTTCCCCCCCCCCCTTTGATTTTAGGTATCGCTAGATACCTACCAACAGACTAAATCAAACCCAACTGACAGAAGAATTGCAGATTTAGAGCAGTATTTGGTTACAATGTCATGGAGACTGTGATCCATCTGTACCCCTGTCTAGGCTGAGCTCCCATTGTGTAGGCAGGCACTACTCAAAGTCACTTTCCTCTCCTGTGATGACTCCTATGATTTGAAGGAAGTGGAAGAAGACTTGATGCACATCACAGAAATCACCTGGTGTGATTTTGCTTCAATGATCTGCATGACAGAAATGAATGTCTTTGTACACAGCAGGTGTGACAAATCAAGTAACTTAGGACAAAATGCCTGTGTTGTACTGACACACGGAAAGTGAATGATCCATACAAAACAGTGTTTCTCAGACAAAAATAAACTGAAAAGTTACTTAAGAAACATTATGGAAATGTAAATACACAAAAGCTTTGGTACTACCATCTACCATACCATCTGTGTAATTAAATGAGAAGTGATTCACACTTCCATTAGGATGACTAGGAAAACCACAAGCCACCTCTCCACACATCCACAGCAGAGTTACTCTGGTCCATTGACTTCAGTGGAATAACATCTGATTTACAGTAAAGCAAGAGGAGAAGCAGACCTGAAGACTGGAAATAAACCTGAGGTTTTTGACAAAACCTAATCCCCAGCATGAGATGCAAAAGGTGACTTTTCTGACAAGTGCTACTCAAATTCTTAATAGCTTTCTGTATGTAACCCCATCTCATTTCATCCTGACATAATCTTAATTAGTCTTAGTTCTACCACAGAGAAGCCTACCGAGGCAGTTAGCACCACATAATTAATCAGGTATTTTGCACACAACACAGCAACCAACAGTGTCAACTTACTGATGTGAGTTCATACAAACAGAAACCAACCCTGCCTTTCCCTTTCACATGAACCAAAAGTGTGTAGCATGGAACGAACATATGACTATTTCTTCTACACACAGCTGAACGTCCTTTCTTCCCTTAGCAGCCATTTCCTAATGCATCATAATGCAAAGTATAATTTATTTTTTCTGCTGCTACTAGGAGAAGAACATGCAATTTGATACTTCTCTTAAATTTCAGTTTCTTCTGAAACTGAAATAAGCAATGATAAGACATAATTCTTGCTGTTGGAATTCATAAATCTCATATTTTTATTTTTCTTTCTGCGTGCTTTAGTAGTTTTTAAGAAACTGAATTTTGCACCTGCACATAAATATACATTTGAGAGTACAATCCTCAACACTCAGTCATCTCATAGCAACTGAAAATCATGTACTTACAAATATAAACATACACAACGTACACACTAACTCACTGGACTACAAGCTTCACCACCTAGCTATGTAATTGTAGATCTTAACTTCATCCTGGTGTTTGAGATTTATCTTTCGTCTTCATTGCTGGAGCCAAACACCACAGGAGTGTGCCTAATGTCACCATATGATTATATGATTTGATGGAAAAGAAGAAAAAAAGCCACTGCTTAAGGAAAACAATTTTATAAAGCTTCTCCATTCTCCTAAGCTTAAACTGAAATAGTTCAAAAAGCAGCATGAAACCACAAGAAGGTTTATCCAGTTTTGAATGGCATCTGTAATATTCTGCAGTATTTATCAATAGTAAATGCAATGCTTAATACACAGCAGTGTTTTCCTTCAGCAGAACACTGTAAAACTACTTGCATAACAATTTAGTCCATAACTAATATTCAACATAGGAAAGAGCAGTCTAATATTTTGTGTTTCCTCAGATTCTCAGAACAAACCAGTGAGGTAATAACGTTCATGGAAAGGCAGTATTTAAATGATAAGTTTATTTCAGGAACTGACAGTAAACTGCTTAACACCTCCTCTCTACAGTGTTTGTGCCCCAAAGCATTTAAGTATCTAAGATAGAAATTATTAAAAATTGTGACAGCGCGACTGTTTTCATTTCCAGTGGTATCTCAGCATAGGAACACTTACAGCCTATTCACTACCGGACACCAGGAGTCATTTACCATTATTACTGTTCAACCTCTTGGGATGCTTTTTTTGTATTTGAAGGCTTACCACAAGAAATGAGGCAGCCCACTGGAACTGCCAGATGTTTCAGGTGCTCTCACCCACGATTACTGCTCACCAAACAAAGGAATCTAACATCTAGTACCTAACTGCCCTGCCTCCACTCCTATATGAATCTTCTTAATTTATTTTAATGCTGTCAGAATACAGCAATTGTAACTCTGATAAGACTGCTATCAAGTTGGTTTTAACCTAACTAAACCAGCAGTAAGTGAGACTAATAAACTGTTCATTTCTGTTCCAGTTCTAGCAGATGGCAAACACATTATCAAACAGCAGTAATGAGGACATATGTATAGGAAGCAAAGATAAGATATGGGAACTTTATCCCAAACAACTCAAAGCCCATCATCAAGCTACCTACATGCACTGATGCCTCTTCCATCCTAAAGACACAGCTGTCCTTTACCTTCTAACCCCAAGCTACGTTTTATAACCCTACAGTCACCTGTGCTGTCATTTAATTCAGATTTCACACTCTGACACTTTGTCTGAATGTCTAGCATAACATACGGCTCGCATAACATGCATGTGAGCCACAGTAGGTTCACAACGTGATTTGGATCGGTTATTGTAAAACTGTGAGTAGGATGGGAATAGGAAGTCAAGACAAGGGGCAGAAGGCAACAGAAGTCAAGTCAGATTCTTGAGGCTAATTTCACCAGCTGGAGCTGTGTTTTAACCTGCGATTAAAATCTTAGCATGAACAAAATGAAGCCTAGATACAACCTAAACTGTTCAAAGGGTTTAGTAATCATAGCAAGTTCATGATTAGACTGTGTCTACCTAAAGATTGTACGCACTGAGAATTGTAGAAAAATGCAAGTCTGAGTCTGCAAGTCTTCCCTCGTGACTTCCGTCACCGTCTCAGTTAGTGTGACAGTCATATCATCTAGACAAGTTCTAGTGAAACTCCCACTGGTTTGGATTATTCTTCCAGTCTGAACCGCCAAATTTCTCATTAGGCATGATCTTGGATGACTGATGCATCTCTTTCCAAAGCAAACTTTATTACCCTTAATCATGATATGTTTCATCAGTTCTGGAACATACGACATTTTACTTTATCACATGCTGTAAGTTTATCACATTTGGTCACATCAAACCTTTCTGACTCAGACAAATGGCGTATCCACAGGAGCTTTCATTTAAAAGTGGACTAAACCAGAAATGCGGATGTTTGGGTAGTGGTTTTAAAAGACTTAAAAACTAATGACATTCTTAACTTCTCCATACTTTCCTACTTCATCTCATAGCTAGCGTTTTTTAACATTAGAAATATTTAGTACGTCCGAACTGCTCAGAGAATTCTGAACTGTTGGCATTCACCTAAAATCAGACCGAAAACCAGTTTCTTTCAACATAAGGAATGTCCTTAGTTGGGTGATGCTATTAATCTGCAGTGTGAAAACCACAGCCACTGAAGACTTGATCTTTATCACTCTGCAGTAGCCTGGGGCACCAGAACTTTGTCATAAGAGCCGGGAATGGAATCTAAGCTGCTTTGGCTCTATCCAGACACCTTTGATCTCAAGAATGTCTTGGAGATGTTAATCACATCTATCTGATGCAAAAAATGCTACCCAGGTGAAATCTATAACCAAGCAAATTCTGTACTCTTGGAGCAGGTGGCAACAGCTGCTCCACAGAAATATGTACAATGCCTCACAGAAAATGGTTTCTGATGCTTAGATGTCTTTTCGACAGGATTTGCCACCTCTGGCGCTTCTTAGTAGTTAACAACTGGCTTAAATGTGGAAACATTGGTTTTAATGTTTTCATTTAGTAAAACATATCTCTGGTAATTCTTGTCATGTATCTAAATTCATCCCTGGATATCCATGTGACATATCTAGAGCATCTTCTCTGCAGCAGAGCCCTAAAGCATCTTATGCATTATATTCTTAGACTGTTGCCTAGACATCTCCAGAGTAGATTTTAGCGTGGATTGTCTTTGTCCAGTAACAGAAGAAATGCGTATTTATGTAAAGTGGTGTGGGATTTGCAATGTCACGCACAGTGGAAGATCCTGCTTAACAGCCTACTTCATAGTGCTGACTTTATTTATCTTGCAAGGACTCAGAAATCCTGGCAAGTGTTGTGTCTGCGGTTCCATGGAAACCAGGTATTCCAAATTGAATGTTTACACTGCTAACACTATCCTCCAGACAATCTCTTTACAAACGATCAGTAATATGAAGATGCCTTTCTTTCCTTTATCCGTTCATTTTTTGTTCTTCAGAATAAACTTGTTTTCTAGGAACATCTGAATGTGCTACATGCATCCAAAAGAAAATTGGGATGGGCTGCCCATACTGATTCTCATAATACTTATAGTAAGTTATGAAACAGAAAAATCACTTAAGATTATGGTGCTTACCCCGTTCTGTGTCATAGAGGTACACAAACTTTTCCCATTTATAATAAGTCAAGAGACTCAAGATGGCTCCTTTCAATGCTGGCCGCATCTGGATGACAAACTGCACATCTGCATCTGTTGGGAAGCTGGGTGTGACGAAGGATGTGTGAAGGGCTCCACAAAACGACGTCAGTGTGTTCATTGACATCTGGTCATAGAATCCAAAGATGGCGTAAACTCCTCTGGAAAACTGTGAACAGACTAACAGAGACAGACAGGGGTGTTAAAATCTAACATATAAGGAACGCAATAACATATAAGGAACGCAAACAAAGTATATTTGAAGTAAGCCGCCTAAGAAATCCTGAAATTGTTCTGTATGATGCATCAGATGGAATGAATTCACGAGTTAACATATACTAATTCCAGTGTAGCTGTGAGTTGTACTGACTTTGTGACAATTAAACCGGCTTGAGAACATTTTTGATTGTGATTTGTCCTCCTATATTGTTATAATCCACTAATCTTTCCATTTTCTTTAAAAACAAGGGATTTAATTGCTTGTCTACCAAATAGTAGTAGTACCTTGAGAGCTCCGTTACCAGCTACACACCAAATGTCAGGTCTGCCTACAAGTCAAAACATTAAGATGCAGTTTTCCCTGGCATCTCACCTTGATTCAGATCTGATGCACAGAAATCTGTGTTTTATCCCTTTACAGTCCACAGCTCTGAAATCGCTGTACAAAATCTAGGTGTGGTCTTTTTCAGCAAGAAATTACGGTGGCTTCTTAACCAAGTGTTAAAATCTTTCAGAAGCAATCTGGAAGCTGCACGGCTCATTAATGACAACACATATTGTTGTTTCATGGGATGAAAGCTGATATCCCTCAACCCGGAGGCTTTTGCTCATTAACCATTCTGGCATCCTGAGGAACTCATCTAGTATCACAAAATAATCAAAATGAAGTCAAAGGTGTTTTGTTTCACATACACTTATCTGGGGAAACACTTCATTTCCCATACTTTATAGAGACTGAACAATGACAAGGCCAGGCTGGATGAGGCTTTGGGCAACCTGGGCTAGTGGGAGGTGTCCCTGCCCATGGCAGGGGGTGGAACTCAATGATCTTTAAGGTCCCTTCCAACCCAAACCATTCTGGGATTCTGTGACTTTATGACCATTTTGGACAAAAATGGAAGTATTTCGATTTCTAAATGTGGTCAACTTCATGGAGTTGCAGGGAAAAGAGTTTCTTCATTGTTCAACTCTGTAGGAACAGAGAAAACTTCCTGTGACTCTGGGTTCTTTCCATGGATGGAAACTGCATCAGAGACAGCAAGGGAGCCTGATACACAAGATGCTGGGGCTCTGGTCCATAATAAAGATTGTAGAATGGAAAGACATTACAGCATAGCAGCACTTCTAAATCAAAACATTTCTGGACCGAGATAAGCGAGTCCCATTTGTAATGAAAATAAGTTTCCCAGAAAAATGTTCACTCAACATTAACAATTTCGCTTGTCAAGAACTGGATTTAACAACAATTTTCAGCTAGCCCCATTAACCACTTTTGCCAAAACGCTGCATATTTAACTTTGCAAAAAAGCAAGAGGAAGCAATTACTGGTAAAGACATGACTTCTACACAGAAATATACAGCATCGTTACTTCCTAAAGTACCATCATGAAACATTTCCTACCATAAATGCTACCATTCAGAACCACTAAAGCCTGTTAAAGTAATTTTAAAAAGGATTCTCCACAATATCAGCTCATTGATACAGCATCACGGATAATACCTCAAACAGGTAGTCAGGTGTGAAAATTTTATTTTCTTCCTGGAGATCCAGATGGAAAAATAGAAACTTAATTTCTTTAAATGTTTAAGCCACTGTAACAGCACACGATCAGTCGTGGATACCAGCAGCAAATAACAGCTGGTGTAAGCAGAAAAGACACACACATGAGGCACAGAGAGGGAGTAAGAAGTAGTAATCTCTGAAATAAAAGTTTGCTTAAGTTCTCAATCACAGTAAAGAAAAGATATTTAAAAAGTTACAATACAGCAAGAATTCATTCCCAGGGGCATGACTAAGGAATTAAATACACTGTCTCGAAAGGCATTTTGTTAAACTATACACCAGCAGGATACAAAGTAGAAAAGCTACCATAAAAATTATCTGCTGAAGTAACAAATAAAAGGCAAGTGAAAAAAAAAAAGGGAAAATAAAGGTTACATCAGAAAGCCTGTCAGTCTCCAGATCACTTAAATGGCATGAAAGCCCTCTAATTCCATGAGAATAATCACTGAAGTGGGGCTAGCAGAGCTGGGTGTCCTCACATACACCGAGTCAGTACCTCACATTCTTTTACATATTTATTGATGGCCTAGTTTACTAGTTTCTTATGTAGATTCTGTACTACAGAGAAAGAACAGAAGAGCAAGTACTCCAGGAAACATCTCTCCTTGCAATGCAAACAAAACAAATTCTCATATGTCTCCTGACCCTAAAAACCCAGAGTATTTCAAATGCTTGGCACCTCACCCATTATTTCTTATCAGGTATAAGGCTCAGGAATAGTTCTGAACTGTGACTCCACTGAAATCTCTCAGATTTACAGGGACACGGTATCTGAAAAAAGAGTCACAAGGAGGCTCAGAAAGCCTACCGTGCTATCTAAGGGTAGGACCATAATAAAGAACACAGATTAGCTCTTATTAGGACTGCTTGTTCCTACATCCCATGAGGCAGTGGAGAGAACAGGTGTAGAGCTAACAGTAACTGAGTGTAGCTGGCTCCAGCACGGACTGGTTCCCCTGCATTGTGCTGGGAACCAGCTGAGAACTGGTCCAGTTTGTGCTCCTTCTTGCTCTTTGAGACACAGCACCGAGGCACTGCGGTCAACAGTTTGAAAATGGTTCAAGGTCCTCGTCCTTTGGACAAAATTCTCTCATGTGTGGCTATTTTAAACTACTGAATTAAGGTGTATCACTTTTCACAGCGGATTGTGCTCATGTATGCAAAGAGCCCGTTCTCAATCCGTGAGTAACCTGAGAAAAAGATCAGAGCCTGTGAACAACCTGATTGTAACCAAGACCTCCAAACAACACCCAACAGCCAACATGGAGCTGCTGCTTGCACGGAACATCCCAGCACAGGTGAGAGCTGCTGATTTGGCCTTCCAGATATTTCCGACTTTTCTTCCTAAAATTTCTGGAGGATCACCAACAATATCCTCTAAAAAGCCCACCTCCCTGCCCAGTCTTATTTCCCCTGATTCAAGTTTGCATTCACTGCAGATCTTTAAGATCTTTTTACAGACTGTCTTCTATTAGTTTTGAAAAATCTTCACCTCTTAAGCTCCCCTGCTTATTTCTTATAGCTTATTTTTACTGACTATCTATTCTGTATGTGCTGCTGCGTGCCAATTCAATTTTACTGGCCCATTTCAAAGCCAAATAAACCTTTGTTTTTATAAGGAGAAGCTAAAAGGCCTATTATCTTGGTCCTCAATGTTTATTTGCATTTTTGAATTCACAATTTTGTTACAATTTTGTAGCATTAGGTCTTTTGTTTAGTGACCTAATCTCCTATGTGATCAGATGAACCTACTGAACATCCCCAAACCCATAACCATGTTGTTACTCGTTTTCCAAAAACCAAACATGCAATTACATTCATTTAAATTATATTATTATTCTAACATCACTGAGCCATAAGTGAAATTTTCAAAAGGCTCACTAAACCTTAGCTTTAAGCTCTCTTCACAATTTTCTATTGACAAGCAGAACAATCCCTCATGTTTGAGTAAGAATTTTGTTATTTTTCCTTAATTAATCACAGTTGATTTATGTTTGTTTTTCCCTATTTGAAAAATGCAGATGGTCAAACACATACTTTGGCTGTTAAAGAAGTGATTTGGACAAATTATGATGCAACCTCATGCCTCAAAAATATACTTTTTTTTTTTTTTTTTTTTTTTTTTTTTTGCTGAGCAATGCCTTTATGAAACTGCTGTTCATTATAGTTATTAATACTGTGGATGCGCATCTGTTTCCAAGGACAGCACATAACCAAGCTGTTTTCTAATCTTATCTGGAAAAGTTGCAACCTCCACAAACAAGGGACAGAGGTCCTGAGCAGCAGTGATCTAATGGGGGATCATCATAAGCTATTATTTCGGCATTAGGTGCAAGGTGAGTATTTATTAATGGAGACTTATCTCTGGGCTTGATCTCAGAGAGAGTTAGCTGCCACATGCCATCATTTTCAGGAGGGGAAGGGATGGTATGACAGAAGCCTCTGAATTCTCAAGCATGTCAAGAGAAGATAAGGAACTTTCAGGCCATGACAGACTGGTGTTTCCTGCCAAGGAAGGAAAATGCTCAGAGCCAGAGTGATCACAGTGGAAGCAGAATTTGTTTCAAAAACAAACAAAAAGGCAACCAAAAAACCCAACCCAAACAAAAATCTTTGTTTCTGGATGGAATAGCAGCTGAGCCATCCAAAACATCCCTGTAACTCAGTGAACCCCAGCCTTCTGTTTCACCAGCAGTTCCATCCTCCAGCCAAGTCAGCCACACCACAGAAACTCCTTAAGATTAACTGGATGTGGTTATTTTTTTACTCAGACCTCAGGAAGGCTTCAGGCCAGAATCTCAAAAGATGCCCCATTTCACACAAGTTATTAGATGTTTTGTGTCTTTTTAAAATTTATGGTTTTGCTTGCTAATGGTATTTAGTTCTTATACCTTTTAGTGACTCTGAGTATTCCTGACACAGCAAGCAGCAATGTTGTATAGGCTCTAACATTTCTACTGTCTTTTGCCTGGAAGCCAAAGTCAAAACTTGTCTGACACTTCATTTTTTTTCCTTTTTTATTTTTTTTATTTTTTTTATTTCCAGTTCTTAATATAAACAACTGAGGTGTTATTAGGAACATTTATAAGTAGGTTTGGACTTTTCTTGCTTAACGAAAAGATGTAGAAAGCCAACAAAAGAAAGATGTTAATGGATGGATCTTAATACACCATTTCCACTAGATAATATCATTAATGACAAACTTGTAAAAGACGGCAGGATCCTCCCAAGCATGGCATACAGTGCACTTCTGCCCAGGGGTGTAACAGCCTGGGAGTTCTGGAGTCAGGGGTTGGAGGTTTCGATACCTCAGACACTATTCCTTCTTCATTACTGTTTGTATGGACAAATAATTTCCCCTTTGTTCATATCAATTTTTTATAAAGTAGCTCTGACAAAATTAACCTACGTCAAAGGGGCACTGTAAGGCTGCCTGACTGATAACCATACAGCTCTTTGGGATGAAAGGCACTGCAGGAACACAATCACAGCTGACACTATTGCACGTTGCTCGTACCAGTTCCTTGGGTTTGTATTCTCAGTTTCCCTCAGCTGTGAAATAATTTCATTCCCTCCACTTTCTTCTGCCAATTGTCTTGGATTCCAGACAATTCTCACTGCCAGCTTCTGCCAACAGACTAATGGGACTACTTTATAACGGAATAATATGCAGCGTATCTCAGAGCTGTTGCTATTTTCTATCTAAGGCTCCATTCTACGACTTCCTTGCTGTAATAATGCAAGGTTTATCATTAACTTCACTTCATACAGCAAGCACGTAGGCTCTTAGAGAGACCAACAGTGCCTCTACTGCTTTCTTTCCCTTTTGTTTTAACCCACGGAATGAAAAGGCAGACTCTCTCTACCTTCAGCCCCGAGGAGATCAGCACAGCAGTGCCCCTGAACACAGGATGAGCTACTTTTGGGGGGCTTCAGGCAATCAGTCTTGAGAGCTTCCTTTAAAGACAAACTCATCATATTAAAAATTAAAACTGAAGTGAACTGCATTTACCTGTGGCCAATAAAACTAGTTTTTGCAATTGTTAAGACGCTGAATTTTGTCAAGAAGAAAATATTCCACTGAATTCAGCTGAGAAAAGAAATACTTCTGGAAAGATCAATTTATGAAATAGTTAATATTGAATATTCTTGGGAGTGGGAGAGAACTAAGGAAGTTACAACTTGGGATTGGATACAAATCCTCCTGAGATATTGGCTACAACATCAATTCTCATCCTACCTAACAAAGATGTGTCCCTAGAAGCATAATAAAATCCTCCCCAAACAAAAAAAAAAAAATCCAACCCAAAACCTCACAGCAGAGTGCAGAACAAAATTATTATTTACTTTTGTTACTTCATTCATGACAACAGCTTTATCCGTGATAGAACTAACGTGTGTTTTATCTAGTTTGTTTTACAAAGAGCTACGCAGCTTGCTTCACTCTATCTAGTGCTTTCTTCAACCATATGCATTTCCCTCAGTTTGCATTTCTTTTTAGAAGAGCCAATAAAATAAAACCAGTATGTTCAGGCACTGGGAGGTGGGTATTATTAAATTGCAAGTGAAAAGCACAAAGATTAATCCATTCATATTTTACAAACTATTTACTGGAAAGCAATCCAAACCAAACATCCAGATCCAAGCATCCCCACACATCCCTGGTCGAGATCCCATTCAAGATGACTTTTGTCACCCTGTCATTACACATTATTAAATGAGTCTTTATTTCTCATCTGCTTTTCAGGATGACTTTGGCACCCTGGTCACAATTACAGCTCCTGGGTGCTGGGTGCTGTACAAACACATTACCACCATCCTGGTTTCCTCAGCATGCCAAATTATTTATGACATACATGACTCAACTCATTAAACTTTACACATTTTGGCCTTTACATATACTACTACAGTCAAATAAAACCCTAACAGTGCACATGAATTTGCTGCATGCTGGATCTTCTCTTCACACTGCAACATCTGTGTGAATTTTACGAGCGTATGAAAAATGCCAGCTCGTAACAATAAAAAGAGACCACTTAGGCTGTACCAGGGCTAGCAGGAACACCCGCAACAGGGTCTCATGCACACCATGATGCCAATAGGTGCCTGTCGAGATCTGTAATGACTACTCATGAAAAAGAAGTGCATACCTGAAGTCCGACCCTTTTAGATACAAAAGGCGCAGTTGCAGAAAGCACTTGGAGAAAAGCCTCTGAGGTTCACCCAGGTCTGACGTGCTTTGCCCATTAGCATCACTTGCCTCAGGAAAGGCTAAACCAGGACCAAAACCTCTCTGCTCCGAAAATGCTAATTTGACGTATATGCAAATGAAAGCTTCGGTATTTTAAAAAAGTAGCTAAGATTTTAAAAATGCCAATAACAAGGACATCCCTGAACACCAAGTTGTAAGTCAGGCTGAACACAACCTTGATTGTCCTGGGAAAGCTGTGCTTAGCTTTCTGAAAGGTGTCCTTCACCTAGTCAGAAAATGTACTGCAGGCGGCCTGAGTGGCTCGGAACAGACTATGTTACCTGTGCTGCTATTACCCACTCGCTTACTGTTTAGTTCCCAAGCTGCTTCTAAACAGAGTCTGAGCTACCTCTGTTTTCAGGTTACTGGCAACAAAGCTGAAAAAAAAAAATTTGTAGAACCTTGATGGAACTCGAGCACAAAACTCTGTCCTACGAATCTACAAAATTATAATCTATGTTTCAGCTTTCATTAAAAAAGAAAAAAAAATCACTTGTCATTCAGAATCTCTGTATCAAAAAAACATTTCTGATGGTGGAAGAAACCCAGGAGTCAATCTACCTAATTTCCAGGAGAAGTGTCAACTGCTGATCAGCAGGTCCATATTACAAAAAAATTTTGTTTAACTGGGATCACTATTACACACTGATGTTTTAAAGCACCATGATTTGGAGTTTTATGAGAACATTCCTTTTGAAAGGCAGATCATCATGGCTCAATTTGAAGTGCAATCCACTGGAGTTTGAGGGAGGCAAAATAGGGGTTTAAAGCTTAACATGGATTAAAGGACAGAGGAGATCTGTATGTGCCATAAAAATCAACTGATTTTTTGAAGGATGATTTAAAAAAATAGGTTAGGTATTTGTGAGCTACACTTAAGTACGTATCAGTATACTACATTATCTTGCTTGTGTCTTTGGAAGATGGAGTTCCAGCTCTCAGATCAGGCACCACAAATTATAGCCAAGTTTTTTATTTTTAAACCCATCCTGTCAATCTACCATCTTCTACTGTCAACAGACCGCTTTCTGTCCTGATCCCACCACCCCCACAAGCTGCACACAAGGGAGAATTCCTTGCAGTTTTAAAGGGAAGACATCAAATACGTACCACGCAGCTTAAAACAAAAAGCTCTTAGAAAGAAGACTTGGTAACACCATTGCAGAATGCAGATTTAAACACTGTGGATTTGCGTTATCTGTGAGCTCCTCCGCTTACTGCCTCAGCTGGTCCTGACACCAAAGGATACTCGTAGGAGGAGCAGCAAGAGGCTTCTCTTTGTAGATGGTTAAACTCACTGCTGGAGAGAAATGGGAAGGCATTGGTATCTGCCTTTAGTGCTTTGATGAAAAGACATTTCTGCTCAGTTTCTCCAGGATAATCGATGCCTTGCCAACAGCAGCAGCATGTGCAACGCCAACACTCTGCTCCTGACGAGCAGCTCCACACTCTTGGAAGATTAAGTGTTCAGGCACTGGCCTCAAGTCTGGAGAGTGTCAGAGATTTAATGTGTGGATGTGAAGCAGTTCATTGAGCTTTTGCCCTTTGAGAAAAGGCTTAGTCTACCCTGCACACATAACCACACACTCCTTTCTCCCTGAAGCATGGCTGATGAGCTAACACCTGTGTGAGGAAGCCAGAGGACCTGGCACAGTTTTCTCCAGGAGAGCCTAAATAAATTCACAGCAAACAATGACCATTTGTGTTCTTCACATTTGAGACTCCAACTCATGTTTCATGACTAATCCCTGCAGAAACGCGTGTGTGCATGCAACACAAACATGTAACATACACTTGAGCTAAATAACTTGCGTTGATTTGTTGCACCATTTGAAATGTTTTTTTTATTTTAATTTAGCATGTTAAGCCAACATGCTGTGATCACTTTGGGTTGTAACTATATCTCTTATTTTCCAAAGCAATTCTTCTAAAAAAGAGGTAAAATATGAAAAACTTATTCTTTCAAAAGTTATTCAGTTATAAAACACAAGGAAATTTAGCAGCCATTTACCTACAGGCAGCCAATATCCTCTACTAATATGCATTATGCATATTCTAATAAGCACATAACAACATTTAATAGTTCAACATAAAATAATCTATAATTTTATTCAAAGTAATAAGAGTCCCCCAAGACATTAAGCACTCTGCCTTGGAACAAAAAGACATGCTTAAAAAAAAAGTGTTTTTAATGTGACTTTGACAAGATGTGGTAGACCAGGGAGTATCCAAGTAGCTATTGTTATCATCTTCAGAGACAATCTATCTCACATATTTCATCAATACTTTAAAAAACAGGCTATGAGAAAAGGAAGCACTTTGTGGTATGAAGAAAAAAATAAATAAATAAGTCACACCCACCAGAAAATGGCAGCGTTTTGCAGCTGAGGATGTTAGGCAGAACGTGGGGCTGAATCGAAGCCCAGCAGTCAAAGGCAACGCTGCGCCTTAGAGCTGCGAATCCGCAGCAGCTATCTCCAGCACTCCGATACTCTGAAGGGATTTCTTATTTCATTGGAACATCCCAGTATGGAGGAAGTCAAAAGGCAGAGGCGTATTATTAAATGTATGCTTGTTCAGCAGATCCTTGCCTAAGTGATTTCAGAAGTTGACTTCATTCTGGGCCACTCTGGTGAAAGGCAATAAATCAAAACAAGGCTCTGGCAGCGCGATGAAAGATGAGCTGAGTCTGCTGAGGTGGTGCCATTTATAGGTCTGTGGGAACATACTCCAGAGGATGAGATAGAAGAGGCAAAATGGCAAACACACCTGGAGGCACTGAACTGGGTAAAATTCACCACGAGGTGAAGACCAAGATTAAGGCTGTCCAAGGAGAAAGGGGATGTGATCGCCAGAACAGCAGCTGCGCAAGCAGCCTCCAGCTCCAGAGGGTTTCCAGTTGGCTCCATGCATGCCAAGCATGGTGCTGGCTGACAGACAGCCCAGTTCAACCAAAGCAACATTTCCTAACGCTTTCCTGAAGGCCCTGCAGTAGTATTCCAGCAAGCGCTGTCACTGTGAGAACATCTCGGACCAGTGGACTGGATTTTACATTTCCATATCTCCTTTCCCTGTTTACTCAAGGTTCATGGGGCTATGCTGCTCTCACCCTCTCCTCATGTCCCAGTCAGAGATACTTCAGACCAGTTAATGCAGAAGAGGAAACAGAACGGCTGTGAAAACCTGGCTTCAGCAGCCAGGGAGATCATTTGAAGATGCTCCTCAGGGACCCAATCAAGAACCCACCCATGCCACTGGAGCAGCTCCTATGGACTTCAGCGAGAGCTGGCCTAGAACCGAGAGCCCTGTTCACTACACGGAAAGAGCAAACACAGAACTGCAAAAACAAAATCCCGACGCCCCTTACAAAAACAAAAGCACCCTCCCATCTAGTTTTATTCTTGGTACCATTTCTGTCTGCCTTACAGTCCAGAATTCTTCTTGCTACCAGCCTCCTGGACCCTCACGATCACATCTGACAGTAATTCACAGACCAGTACCCTCAGCTAAGCCAGTGCCTTATTTACACGGAACAACAAGAATATATCTGTATAAATTATGCATAATCACTATTTATCACGCTGGGTTAATTGGCACATAACAAAAGAGTTGTCTGGTGCACAGCTGAATAATGTGGAAGCCAAAACTGACAGAAATGGTACAGCAAAAGCCCGACTGTGAAAGAAAAGTCACATTGCTTCATGTTAATTCTTAATCGACTGCTGCCCTTCCAGAGGCGGAGGGGGTGGCCAAGCGAGACAGGCCTGGTTTGAAATTATTTGCTAATCTCAGAGGGTTTGGACAGATTGTTGTAGCTTTAAATACTGGTTCAAAGTCTGCTCTCAGTCAACTCTACAGTGAAATGTTAACCTGATCCAAATCCATTGCTTTTCAGTGCTCCATGAGGCCCTGCTACATTCATAAGCAGGGAACAATCTCATTAACCATCAGCAACAGCAGGACACTGTGGTCTGCAGGGCTATGTGTGGTGGTGGCAGAGAAGCGGGACTCTACCCACATTTTCTCTTAACAGAGAAGAGCTAAATGCCTCATACCAAAGCCAGACCAGCAGGCCTTTGGTCCTACTCCAGAGGTCCTAGAGGTCTTCATCAGAAACCTCGTATGTCATGCGACAGTGACAGTGTGGGGCAGCACTGGAACTTCTCTAGAACCACACGCACCTGAAGAACCACAGCTTGGTCAACTGCATTCTACATGTACAAACGGGAGCTCGTGCTTAGGTCTTTTGATGAACAGACATAGACTAAGGTATGTGAGAAGACACTGAATCAGAGCTGAGGGTTACCCTATCAAGAGGCTCACTTGGGCAGGAGGTCCCCCTTCAGTAGTGCATTACAATCGACCTGTACTAGTGGTACGGCAGATGACTTAGTCTGATTTACACCATGGCACTTCCACGCTTCCCTACTCTCTTCTCTACTAACACTTACTAAAATCTCCCCTAGCAGGAAAAGACCTGCAAACCACTGACTTCAATGAACAGCCCTTTCTCCCCCGTTTCTCTCTCAAACTTGCTACTAGATTTCACAGAAAATGAGAAGATTCCCATAATTTCCACTGCTATGTGTTAGAAGCTCTTTCATTCACAACCGCCATCCAGGCCAGAGAATACTGCTGTGACCTCATCATGGTTGTGGTCTTGTCAGCCTAAATGCAAAAGTATGCAGAACCACAGATATCTTTTAAAAAATTTGGATTTTGTTAAATCCCTTACAGCTCCTCCATACTGGAAACATGGGGAACAAACATTAGCTTTCCTCTGAAAATATTCTGACATTTACCAAAGTTACCAAGCTACACACATTGTTCACACTGTGGCTTATCACCAGACTGGCACAATCCATGCTTTGCATCCTCATCCTCCTATTCAAGAGGCAACTTGAAATACTGTGAACTCTGGAGGGAGAAGAAAACTGAGGCAGGGGGAAGTTGAAAACAACCAAGAACCACAATGCTATCCAAGTCTTTTCTGGTCTTGAGAATAAAAACTCTAATCCTTATGGCAGAAAATAAGTATGAATTTCTAAAGAGCAATGCGCTGTGGATCCTTCCCTCACTAAGTCGCTTCAGAGAGCTTCACAGCCCTCAATCAGTCCTTGCTGTACCATACGGAATTAGCTCGTTTAGGGGGTATTGTTCAGCCAAGGAAGAAGCAGATGAGTCTCACCAGTGCCTCAAACAGAACCGTGCAATACCCAGCTCAGGACAAAGCTGGGGGAGACAGCGTTAAAACGGCAGCGTGTATCTCTGTGACAACAGACCCTATGGCCAACCTACCAGTGCCAAACAGCTCAGCTTCAGCACTCTGGGTGACAGGTGCCAATTTCTCTGTCTTAAAGAAAGTTCTCCCAGGGCTGTACCGTTGCTCTCGCTCTGCTGTAAGCTGCAGGACGGGCTCTTTCCAGAAGACCATCATCACCCTGAAGGTCTGTCCCTGTTGCTGGTTATCCCTCGTTTACAGCACAACCTCTTCTGGGAGGTCAACTGCTGAACAAAACTGCGCTAAGGAGAGGAAGAATTGTACCGAGAGATGATAAACTGGAGAGAAACACTGCCAGTTCTGGCTGACACGACTCGCTCTGCAGGTAGGGAAGCCCTGATTCACAGCAGGCACCGACATAACCATGGGAGGAACTGTTTCATGAACTCAATGAACTCCATTAATCTTTCAGCTCTTTCAAGTAAGCTTTAAAAAAAATCAGTTTGCTATGCACAACAGAATAGAAACTGGTATGTGACTCAAGTTAGAGATTGTAAGTAACGTCTTACTTTAAATTAAATGTACCTGTGTCCTACCAAATATAAATGTATTGAATTTCCGCTTTACTAATTTCTTATAAGTTAATTCACAGTATCTTCCAGGTTTTATACTAATGACTCTGAATTTTAACTTGCAAATGACAGTGCCAATTTAAGTTTAAATTTAAAATAAATATTTTTCTTTTGTTAAAACCAGAGTAATAGTCATCAAGAGAAGCATTCTTATCAGTCAACTAAAAGAAGCACACACCTAGGTTCGAAAGCAGGAAATATCTCTCTCCCCCCCCATATTTATATCTTAAATATGATTCTATCCATATGTAAAATAAATATGTATCACCTATACGATACAGCCTATCAAAATAGCAGACAACAGAAAGGACTACGATAATGTGTCTTTGTATTTGTTTAAACTAATACATCGTACAGAGCTAATGCTAGGCTATCGTTACTGAATGTTCCTAGTCTGATTTTCAAACAGATTCCCTGACAGTGCCAAACTTTTCAAAGCTACAATCAACAGATTATTTTTGGACTTGAAAATTTTGTAGGCCTTGGAATAGATTTATTTGGTGAACACAGGTAGTAAAGCTTTTCAGATAGATTAATTGACTAAGTGAAGTGTCTCTCCAGACTATAATAGAAGGCGTAAGAGACCTCATTTTCCACAAAATGTCAGTTATAGTCATAGGACTTCTTTGTACTCTGATTTTTTCCGTATATTTTCCATTTACATGAGCCAGGCTGAGCCCTCCTTCCCACTGGCAATGTTATCAGTGAGACAATACCTCTCTATAACAAAAATAGCATAGAAACTTCCAAAAGAAAAATGAATTTGATAACAATAGAATGACTTTCTCATAATAATTTAATACATTGAAGACATGAAGATTTAAATCCTCCAGTAGAGCCGCGTAAAAAGGACTGATGAATTCATCAGCTCTTCCAAGCTTCCCAAAGAAGCCCAGACAATATTTCTTACCTCCTGTTCTACAGAGATCACCTATAAAAGACAAACAGGCATTCAAGTCCCTCTATAACGCTGTTCTTTGCCTCCACGGCTAAACCCACTGTTGAATCTGCAGTAAGTAAATGTGAAAAATTTTAAAACATTCCAATTTGTTTCTAATCTTTCTCATTAGAGTAATACACTTGTAACACCCTTTCTGGTTAGGAGCGTGGTTGTGAACTGACATACAGCAAGCTGCTGACCTTCATAGTTTTCCACTAAACCAAGAAAAGTCTGCAAAAAACATGCCAGAAATGCAAACGCAGTTGGGCTGGCACTAGCTTTAGTTAAGCATTGTCAGTCCAATATTTAAAGAAGTCTTGAGACCTACAGAAGACACATAAAAAAAAAAAAAATTACAAAATTCATTAACTGAAAATTCCCAGATTATTTCGTTACCATCAAAAAAATTTCAAACCAAACAAGAACACCCCTTCCTGGCTCTCAATTTTTCCATAACTCAGTGCAACTAGTCCTAAATTAAATCATATTTAAGCCATCCTATTAAGGAAAGCAACCTTTGAGTCACTGTATTGGAACAGTTGATATTTCTTTGTTCAAGTAGTAAACTCATGTTATGCCAGCTTCTTTTTCTCATCCTCTTCAATGTATTTGTTTCATCCTCAGCTGGATACAAAGTAAGTTTCTAAAGATCATTTTCAAGGCAGTTTCAGGCTCCACACTCAGCCCAGCTCTCTCAAAAACGTTTATGGATTTAACAGCACACTTTTATATACAATTCTTTCTCCTTTTCTTGTTACTGCATAAAATATGAAGACAAAGTGATATGACTAACTAACACAGTGATGGGTTCCTGCAACAAGTCAAAAATTGCTGCTACTTGCCAAAATAAATGAGAAAAAAAGAAATGCTTTTTCCCTCTGGTTCATTCTAATGATAGCCATGCTGGTGCTATGAGTAAGGACACCAGGAAAGACAATTTCACACAGACTATATGTAATCCATAAATTCACAGTTTCTCTTTAAGCACAGAACCTTTAGGATTTTATTCTGTTTTAACGTATGTTTGATAAAAATCTTTCATCACAACTGTTGGGTTTTTACATGGATTCAGATGGTGGCCAGCGGATAGAAGCCTCCAATTTACTCTGGAGGAATCAAAATACTTTGAATCTGTCCTCCTATTTTATTGAGGGACCACAAGAACAGAAAGAGAGATTGACAGAAGCAGGATAGCAATGAATACACAGATACACACTACACATTAGTTCCAAAAGAAGCAAGTATGATTTAATTTCTGTTCTTCAGAAAGGAAACTTCCCTTCCATAAAATCTACTCATGATACAGTAATTGAAAATCTTTCAAAACGGCACCAGCGAACACACCAAGGTTGTGCCCTAGAAGGAGTACTTTCAAGTAATTTCACGTCTTACAAAGAAGCATAATTTAACTCTCTTGGGTGTAGATCCTTTTCTAAGCTGTGGCTTCCCTTCACTTGGTTCTCGCCTTCCTCCCTCCCAGCCCCCCAAACCATTCTCAAACAAAAAAATCCTACTATCACACATCTAACTTTAAAAATATAACATGCAGTATATTATTAGGGAATAAAAAGAAATCATCAAACTACCACTATAAAAATATTTTCTTTACCAAATGGTAAAACAAATGTAAATAAGTATGGTATCTAGGATTCTCATGACTTCAGCTGAGCAGAATAAATGTGCTGGGTCAAGCCAACAAGTGAAACTAATCACGCTGTACAGAGCTGTAGTCTTCTGACAAGCTGCATTCTGAAGTCTCTTTATAAAACCGTTGCATCTACAGACTCCATTCAAACTTCCCAAATGAGGGAGAGAATCCAAAGCACAGTCAGTTAATTAGAGCCAATGATGTGGGAAACGCAAGATAATTAAATTCTTCTCCTAAAAGATTTATTTCTGAATATCAGTTTTGGGAGAGTGGGGGGTGCAAGAGAGAAATTCATCTCACTCCATAAAACTTAACTCACCTCTGTGACACACTTCTCAGAAATCAAGCAATCATATTGTTGTGTAGCTTATTAAGAAGCTTTGCTGATTACAGTCATACTACAAAACGATGCCACTGGTACATATAATTTTAAAATGTTTGTCCTTGATATAAAATGTTGGCTGCACAAACAGGAGATATGCATTTAATCCATGACACAATTGCAGTGGAAAAGAATAAAAATTAGTTTGATTCAAAAGAAAAAAAATAAATCAAGACTTTTTAAAATAAGAAAAATCAACCACAAGAGCAAACAATTCAGAAGGTAAGGGTTCTTCCTCTAAAACAGCATTATCAGGCTTTCTGTGTTTAAGAAGTTAAATTGTTGCCTAAGAGTAGAAAAAGCTTCTTGAATAGATGCCCCTGGGAAGATTGTTTAGATGAAGATTGTGATTAACTTAACCTGAAAAATAACCAGTTATTTAAGCTAAGCAAGCCCACATAGAACCATAGAATCATAGAATGGTTTGGGTTGGAAAGGACCTTGAAGATCATCAAGTTCCAACTCTCTTGAAAGACAAAAAAACATTAACATTTGATGGACATCTAATGGTGTGACGTTCATGATCATCGTGGAGACCACACACCTGCACAATGGATCTTCCAATGGATGCTGCTACTAACGAAGAACAAAGCAGGGACATGAATTAGAATATCCACCCGGCATTGTATACAGCTGAGCAGACTGTGGAAAGGCAACTTTGGACACGAGAGTGCCCAATTTCAACCTCTGAGCTCTCCAACAAGCTGTTAATGTCTTTATGGAGAAGTGCACAGAAAATTGAAGAATATGATACAAAAAGACTTTTAGCTACAAGCCATATAAGCATCCCCTAAAATTACAATAATGCCCTTCCTCATTTCCTCCATTTCCATTGTTTTCTTACGAATCCAGATAACTGTCACATGTAATCCTTATTATCAGAATTGATCTTGTATCTTTAAAAGACAAGCAGGACAGAATCAGTCATATTGCAGCTCCACAGAAGAATGAGAAAATGCCGTGTAGGGAAGGCCACCTTTTCTTAGGATTACCAGGAAATCTTCCTCTCTTCTCTGAAGTGAGCAGTAGAAAATATCACTGTTTTCCATAATTAAAAAAAAAACAACACAGCAAACCCAAACAAGAGAAAAAGGAAACAAGAGAGATTCACCACTGTACATTTTTTCACCCTCCAGCTGTCCTTTCCGCCAAGGAAGCCAGGAAAGCAAAGGGATTGAGAACATGTATCAAGCAAAACTACCTGCTTTTCAACTCCCAAGTTAGCTTTTTGAGTAACTTGATCCTGCAGCTGAATAATCCAACTTGCATCTGTGTTTTAATGAGAGGTAAGGGGAGCACCTACTGTTTGCATTTACAGTAGATCTGGTTCAGGAGCAGCAGGAGCAAGTTCATCCATCACAACGGTTCAGCTTGCGATGCTCCGATGCATCATTTCAGCAGGGGAGGCTTCAGGAGCAATTAAGCAAAGCCATTCACACCTAAACAGACCCCTAAATTTTGCCAAGTGCAGTAGTTAGTGTTTTATCCTCACTCCTGTACCTTGTCAGCCATCGCACCACACAAATTGTCAACAGAATCCACCTCTCTCTATACTGACAGCATGGGGTGGGGGTATCTCTTCTCCCATGAACGTGTAGGATATTTATTCCTCTAACTCATGAGCATGTAAATATCCTGTATCATAACAGGAGATTAAAGTTTTAGAGAAAGAATTTAAAAATAAACCACCATCAGTTAACGTGGTTGTATCACACCAGCTTCACTGCAGTGACTGAAACAAAGGTAAAGAAGGCAGAAGTGCTGAGCAGAAGGAAGCAGACAGATAAAAAGTGGCTTCCTAGGATCTGAAAAACCAATGTCAAGAGATGCTCAAATGAAGCTTTTCCATGTTTACAAACGTGTTACTTATTGGTAAAGAAAAATCTCAGAAGAAATAGGAAGAAAGAATAAGAGAAAACTATTTCCCTATTCAGGAAATTGGTAGCTTATGCCATGGAAAACTGAAATTACGATTAAAAATATTCGGTTTGAAAGCTATCATAGGTAACGCCAGCTGAAGAAGAATATGATCCTTTGGCAACTGAACAACACAAAAAATTGTAAGGATTTCTGTCCATTATACCACCAAAAATACCATTTTAAGAACCATGGTGATACAAATCTGCTTCCATCCACTTACATCAGGCATGCTAAACCCATCTACTCCAGCTGGGATCTGGACTTACATATTTTATGAAATCTTAAATGGAGTTCTTTAATAAACTTGCTACAATTCCAAATATGTTAAAACACACCCAAGCATTCTACAGTTATGTCTGTCACCACTGTGCACTGCTGAAGTTATGAGCTACCAATTAGCTCAGGTAAATACGGGGGACGTCTGCTCCCAGGGCAACTACTGGAGACAATGGTGTTATTTCAGATATAATCAAGTCAGCATTAGTAAAACTTAAAAAAAAATGCTCTGAGCACTTTAATCTATTTTTGATTGTTCACAACTACAGAGCAAGACAATGGAAATTTCAAGTACAGTACTTACAAATCTATCCAATCTTTATTTAACAATCAGAGTTTTTAAAAAATGAATCCTTCAAATATACAGCAATGCATCAATGAAAGATCACATCCTCTAAAATGCACAAGGGGGGCTTTTATTTCAGCTTTTGGGGTCTGTTCTAACCCATTTTAAGTTAGAACAAGAGATAGTTCCAGTGAAGGGACAGAAGCATCAGCCAAGGGGCATCTGCTGAGCTTCTCTCCAGTGAATCCCAGTGCAAAAGGTGATGAGATGGAGCAACCCAGGCAACTGGGATACACACCATTAAGAAAGAGACAGAATGAAGGATGGAGAACTTCTGAGGGGTAAGTGTAGATGAACACGATCAATGCATCACTGCATTTTTTAAAATAAAAAAATCAGATAAATGAAGGTATTTGCTATGAAGCTAGAAGACTGCTACTGTATGCACTGCAAACAAGGCTTGCCTCAAGGTTTTCTTTGATATTAAAGCAAAACTGCAGTAATAGAGTAGATTTAAATAGTCTCTTTTGTATCTGCATCTTCTAAGAAATCCTTCACTCATTTAATAAAATAAAATTTTCTCCACCTCCACAACAGAAGATTGTTTAGACCAGTTAGCACCCACTGGGGTTTCATTGTATCAGCTCATTTCAACATCAATTTGTTAACCAGTTCATTCTAACGAAGGTATTATAATACTCTGAAGAGTCTGCTACTCCATTCTGTATTCCTTCAAGTAACTTTTAATACTTTTGCATTAGAATTAAGAAAAGTCTATGTATACACTGACTGTAAGGATGTACAATTCAGTGCATCATTTCATAACCCAGCTGTCAACAGAGGCAACGCTTTTATAATACATGTATTGTATGCGTGCCAGTATGAGATGAATAGTCCTGTAACTATAATCAATACCGTTCATTCAAACAACTGGCAGAAGCATTTCAGACAACTGGCAATTTCATCAGTTTCACTGGGCTGCCCAAAAATAAACAGCTTGAGAGGAATGAATGATCTCTGTGGTTATCTATAAATAATACTAATCTCAGTCATTTGTTTTAGGGGGTTCATCATTGGGAGCTGCAGAAGCCTCATATCAGTGCAAAAGGCATGGCAGATGTCAAGAAACTGAAGAAATGCTGAAGAATTACACTGTTGGTTTTTCATTCACCCAGTTACTTTATTTACATACAGGCTCCACGGAAAGCACCAGGATCCCTCCAGTGTTACAGCAGTCCCAGCTCTGCAGGAAAATCACATAATCTCACGGATCTGTAACCATCTCAAAGTCAAACTGGATTCAGAGAAAGCTCCAGTGATTGGAGTAAACCTGCCCTGGGAGTAACTAATGTCACTTCTGAGGAAACGTGAGCAAGGCTGGGGATTTTTAACTACTTCAGTGCAAAACCTGCCCACTCTCAAAAGAGTTTTTGCGAGTGAAACAAAACTACAAGCTCAATGTGAATGAGAGTGATGCTGAGGCTGACGGGTGTGAGGTGAACCCAGGCAGACAGGGAACAGAAGGTGCCATTCACAGGCCTGTTCACTGTCTCTGGGAAGTGAAATGGCTCTTTATTTTTATTTTTAAATTATGGTCTATCTGCTCCTATCTATCAAAGCAAGGCATGAACAGAGAACATAGGAAAAGGAATAAAGACAGCTGATTAAAGGGAAAAAAACACATCTCTGAGGAGTACAGATCCCAAAGATGACTTCCAAAACCCTGAAGTGAATTAAGACCCCACTGCTGTGGTTGAAGTGACCCTTTCTCCCTGGCAGCCTTGCTGGGCTGGGGGCTAGCACAGCACCACCACTGCTGGCCAGCCCACAGCCTGCAGATTGGTGGGTCACCAGCCCTGGGGCTCTAGATGTATCTCCTGCTCCTGCAGGAAAATCTCTTAATCACTGGGAATTATTATTAGGTTTTCTACCCTATTTCACCAGTTAGGAATCAAAAGATGCCTAGTGTGTGCTGGAGGGAAGACAGAGGAATGAGCAGTTCTCTAAGGACCCAGAGGCTGGCACTCATCTGCTCCCAGGCAGGACCTGTGCTGCCGTGAGACATCACTGCAGAGAGCTCGATACACCATCAGACTGCAGCAACTGCGTTCTTGCAGATACCATGAATGGGAGCCAAAGCCATCAGCTCAGCTCCCTCAGTGTAATGCTCCAAAGACGAGCTTTGTAGAAATGCCCAAGCCCTCTGAATCAACTACTCAGCAGGAAGCAACAGCACATATGCATATACGTCCAGGTAAGCAAAGAGCTGCTGGACCAAGTTTAATAAGTCCCATTGTTCCATCTATAGCCATAAACAAGCACTTTTCAGTCTTCAAGCCTGTCGCTCAGACAGTTTATATCCTGGCAATTAGAATAATCTGGAAGTTGTAGCATTATCCAATTTACAAACTTATTGCTTATTACATGAAGGACAATCAGCACCCCCAGCCACACCAGAACGCATTTCAGGGGGATGTTTCCAGCATAACGGCTGGCTGCGAAAAGATTCATGGCACCAACTTCTTCAGAAAGAGAACATGCCTTCCAGCGGGCGAACAGGAAGCTCACAACCCAGTTGGTGCCTCTACACCTCTGAGAAATGAGACAAGCTGTACTGTGGAAGACGCCTCTGCAAACAGAAAGTCAGTGGCTGTTTAAAAATGAAAGCCTTGATTATATTGCTGAAGCAAAATCATCTGCAGGACATTCATAGAGAAAAGCCAGCTTTTAAGAACGGGTGAATTTAGCAAGCTGCTGATCCTTATTGCTTCGATCATCAATATTTTAAAGTTACCACTTTTTATTACAGAATTGGCAATAAATCTCTTCACACCTGAACTGTAATCATCATAGCACAACGTGATACACGTCTCAGAGATTTAAAGTTGGGCTCAATCACAAAAGAACACCCCAAGCAAACCGGGTAGGAGGATGCCTAAAATGGCAAAATGAAGTCTCACAGTTTCAGGCAAAGGATTAGGTAGCAGTGTGCACTTCTATTAACCTAAAGTTCATAATGAGAGCTTAAATGAACGGTTCTAAGCGGACGCGGGCCGTTGTAAGGGAGCCGCTCTCCTGCAGTTGGCACTAATTGACCCTTCCGCTGGCAGGCTCGGCGGAGACGGCAGGAGCAGCGGCTGAACCGCGGGCCCTTCTCTGTCATGCAGAACAAAGTTACAGTCCTGATTATCCAGGAGGTTTGATCTTAATGCCTTACACTTCTATAGCATCTTTCATCCGGGAATGAGGCAGGCAGGATAGCAGGGGAGAATCTTAAGCTGCTGTTGCCCTCCCCACACCCATTTTGCAGAAGGTCTCCTGTCTCTGGAGCTTTATGAGACTTTTTGCAAGTGTACTCCACGTACACTGAATTACACAGCTGAATTTCTGAGAAACTGAAGTGATAGATTCATATTTCACACACAGCTTCACCCAGCCTTCTTGAAAACAGAATTAATAATCGATTTTGATTAAGTTATTTCCAAGACGATTTTAATCTCCTTGTAGAGAATGTTGCAAGAGACTGAATTCAACCCAGCACACACAAGAAATACACGGGCCTGATATAGCATTTTTAGAGAACACATAGTAGAAAGGAGGAATCACATTAATCCTGCTTGCAATTTTGTCCAGAAAGATGCCATTTCTAAATTCGTCTGAAGATACTGACTAAGGCAGACTATTCCAGAGCTGCAAATTCTGGAATCAATTAACAAAACCATTCTTATTAACACACGGAATCTCCAGACATTACCAAAGAAGCATAAAATCTTTTCAGAAAAGCCCGCAAGGAAAATATACTTTAATATCAAATTGTATCCTCCAGCGTACACAGAGATTGCCTCAACTCAAATCTCAAATGCATCTTATGTGAAACAGAGGCTAGCACTGCAGAACAACACAATAAGAATTTTAGACAGGAAGTGCAGATAATTTATCTGAATAAAGCTTCCAGGAGAATAACTGATTTATGTTGATAATGATCCAAGCTGGAACCTGACCAGGATGCAGGAGTTAGCAGCATCGCTCCCCACAATAGGTTCCCTATTCATGAAAAATAACAGGATGTTTTTACAGATGAAAATAGGTTAAAATGTTAGCTTTATGCTTCAGCCAAAAGACCCCGTTTTGCCAGAGATCTGTTCCTGAATTACCTCTAGAGTGACTCAGAGAATGGTGCCATGTTTTTCAATCAAGACTATCATGCAAGCTCATAAGAGCCACAATGAGTTAAATTTCACAGAAGAGTCTATGGTCTTCAATGTCACACAGCCTCTATTAATACAAGAATTGTAAAATCCATAAACTGGTGCAGTGCGAGAGAGAAAAGTAGTGAAAGGTTCACAGCTACACATTTATGGGGGGAACAGGAAAAAAGAAAAATGAAAATCTGAAGGCAGAGATGGTATAAGTGACTCCTGCTAAAAGCAAGGTCAGCACTTACCACTAGAGACTGTTTGATTTACACTATTTTGTTCCAATTGAAAAACAAAATCTTTCCTTGGCAGATTGTGCTCTACACAGTCTACTACAGATACTTCTGAGATAGCCAGCATCATTTATAAAGGGACACTTATTACTGCTGAACGTGAACGTTTTGTTAAATTTCCCAAAGTTCCAAGAGGAAATACGTGCAACACTACAAAAGGGTGTATTCAGTTGTTGAAGTCAAGAGCCTGGACAACCTATGCAGTCCTGGAGCAGAGGTGCGCTATGAACTAAGATGCTCTGAATGCCCCTCGAAGCATCCATTGGCTGTCCTGGACCCACATCCCCTCCTAATCCAGGGGTTTAAAGCCAGGTTTAAACCCCATGAGGGACCATTCTGCTTTTACCCTTTACTGGCTTCACTCCTTCAAATCCATCACCCCCATCACTCCTTCAAAAAAAGAAGACGACTGTTATATATCTCGACTGCCCATATTTATCTAATGGGATACAAAGAGGCTTTTTTTCTTTCTGTTATGGTAGAACAATAAAGCACTAAAACATTTAGGTCTCAGTGGTCATTGCAGACATGCACAACTAAGTATCACTGCTTGCCATTTCTTTTTGTGTCATGTATCACAAAACAGCTGGCAGTAAAGCACATCTGACGCATGTGAACGCACGTCTTAGGAACAGGACACAGTGGTTGTAGAAACCATCACTGCATTTATTAGGCTCTGCATGGAGTAATGCTGTACTGATTCATGCTTCAAACAAGGCAACCTCTGCACCTGGAGCACCAAACTGGAGGAGTGGAAAATTTCAGGAGGGTTAATTGGTCTCATTTTGATCAATTTTGGGCTTATCTCACCCACTCTCCAGGAAATAAAGCAAGTTGCCTGTAGATGGTGTGGAAAGACACGCTATACATACTTCAACTGACAAAAACTGTCTATCCTAAAAATCCACCACAAGCAGCTTGAACTATATACCCTGACAAAAGCAGACAGCTTCCTCCAAAATACACACAATTATTTTTCACATCCATCACCTATATGTCATTATAAAAATTGGACAGAACAGGTGCTTTTACATTGAAAATGGCAGATTCATGTCTGCAAAAAAGTCTTGCTAACTCAGATAGGCCTTAGCAAATTGTTTCAAGGGAAAATATGTACAAAACCCAGAAATCATAATTTCCAAAACAAAACATATGGCTTCACTGAAACCGAGTCAATTTTTTGAAGTCTCAAACTATTTTCAAAGCTTTTATTTTTAATTCCATAATTTTCTGGTTGATCCCAATCTAATCTTTAAAACCTTTTTGGAACGACATCTGAAATGAAAGATTAGGAAGTCACACAGCTCCCATCATTTCCAATCACATGTGGTTTTGAAGTCATGCAGCATGATGTTCTGGGATACACAATCCATTTCTGGGATGCACAGAACAGCAGTGGGATAATAGTTCTATGGAGGAACTCGGTCTGAGCTGGCCGAGGCATTCAATATAAATGTATGAAAACTACCATTAGTCATGAGAGTCACTCTGCTGACACAGCTGAAATAGGACAGAAATAGGATTAGCTGGCATAAGACAACCACGTACATTTTTTCTCTTCATTATTATTTTATATTCATCAAGAAGTTATAAGCAAGTAGGCACAAAAAGCAATGTTTTAAAAAGGAAATTCAAAATAGGATGTCAGATATCATGCTGACTGCTGGCTCATTCAGCATTTTCTTAGATCCAACTTCTTTTGACACTCTCCACAATGGTAGTTAAGCCACTCTGGAGATGCTACCTGACCACTGCACAAACACTTTAGAGAAAGATGGTCGAGTACATTAAACTTGCTAGACAATTTAGAATCCCCCTAACAGTTTCCATTCAATGCAGGGTTAGACCCCGGGTCAGTCCTTTGCAGATCAATGGACACTAATTAGGTCTCATCTAACTGCTGGGAGAAAAAAATGCACATGAACTTGAGTTTTCTGACCATCAGACTTCATTAGAATCCAAACTTGGTGACACAAGCAGTAAAGCCTAAGAAGACAAAACCTCTGTAATCAGTAAAAACCAATGTCTTGCCATGTTCTTTTGTAGAGAGGCTATGAAAAGTTCAACATCGGAAAAAACTTATCAATTACCTTTTCTCCCCAAGACATCTCTCCCCCTGCATCTCCACATCAGAACAAAATTATAACCAATGACAAACACCAAAAAGTTGTACGGAATTTAGCATAACAGTAGGGTAGAATGACCACTCAAGATGTGTGTCATGATGCAACAACACTGTGGTTCGCAAGATCCGATCTATGTTCACTAAGCGGGTTGCAGCACGTCTTGGACTAAGATCTCAGAAATGGAAACCAGACAAAGAAATCACAGAAGGCACTAACCCCTGAAATGCACCGCTGCACATCTCTTGGAAAAGTTGGCAGCTGTGAGATCCTGATTACAGCACATTGTACAGACCTCACCAGGAGAAATCAACAGGCACCACTGCTTCTAGTAAAGCCAGTTCTTTCTCCCACCACTCAAATAAGCAGTCTGTGTGTGGGTCAGGGAGGCAAGAATTGGGCACCTGCTGTGCTGTAGAAGTACGGACCATATATATAATAAAGATCCAGGGGGTGGAGGAGGCAAAGAACTTTGTAGTACTAAAAACTTGCTTTGTTTCCAACAGCTTTCCTTATTTCCTTTTTTTTTTGTTTGTTTTTTGTTGTTGGTGGTGTGTTGTTTTTCTTTCTAGGACAGCAAGAAGTGATCAAGAAAACAAAAAAGGCACAGTGAGCCAAAAGTCCTCCAAGTTTTTCACTGCAAACAGCCCTGCAATACCTGTCTGATACAGGTAAATTGTATTACCCTTGTCTAAGAGATGGCAAAACTGTGCTACCAAGAGTACAAATTGACTTACCCCAAGTCATGCTAAGAGCCATAAGAAGACACCACAATTTCCCAAGTTCAATCCCTTCTTCCAGAGGGGCTGGGCCCAAATGCTTGGTGTTTGCACATGACAAAACTACCAACGGAGAAATCAGCAAGCACCATCACCCATATCAGTCCAGTAGAAGGAGGTGTGAAAATAATGAATAGAATGAAGTACGTATGCAGGGACTATATACCACCAAAGAGTGGATATACCTTCCCCACATCCCTGTGTACCATTTTAAATACAGTTCTTGCATTAAAAAGGACTCAAGACAGTGAAGCAACCACACAGCCCTGCATTTTTTTTTTTTAATTCTTGATCAGAACTCCAACAAATACCAGCCCAACACAGGGGCAGGACCAAGCCTCCAAAGGCAATCATGTAACTTACAAATGGTCTGAAAGTGAACATGTTGTGAATTGTGTTTGAAAAAAACAAACAAAAAACTTCCAGCATATCTGAAACATCCAAATAGTCTAGCAAAGTGATTACATACAAGTGACTGGATAGGTCACTCCACTCCAGGGGAAGAGTGCTCACCTGGGCTATTATCCAATTCAAGGAGAGCAATTCACCCATTTTACAAGTGCTTGGGCAAGTTACTCACAGCGCAGGGTCCCTGCAGGTTGATCCTCACGCATAAGGGCTCCTGTGCCTCCCGTGCAGGATGGGTGTGAGGGCTGCACGTTGCCGCTCTCTATTCTGGGCAGCAGTTAAGACGATAGAACAGACCCAGCGCCTCAGGCACGATGGGGAGGATATGCAGGAACAACTGCTAGGTGGATTCATTGACAAAACTCATTTCTATATTCACTCTTCCTCTTTACACAGAAACCTCATACCCCGTTTCTCTCTTCCTCTGTGTACATATGATCATTTTACCCCTAATAATGACATCCTGGTGAGATCAACTAAAAAGCCATGCGCTGCCTTTGAATGTTTCACGTATTGCTACACGCTGATAAATGAACTCTGCATTTCTGGTGCTATAGAAATACCTCCGAACTCCCTGATACAGCCAGGCCAGAGTACATACTGTGAAGCTGTGCGATAGTTCTTAGTGTCCACACTACAGTGACTACAAACAGACCAACATGAGTGTCTACTTCAGAGTCTTCATCAGATGACTGTACATGAAAAAGTCCAAGATGATTTCAAGTGTGTGGTTTCTAGGACATCTGATGTTCTGAAGATCAACAATAACACAAAGCAGGTGATATAATGAAGGCAGCATGCCTCTGCCTCTGATGGGAAACACACATTTGGAAAAAAAGAATCCCCGTGGATGAAATCTAGAAATTGCTTTGCTGCAGCAATCATCATATAGTTTCACAGAAACTGCTTCGATCTAGATCAATCATTTTTATATTTCTATTTTTAGATCACCACATTGTTCCAGTGGAGGTACAAGCCCCCGTATAACAAACCTCACAACAAGAGGTATACTGTTGCCTTATAAAGGGGCCACGGCCTTCCAGTGATCTATATTCTACAGCAGCATAGAAAGCACTGATCTTGGGCTGCAATTTAAATGCCAAATATGTATTCAACACAAACATCTTTCTCACAATAAATGAACACGAGTTTTCAGTTATATGCTTTGGCTTGGTTTAAAACTCATCTATGAAACCAAACTGTTGCTGCTTTAAAAAGAACATATTCTAAAACATTTTAAGGATGCCTAACTAAATCAAAATTAGCATTCCAAAATCGGTAATGACAAAATATGTACTTTAAATGGAAAAATGTTAAGTCACTCAATTGTGACAATAAAGAATCACTAAGGATACATCAGCTCTCTCATTTCACACCTTCTTGCATAACAGTCCTACACTCGCAGTAGGATGGCCTCCCACTTCCCAGACACTGAACACAGCGAACCCAGAGGAAAGAAACCCACTGTTTCTGTGGCTCTTGGACAAGCTCCTGGGCCAGCCTTCAACAAAACTGTGGGGTTTTGTTGTTCTTAAAAGCTACTGTCACATGCTTGTTTCCCATCATGGCATCTCCATTTCCTCCCAGAGATAAACTACAGTTGTTCCACATGTTATTGGAATGTGGAGTTAATCAGTAGCTCTCCAACCCATGCCAATAGTCTCATGGGTCCTCCAGGCCCATGCTATATAGGAAAATTGAACAATTTAATCTCTGCATCTGCACAAAATCTTTCAGACACCGAACAAGTAAAAGGCACTCTTCATCACACTTTATTCTTCATTCATTTGGTGAATTGATGGTTTCTTAAAAAAGTGTCCATTCATAAAAGATTTTTTGTCCATCTCTACAGTGTGAGTTAGATGGAACTCTAACATCTAAACGGTACGTAAATGCTATGTAAGGAACCGAGGAGGAGAGAAAGGAGAGTCAGCTTATTTTAAAATCAATTTAAGAAAAAATAAAACACACTTGAAAACAGTATGGTTCCTTCTGCTAACAATGAGATCACATTCAGCTTAATGACAAATCATCTGCTCTGCCACAAAGTGGAAACAAACTTTACTTGGAACACACCTTTCACCTTTCAACCCACCCCAATATTGCAAAAGCTTTGACCCCTAAACTAAAGCCAGCTGATTTTCTTTGTCACACAGCAGTGAATATTGAGCATGTTCCACAGCACCAAAGGTATTTTCAGGGATCTGTAAGGAACAGAGTTGTGTAGAAAGCATATTTCCAGGTGTTTTGCCACAGAATGCACAGAAACCACAATGCATTGCTTATTGGGAGAGTGAGGCACCTACCCTGTGGTCTCTACTCACACAAAACCACCAATACATGGCCCAAACTTGGCAAGA